>CP139505.1:414139986-414574344 GCA_021014915.2 Artemisia tridentata subsp. tridentata
TTGCTGTAGTATAAGTCTACAAGCAGGGAATGCTTTTTTTCGGTTTTACAAATTAATAACACCAACAAATTAATAGTCAACCGTAAAATCAGCAAGGTGAAAAAAAAATGCGACAAGTTGATCTTAAAAGGGTAAGTTACACATCATTTACAACTACACCTAACTCGTAACACATGATTACGTCTATTTAACTTATACTTGTCATAACAGACCATACATGCTAGACAGTACTAAGACCTGTATCAAATTTTAAGGCTGTTCTGTTCTTGTTTTGGGCAACTGTTGTAGGGTTTGCATTTGATTAGATCACCACACACAACTATATGTAAGAGGAGGTTGTTATTTGGATTCTTGTTTATTCGAGTTTTGGACTTGCATGTTTTTGTGACAGGTAATCTCGTAATAAAATTTATCCCCCTAACTCCTAAGAACTGCATAGGGTTGCGCATGAGATGCACACAATGCGTGTTGAGTGTTGATGTATGCAAGATATAGCCTGCAATTTTTCAATAGAAAAGTGATTAGGTCTGCAATTTTTCATAGGTCTGACATACAGATGGTAAATGAGGTTGTGGCTTCGGACATTGTTACTTGTCATTTGTGCCTGCAAATGAGTTGGGAGTTTGATTGTTTCTTCGATTTCCCGTGGGTGAGAATTAGTTGCAATTGAGAGGTAAAGAGTCTTGGTTTTGCTAGAAAATACTCTGTAGTATAGTGCTTGAGGGAATCTTGAATGAGTTGTTGAATTGCCACATATTGTTTGGGTTCATTTTTGTGTTCAGGCTTGCGTTCATTTACTGAGAAGTGTAGATGCTAAGTTGAAGACCCCGTGATTGGTATAAATGAATAGAGAATGGTAAGTTTCACATAGTCATTCTCTGTTTACTAAGTGAATAGCCAACATGGTGCTGAACGCGCCTCTGTTGAGGCGATGTATGATACTTATGAATCACAGTTGATCGTTTCTATTGTACTTCGAGTTGGTGTGATGGTTTGGGTCTTGCACCCAAAATTTTTAAGCAAGTGGTTAGTTTTCAAATACAACTTTCCCTTGGGTATTCGGTCGCTATTGTGTTGTATAAGCCATGGTGTTATTCCACAAAACATACAAACTTAGAGCTTGTCACATAACTTAATAATGTTTGATCACTTATGACATAATCAAACAAATCAATCATTGTGTGAACTCCATAAAACTGCAACCCACAAAAGACAATTACCGGCAAAGTGGTATGACCTCTTTGTTTATGTTACAACCATTTGGTGTCTGGTTTTCCACTTCTATTTTATTGAAACACGCTGTCCTATCAGATCCTTCACAACAAGGAGATTGCAGATTGAATACCTTTTTGATGCATCACTTTTATTGCTAACTTCCTTCTTAGACGGTACATTCACCCCCCATTCTTTACAAAGTTATAAAATTATTTTTATTACTCAAGTGGTTGAAAATTGTTTTCTGGCTGTTGCATACTTGCATTTGGTGATTAGTTTGAAAATGTTAAAGAGTTAAGGCATGGTTTTAGGGAATTGATCTGATCACTATGATTCCTTTTAAGACATTTGAATTTGAATATGTTAAAGCAAATCATTCAAAAGAAAAGCAATTCGCTTACTGCATTCCGGAATGCTTACACATTCTGGTTTCGTGTTTTACATATCTGTGTCTTAGGAGTTAGGTTGAGGGAGGATTAGTGTTATGGAAATGTGTGATAAAGGTTGAAGGATGTGTCTGCGTTCAAGGTTTTTGCTGTAGTATATAATCTCACAAGCAGGGAATGGTTCTTTTCGTTTTTTGCATGTTATCAGCTTCGCTTGCTACTTGCAGACTCTAAATTTTAAGAATATTCTTCTCTTGTTTTCGGGCAACTGGCGTTAGGGTGTGCATTTGATTAGTTCAACGCACACAATATGGTAACTTAATTCTTGTTACTTGTTAGTGCTGCAGGCGCAAATATGTTTAAATCGGGGCAACTTCTATGCATCATAGGGCTTCGGACTTGCATATTTTTTACTGGTGTTCTCGTAAAGAGATTTATACCCCTAAATCTTAAGAACTGCATAGGGTTGGGCATGAGATGCACACAGTGAGTGTTGATATATGCGATACAGCCTGCGACTCTTCAATAAAAAGTGATTAGGGCTGCAATGTTCATAGGCCTGACATACAGCCATACAGATGGTAAGTGAGGTTTTGGCTTCTTGGATTGTTGCAGGTCATTTGTGCCTGCAAATGAGTTGCAAGGTTGATGTTCCCTTGATTCCCCTAGGGGTGAAGAATTAGTTGCAAACGAGAGGTAAAAGGGTCCTACCCGAGCTTTTGCTATAGAACAGTATAGTTCTTTGGGGGAATTTCTAACGAGTGGCCATTCCTCACTGAGTTTTTTTGAGTTCATTTTGGTGTTTAGGCTTGCTTTCCTTTATATATAGGCGTGGATGCTAGCCAAAGACCTTATGATTGGTGATTTTGTGTAGGTAAATGGGTGTCAATTTTGTTAATGGATAATAGCAAGTTTCAGTCATTCCCTGTTTATTATGCGAGTAGTCATTCCCTGTTTATTATGCGAGTAGCCAACGTGGTACTGAACGCTCCTTGATATGTCGGTTGAAGGAATGTATGTTTTTTATGAGCCACATATGGTGGGTCTTATTGTATTTACCCTTGGTGTGATAGTTTGGATGTCGCACCCAAAATTTCCAAGCAAGTGGTTAGTTCTTGAACACAACTTTTACTTGGTTAGCCATGGTGTTATTTAACTGTCATAAAACGAGTTTGTCACGTTACTGAGTAATGTTGGATCACTTAACACATAATTTAACAAATTGATCAATGATTGTACGAACTCCACAAAACCACAAACCACAAAAGACAATTACCAGTCAACGTTAGTGAAAAATCTAAAACTAACAGTAGTTAAGTTATTTTTTACAAACTAGACGAGTACCCGTGCATAACAACGGGATTTTATAGCGGCAGATAGTTTTAGTGATAAAAAAAAAAGTTTTTACGTTATAATCGAACAATAATAAAAGTTTGAGGATTTGGGGATCAAACATAATGTTTTGAAACACGGTTCGACCCGGGTGGTTCGACCGGTAGAATCGTTCCGGTCGAAAAATTGGTAAATTAAAACCGGGTCATAAAAAAACGAGTTAAATTAAACCGGGTCCATCCGCTGAGTTTGAAGTGTCCCGGGTCAACCCGGTTTTCGATGTGTATTAATATTTTCATTTTGAAACATATAATTGCCATTAATGTACAATCTTTCATTACCGAATTTACCACTTTCACATTCCTCATTTTTAAGTATTTTGGTTTACTTGCATTAAAATTATAATAGTTTCCTTTATTTGTTTAGATTTAAGGTTTTCAACATTTCACATTGCTTGACTTTTCACTTTTTCACATTGACTATTTTTATTTTATATGTAGTATAGATAAAAGTCACTTTGACCAATAGTAGTCTTTGTTCTTGTCAATGTCTACATCCAACGCCATCACCCACATAGAAACACGAACCCGTTTGGTTCAGCTGAAACCGGTCGGTTCGACTCGGGTGAGCTGAAACCCGACCGCTTTGACCCGGATTTTGCAAACGTTGACTATATGTGTGGTTTTACCTGGATCGATGAATATGAAATAAGTACAAATAGTAACCTTCGATTAGTCTCAACCAGCATTGCACAATAAATAAATAAATTATTCATTCAACAAAAGTCAACGGAGGTAACTTCAACACACCCCCACTCGCCATTTAAAGTTGACTTTTTATCATAGATTTACAGTTACATACTTAAGTATGATGGGCCTGTTGTTGTTATTATTATTAAATAGAGAGGAAATTCGTGTGAAAGTTTTTGTTAAGTATGCTTTTACAGTTGACTCTTTATTTAATTTGTTCTGATATGACAAGTATAAGTTAAATAGACGTAATCATGTGTTACGAGTTGGTGTAGGTGTAAATGATGTGTAACTTACCCTTTTAAGATCAACTTGTCGCATTTTTTATTTTATTTTTCACCTTGCTGATTTTACGGTTGACTATAATTTGTTGGTGTTATTTTTCATTCAAAGTTATCGGCCTGTTAGTGTTACTAGGGCTGGCATAACAGGTCACACGAACCTGTTAAGGTCAAACACGAACACGACCTGTTAACTAATCGTGTTATTTTTCTCAAACACGAACACGACACGAAAATTAACAGGTGCACCTGTTAAGACCTGTTAAGGACCTGTTAACATGCATATTATAAAAGTCTTGACTAAAACTTTAAAAAAAATCCTTAACAATACAAAAGCTCTTACAAATCTTAACTAATACATAATGATAATAATCCTTAACATTACAAAAGTTCATAAAACTCTTAATTAATACAAACGAGTTGGGCAGCCCGCGCGTTGCGCCGGGGTGATTGGCATCAATTTTTTGCAAACATGTTTTTGTTCATTATGTGTATATACTAAGTTCATTTAAAAAAAAAAAAAAAAAAAAAAAAAAAAAAAAAAAAAAAAAAAAAAAAAAAAAAAAAAAACTTTTATTTTGTACATAAGGACTCCTTTTGCAAAGAGTTGTCGACCTCAGGGGTACTTTGTGTCATTTTCTAAACTTTCGAAACTGACTTTTTGGAAAAGGGACTCCTTTTGCAAAGGGTCGTCAACATCAGGGGTATTTTCTGCCAATTTTCCCAACTTTCAAAACGACGTCGTTTTGTAGTGCACTGTAGCAATAACTAAGGGGGCACTGTAGCATGTGGGACGGGGCACTGTAGCAAAACGTTTTTTTTTTGCCCCAAAACGACGTCGTTTTGGTTGTTATTTAGTAATATTATTAATATATATCAATCATAATATCAATTCCGACGCCTTTACTCGTATCTTCCAAAGTTCCAATCTTCCATGTTAAACCTCAAAAGTCAAAAGAGTAAATGTTAGAAAATGGTCTTTTGGAACAATTCATTTTAAAATGGCTTTACATCTATATGAGAAGGCAAACATGTAAAAAAGCCTGATGGGCTAAGCCTATTTTGAAAGTAACACAAACTGAATCCAATTCAAAAAGATGGAATTTTTGTCTTGTTCTAAACTTTGTCACTAGAAATTCATCTTGAGTAAAAACAAGAACACGCTTAAATTCAAGTCACTAGAAAAACAGCTAAACATAGAGATTTATTGTTGATATGGATATATTCATATGAAAGACCAAATTTTGTTTGTAAAGTGAAAAGCCACAATTTTTGGTGACGGTCACACCTTTTGGTGAATAACTAATGTTGGTAATCAAATTAATCTACGAGTGTCCATTCTAGACCAACTAACTCATATTAAAGTTTAACTTGAAATCCCTTTAATACTTAGGTAAATCACAATTATAATTAAAAAAAAAAAAAAAAAAAAAAAAAAAAAAAAAAAAAAAAAAAAAACGGTAACGTTTTGATATGTTACAAATAGTATTCGCAAAACCTCACTTAAATGTTACAAAATAGACTTTCCTCATTTAGTTTAAAAAATGAATGTAAAATTCTTGACTTTTGTAGTATATCTCTAGTCACCTAAAAACGGGGCGCGCAGTCCAAACTTTGTACTGGAAAATGGATTAAGGTGTGGCCCTCCATGTAAAGTCGCTATTGAACACATATGTGTTTATTCCGTTGATGATACACATTTGATCCTCAGATGTCCATTGCCATCCATGCGACTAAGATATTAGGTAACTCTAACTCTGGTACAACACAAAAGTGACTCTCGCGCCCCTCTTGGTTGCCGACATTTCTAAAGGGGAATCAAAAGAAAAGATCACAACCTTGTCCTACTAATGTTCATATCAATAAATTACATATACTAATGGACGTGTTTCATCATAATTCTCCAAAATGGATAGATGTGTCACCCGCATGAGTCTTACTAAAAAACTCAAGAAACCCCAGAGTTTGAGTTCGGTTCACCTACCCAGAACTATTGATGTTTCGCAAAAGGTAACTCAATCAGTCACACAAGGATTGCCTATAGATTTTATTCACTGAACTTATCTTAAATTCTAAACTAAACTGCTACTTGCAGATAAAATTCAGTTGTCACAAAAACATTAAAGAACGTACACTGATATACCATCATCACAAAGATGAAGGTTATGCATGGATCTTGCAAGACTTTATAGGAGTCTAAGTATATTCACTCGCACAATACAACAACATATATAGAGTCGCGATTTTATTTTTGGATTTCATTTACACCACAAATGAATTGTTGTGGACTCTATTAAGGTCGCAATATCAACTCATTTTACATGAACATTAATAAATATGGACTAGATTAAATCTATACTTTGTGAAATATAACTATAAAGTAGTACTTACCTTGTGACACATAAAGACAAACAAATTTTTAACTACAACAATTTAACTGAAAGAGACATAAAGAACGAGTGAGTTTCTAGACCAATTTAGACACACAAAAATTACTTCATGACATGTACTTTAAGAAATACACAACAAATTGCATTAGAGAGTAAGCCTGTATGAAATGACTCAAAGTGCGCCGCCCCTTAATAAGTACCATATTTATGTTAAGGGATAAGGATAATACCCTAAACCCACAAACCGGCGGTTTGTGGGTTTAGGGTATTAGGGTTTATCCTTATCCCTTAACAATTTATAATGACGGATAACCAGTGTAGATTAGAATACTAGAAGTAGAAATGCATGAGTCAACATGTATTATGTATATGATAACAAGCATTTCAAGATACATCTCACATAGGTTAAAGAACATCTCACATAGGTTAAAGAAGCTAAATCTTTCTTCTTTATATACTATAGCGAACGATGTGTATACATGTTTGGAATATATATTTACTGTGTTTTCAAATGCATGGTTTTAGGGGAGTTTGATTTATTAAACTTCGGTAGAAGCTTGCATTGGAAAATGAATATAAAGTTCTTGACTTTTTTAGTATCTTTTGGCTCTTGAAAAAAACGGGTACTCCAAACTTTGTATATTTACAAAGGTGTGGCTCTTCATGTAAGATCTTTATTTAGAGGTTAAAATGAATATATTGGAAAATGAATATAAAGTTCTCGACATTTTTAGTATCTTTTGGCACTTGAAAAAAACGGGTACTCCAAACTTTGTATTTACAAAGGTGTGGCTCAAAGAAGTGAAGTCTTACTTGGATATATACTAAAGTGTATGGGGACCATATATCGGAAGAAAAGTGAAAGTGATAGCCATCTTAACGTTGGTTGTAAAAAAAGAACGTCATTATGACTGTTGGTTTGAAAATTAATACAAATTCTAAACTGTTTAAATATGTTCATTCGGAAAGAATTCATGCTCCAAGCTCTTTTATTTATTTATAAGAAGATTGTCCATATGTTTATCTAACTAAATATCTTACTTTTCATTACTATATACAAAAACAAAAATATTTTTTGTATCTTACATGTCGAATACATGCCCAACCTCATCAAAACGCGATGTTCCCCGAGGCTAACTCGATCAGTCACATAAGAATGGCCAACAATTTTACTTCTTTAATTTCTCTTAACAAAACTGGATTTTGAATGGTTCACGAAGTATTTTTGTTAGCTAACTCAAACCCATTTGATTAACGAAAAAGACAATGTAAATTACACTTTTTTATGGTCATCACATTGTCATTTTCTATCGATCGTTAGGTTTATCATGTAACTCACATTTAAAGCACTACCTTTGTCGCACTCAGCCATTCACCGGGTATAAAACCTTTTAACAAAAAAAAAAAAAAAAAAAAAAAAAAAAAAAAAAAAAAAAAACCTTGTCAAAGTGGTCAAAGATTAGTCACAAACTTTAGCTTTTGCATCCAAATGGTTTTGTATCGTTCAACCAAATGATCCCATATTTGCATTAATCAGTTCTTAGACTTCGTTAGAAGCTTGCATATATTGGAAAATGAATATAAAGTTCTCGACATTTTTAGTATCTTTTGGCACTTGAAAAAAACGGGTACTCGAAACTTTGTTTTTACAAAGGTGTGGCTCTTCATGTAAGGTCTTTATTTATAGGTGAAAACCCAAGATCGGATTGGTAAAAGCTCGAATGAGGTGAGCTTAAACGAGGTCGACCCTATAAATTGTGGCTCATTTATTAATCGAGCTCGAGTCCAAGCTTCATATATATATAAAGCTTGACTGGGCTCGCGAGCCTAAACAACATTATGGATATTTAAATATTAAACATTATATAATACATATTATCCATTTGTATTATAGGTTAGCTTATTAACGAGCTCAATAATAAGCTCAAAATAGATATACTACGAGCCGAGCCTTTATTTTTATTGGCGTGTTGTAAAAAGGAGCCGAGCCCAAGTCTACGTAGATTAGAGTACTAGAAATGCACAAGTCGGCATGTAAGATAGCAAATTGAGAATCAGACTCCAGAATAGAAGTTAAGTTAAGCCCATTTCTAAGGCTTTTGTCTTTCAGTAAACATTTTATGTTAAATAGAAGTAGGAAGATGTGCATCATAAGATAGAGTGTAGGGCATTTGGTAAGTGAGACTTATTATAACTCCAAAGGTCAGCGGTACAATTCTCTAGGTCACATCTTTTCTTTTTTTTTTTTATAAACTAATATACAAAATTAACAACTCGTCTTAGGGGTATTCTGTGGTTATTTCCCTATACATGTTGCTACAGTATGCAACTTTAACAATCAAATTTTAGAAAACAAATCCTCTTGACATTTTATTTTTATAAGATCACTCATTTTCTGAGTTTGTGCTTGGAATTAGTCATGCTGCAGCTGTGGCCTTGGCTGCAAAAAAAATGTCCATATATAGTTATTCCTGTGTTTGTCTTAGATATACTTTTGTATTTATGTATGTTTACATATGGACTGGAGCTTTTTTTTCGTATGAAATTTTGCTACAGTTCGCAGACTCTATCATATTGACAGCTGGATAGTAAAAACAATCAAAAACATATAACAGAAACTCAGAAAGTGCAGATTGAATCAATTCATCCTATATAGTATATACTCTTTTACCATGTCAAAATTTACAACTCGCCAAAACTTTAAGAAACTAAGAACTTTCAATTGAACACTAAGAAGATGGTATATATGATCAGTAGAATTTACACTATTTGTTAGACTTTACGACTCGGGTCAAGATGAAAGTGCTAGCTCAGCCCAAGCTAAGAAAGATGAGGGCTTGAGCTCTGATGATCCAGTGGTGTCGAGTTTGCTTTCTAACGTTTTAGTGCATGCAGCTTTATCTCTAGGCCTTGCGTGAATGCAGCTTCTGACTACTTCTCGTATCGCCTCAAGATCTTCCACTCTGAAATGTTTTAGTGCAGGATCTACTACCGATGCCATCTTTTCTGGATCTTCCAGATAATCTTTAGCCTGATCATAATGTCAGCAAACAACCAATCAGTTCATTCCACAACACGATTCCACACTAAGTTTTTTAGGTGGCAGAAAATGGTATGTAATCCGGGTTCTAATTCTGGGGACTAAATGTTTGAAAACGAGGGGTTGGACCCATTACCTGACCCAACTCGCATGTTTTGCCACTTATAGCTATTTTAAACAAAATGGAACGGGTAACTAGTCAAAATCGATAAATTTTAGTGTGGGTCAAACAGGTTGAGCTGACCCGATAACTCTTCTTTGTCTCTAATTTAGCTGTTTGACCCCTCACCGTTAGCGAGAACCCTTTTTGACCCGTTATCCGACCCAAACTACTGTTTTGCCAACTGTAATTCTTACCCAATCCACCAGGAATACTTTGTCTTTGCAGATTGGAGGGCGTCCAGTAACGATTTCCAACAGAAGAACGCCAAAAGAATAGATGTTACCATGGATATCCAAATGGCGTGCTTGTAACGAACTCGGTTGAACACATATTGCGCCTTCGTTGCTGATAGTACTAGAGTTGTTCTCCGATCTTGTAAGAATGGTTTTCTGTTGGTATTTTAGTGTAATATAAGTTGTGTTTAATATGCAAATAAGGGTCGACACTTAGTTGCATATTAACAGGTCTAACTGGGTTCAAAGGTATTGCTAAGGTACTGTTAGTTATAAGAAGGTACTGCTAGTTGTATGATAAAGGTACTGCTAGTTGTGTATGGTACTGCTGATATGGTAACGTTTAAATAACTGTTTTACAGTTATTTTGCTTCTTGTTAACTGCTTATTAACCGTTTTAATAACGGTTTTTGGACTATATAAACGATCCATGATATTCTCAATGGATATACAGAAATATATAGAACCAATAGGCTGATCAAAACCAACTTTTGATCACAACTTTATGCAAACATAAAATCATACACAAACTTGAATCAATTAGATTTTATCCGGTCGTTAATTGGTATCCACTCCAATTTAATCGATCTGAAAGCGTTCATACTCGTGACTTCTAATTGCTATCAGGAAACCAATCTTACCCCACAAATACAACAAAGATCGATTAAATTCAGTGATGATGCATGGTGATTCGATTGGTGATTGGACATCCAAGTTCGTGCAGTTGGTGATATTTGAAAGATAAGATGGGAATCTGGTCTTGGAAGATGGTATAATACGTATGGACATTTGTAGAATCTGGTATATTTATAACCGAACAACATAGCATCCGGTATGTTTCCTTTAATACTTTTTATTATGCCATATGAATTAAGTATGATTTGAATGTCACTTTTATTTGTTTATACGTAAAAGTGAGTAGTATATTGGGTAACTTTTGTTGGAATAATTGGCTTAAATTATTGGTCAAAAGTTTATGGCAGAAAACATGGTGTGTTTTATTTAATGGTGGATTAATGTATATATAATTCAAAAGGCAAAGTAGTGGAGGAATCAAGTGGATTTTCTTATATTATAATTGAATGATTATGATTTGGCAGTTTGCATATCATGTTTGTTATTCAATTATAAGGAAATAGATATTTGATGTACAATTGAAAGATATTTATAGTATTTTTGTAAGTGTCTGATATCTTTTGTTGTCTTGATAAAACTTGGCAAAAGTAATTGGAAAAGATAAGGCAAGGTACAAGTTTGGGTTTAATTTTCTATACTGGAATTGAATGTGGTACTGGATTACATATTCCATCAAGTTACGTTGTAGGATGGTTATTCCTTAATGTAAGTTTGGAGGTTACCACTCCAGTTGATTTCCATAATGGTGTTCGTATAGATTATTATATCTTCAATTGGTTTTTATATCAGATTCCTCCTTGTGGACCTTGTTTTATGTGATTATATAAAAGTGATGTTATCATTGGTTGACTCAGTAGTTATTGTATTTTCAATTGAAAACTATGGAATTGGTGTTTGCAACTTCAGTTTTATTTTCGAATCACATGGAAAGACAAATTAAGATTTACTACTATTTGTGATTTGAATTTTATGTTGTTATGTTTCAACATAAAAGGTTTTCAAAACCATGATTTCTAATTTTGGGTAGAAATCATAAATGGTGTGAATCTTGGATTGTGTTAATGATATTGTCATTTAATGCGTGATGTACTTCCTCTAATTGATTCATGCATATAATTGTTTTGAGATGGGATGTATTATCTCATGTGCATGAATTGTTACGCATGATTAAATTGACAAATATCAAAAACCATGTGACATGTGATATCAGTTTTCAAAATATGTCTTATGCAAACTAAAACAAAGTGAAACTCCTCCTGGAATGTGTAGACTTGTTGATAAAATTTCCACTATAAGTGAACATGGGGCATCATGTTTGCTGAAATTTTATTCGACGGATGTAAGTTTCTCTAAGTTATTAATCAAATGATTTGTTCTATTAGATACGTGGCTCAAGTTTGAGTACGTTGGTAATTATCATGTTGATTGATTGGTTCACTTCCATGTTTGCAATAATTACATGTTTGTGTCAATTTTAAATGTGTCATCAATATTGTGCAAGTTACAAATTGGTTAATTTGATTGCTTGGTTAACATAATCATATAAAAGGCCTGTTCAATAGTGTTTTATGGTATTTGCATGCTACTCCATCTCTAGGTTATATAAATTTTATGTCATTACCTCCATAGAGGTTCATCACGTTATTGTTATGTTTTCTTATTACATGCAAAGAATGAAGTTCTTGTTAAATTTTGAATTTATAACAAGAGGTGGATTTTCATCCAAAAGGGTTTGGCAAAAATCTTACGTACCAATCGTGGACATTGAACGAAATGGTGAATTCAATGTTGTTTTATTCTGGGTTAAGTGAAGAATCCTGGGGTGAAGCCATGTTAATGGCTTGTTACTTGCTAAACCGTATAACCGGAAAAAGCAACAAGAAAACCCCATGTGAACTTTGGCACAAAAGGGCACCAAACTTGAATTTTCTCAAAGTTTGGAATGTTGGGCTGTGGTTAGGCTCACAGAACCTAAAAGGAACACTTTAGGTGAAAGAGGTATAGATAGCATATTTATTGGATATGCTGAAAACTCATGTGCTTATAGATTCTATGTATTAGAATCAAATGAGTATGTTTCAGTGAACTCGGAGATAGAGTCATGAGATGCAATCTTTGATGAAGAAAGATTCACATCTATACCTAGGCCAAGAGACATGATTCATAGTATGAAGGCACCGGTTAATACCGAGTATGTTCCTTCGACTAGCACTGAACCAAGAAAAGGTACAAGAGTTAGAAATGCCAAAACTTTTGGTGATGATTTTCAACTTTATTTAGTTGAAGGATCTAGAAGTGAAATTAATTTTCAATATCAATATTGTTTCAATATTGATAAGGATTCAATGACATATAGTGAAGCAATGGCTTCAAGGGACGTTGCTTTTTGGAAAGAAGCAATCCAAGATAAGTGTCCATGATGAGATGGATTCCAACCATTGGGATGTAAATGTATCTCCAAAAGGAAAATGAAGGTGGTTGGTACTATTGACAAGTACTAGACAAGGTTGGTGATCCAAGTTGGGAATTGATTATTTCGATTCTTATGATGTCTACCATTAGATTGTTATTTGTGTTAGCTGCCATCACAATCTTGTAATTCACCAAATGGATGTGAAAATTGCATTCTTGAATGGTGAATTAGATAAAGAGATTTACATGAAACAACCTGAAGGGTTTGTTATGCCTGGACATGAAACCAAAGTTTGTACATTGGTTAAATCTCTTTATGGGTTAAAACAAGATTGTATTGTCAAGTGGTTTTGTTTTAATCAAGCAAACAAATGTGTTTATAGTGAATTTGATGATTCTGGAAATGGAGTCATGATATGCTTATATATGGATGACATGTTGATCTTTGGTACCAACCAAGATCAAGTTGATGAGACAAAGGAATTATTGTCATCTAAATTTGCTATGAAAGACATGGGGGAAATGGAAGTGATCTTAGGTATCAAGATCATTCGTGAGAACAAAGGTATCTCAATCTCTCAATCACATTATATTGAGAAGATCTTGATAAGTTTAGTTTCAAGGATTGTTCTCCCATAGGTACTCCCATGGATCCAACTCTTAAGCGATTACCAAATAAAGGTAAAGGTGTCTCAACTTGAATACTCAAAAGGATTACATCTTTAATGTATGCCATGGTAATTATAAGGCCTGATATAGCATATGCGGTTGGAAAGCTTAGTAGGTTTACTAGCAATCCTAGTACATTTCATTGGCATGCTTTGGGTTGAGTATTCTAGTACTTGAAAGGAACGGTTGATTATCAATTAACTTACATTGGGTTTCCTTCGGTAATTGAAGGTTTTTTCAATGCAAGTTGTATATTCAATAAAGAAGATCATTCTTTTTCATTTGGATGGGTGTTACTTCTTGGGGGAGGTGCCATTAGTTGGGCATCACAGAAACAGACTTGCATAACTAACTCAACTATAGAGTATGAGTTTGTTGTTTTGGCAGCAGCTGGTAATAAGGCTGAATGGTTAAGGAATTTACTTTATGAAATTCCATTGTGGCCAAAGCAGATTTCTTCTATGTCTATCAGGTGTGATAGTCAAGCTACTTTGGCTAAGGTTTATAGTCAAGGGTATAATGGCAAGTCAAGACACTTAGGTGTGTGACACAGCATGGTTCGTGAGCTCATAATGCATGGTGTCATATTCGTTGAGTGGGTTGCAACTCATCGGAACTAAGCTTATCATTTAACCAAAAGGTTATGTAGAGTACTCGTGAAAGGATCAGCTGTGGGATTGAGGTTAAAGTCCATATGAAAACTCTCATGTTAAGATACCCAATTCACCACCTAATATGGCGTTAGGTGCTGAATTTTGAATGTGGAAAGCTTAACATCTAGAGTTTGGAACACAATATTAAATTATCCCAAGGTATGTGTTCGGATCTGCAAGATAAGGAAGGTTGAAGTGTTCTTCTTAATAGTTCTTTTGAAAAATTGCATTTGCAGGTGCGAGATTAAAAGAACTACCTATATGAGTACGAAGTTTAGCTGCTTCAAAAAGTTGGGACTTGGCTTTGATGTACTCATGAAAGGATAGGGACATAGGCTAGTAAAATAATGTGTCAAGTAAGAATTGTGTATGAAAAACTAATGTGTATATTATCTTCAGATATTCAATAGTAATATTACAATGTTCAATCTTTTGGGAAACCTTGATATTCGAATATTTGGAATGTGTAATATACTAATATGAAATTCAATCGTCTCGACATTTCCTTTATGCATTAGTTTGATTGTTTGCTATGTATAGTTAGTTAATTTATGATTACACTAAAATGGGGGAGGTTTGTTGGTATTTTAGTGTAATATAAGTTGTGTTTAATATGCAAATAAGGGTCGACACTTAGTTGCATATTAACAGGTCTAACTGGGTTCAAAGGTACTGCTAAGGTACTGTTAGTTATAAGAAGGTACTGCTAGTTGTATGATAAAGGTACTGTTAGTTGTGTATGGTACCGCTGATATGGTAACGATTAACTAACTGTTTTACATTTTATTACTATCATTTATCCTACTAATTTGACTTGTTTTACTATATTATGTATGAGGATTGATACTTAATCGTTTACTTTTGTAATTCTCAGGTAAAAACAAGCATTTGGTGAAACTTGGCGATTTTGGACTAATAATGGAGCAAAACGTGCATAAAGTGAAGAGTCTACTGAAATGAAGAAGATCAAGACTAATCTGCTCCAGATGCGCCGCATCCCACTATCAACATGCGCCGCATCTCTATCAAGATGTCACCAGATACGATCCAAGATACAAGAGGACATGCGCCGCATCTAATCAAGAGTTACGCCGCATCTTCTGGCGGTGTACGAATATTCCTGAATATTATAATCTTGGACCCCACGCGAAGTTACGTACATACGCCGCATCTACTTAGTAGATGCGCCGCATCTTCCCTCAGACACAAACTATAAATACCCCGTAGACCAGACGAGATCAGAGAGTTCGAAACCCTAAAACCGAAGTTCGAAAACCTAAAGACAACAGAAGAGAAGGACGAATTCAGTCAAGAAGGCAGCACAAGACACACCCAAATCGAAGATACAAGAGCTGTAAGAAGGTGCTGCATGTATTTAATTCATTAAGTAGTTTTGTTTTATTGTTTTAGCAAACTTTAATTCATCAGGATTGGTGGCTTGTGTAATGTGACAACGGAAAGATTGCACTCCCTTTAATACTTGCTTTCCCATCAATTAAAGTTTATATGTTGATGTCTTTGGTTACTACTTATTAGTGCATTGACCACCTCTGTGTTTATTAGTGGCTTGCGGGCACCCGACTGCGGGACAAGGTGTGGCTCCCACGGTTGTTTCTAAATTGATCACTTAGGAATAAATTTTAGACATAAGTCGTCATTAAGGGTTTACTCGCCGATAAGAATAGGACCAACGAGAAAGGGTTAATTACATACACTTCATATAAAGCTATCAATAAAACAAGTGACAATCTACTTAATCATAAGGACAGCCCTCTTATTGTCTCAAGTATCTATCTGTGTACGTGTGTGCTACTTGCTGATTCGTGCCTATTGTTTATTTTACTATTTAATTGCAAACAAAACTGTGCCAGTCTCTCAGGCTGAAACCCCCTTGCGTTAGGATATTAAAATACTGATTAGATTAACGAGATTATACGTTCCACTCTTAGTGATCGACACTCTACTTACCATTATCTTCATACTGACCGGGTACACTGCTCGTTAAGTGTGTGTGTTATTGATAAGTCGGCTAAATATAAATTTAAAACTTGAGTAGGCATTAA
The DNA here is from genome assembly GCA_021014915.2 of Artemisia tridentata subsp. tridentata. NCBI lineage: Eukaryota > Viridiplantae > Streptophyta > Magnoliopsida > Asterales > Asteraceae > Artemisia > Artemisia tridentata. The sequence goes on from CP139505.1 coordinate 414,156,209, forward strand.
AACTGCTAAACCGCAACGACACATCACGCGCATCAAGTTTTTGGCGCCGCTGCCGGGGAGTGAATTGTTATTTTCTGTTAATTTGATTAGTATTTTAATTAGGTTTTTCTTTTTATTAGATTAAATTGCATCATTGTACTATTTTGCATATTTGTTGTATTGTGTGTTATTTGTTTGTTTTTGTTTTTATTTTTGTGTGTTTTATTTTTGTTTCGTGTGTTTAATTTTTATTTTTATTTTTCGTATTTTTCTGTTCTGATATCGTTGTACTGTGCTAAATCAAACGATACGGCGCATCTGATCTCTCAGATACGGCGTATTGCGTTTAATTTTTATATACAACGCGTTTAATTAATTCGATACGACGCATCTTTTCCCCAAGATACGGCGTATCTGTTTTTTAACAAGAAAAATTTTTCTAAGCGATAAAGTAATACGACGCATCTGCTTTTGTAGATACGGCGTATCTGTTTTGATAAAAATTTTTCTAAACGTTAACGCCATACGACGCATCTGCTTTCGCAGATACGGCGTATCTATTATTTTAATTAAAAACAGTTTGCGAATTATTAAACAAATACGGCGTATCGATTTCTGTCGATACGGCGTATCTTACTGAATCAAAAATCTTTTATTTTTAAACGTAACGAAAATACGGCGCATTAACTTTCGTTAATACGACGCATTTAATTTTAATTAAATAAGTCGATTTTTGATTAATTAATTCGATACGGCGCATTCATAATTCTAAAGCGGCGTATCTATTTTCTGAATAAAGTCTGATTTAATTTTAACGATTATAAGATACGGCGTATCCAACTCTTTGGATACGGCGCATCGTCTGCAGATATCAGTAACTTTAATTTTTCGTATTCCGTTTTCGTTATTAATTATCTGATATACTACTTTCTCGAGCATACCCTACTGATGCTTTTCGTGATTATTTCAGAATGGTAATGGAAGGATACGGTGAACTAATTGACTTCAACTTCGAGGCCAATTTTATGAATGAAGTATTAGTGCATGAAAAATCACCCGAACATAACGATGGGGACTACATTGAACTTAATGACCTTAATGGACCATTAGAACCTAATGACCTATTCATGGATGATGCGGAATCTAAGTTAGAAGAAGAAGAAATTGTGGATAGTCCAAGAGTCAACGTTATTACTACTAGAAACTACGATGAATTTGAGGGATATGATGGTTCTTGGGATTACGGTGGAAGGATCAACACCAATTGTGCTTACAATTTACAATTCCCATGCATGATTGGGTACAAGTGTATTGACGCCAATTTCTTTCCTATTTTATCAATCAATGTCATGTCAAGAAGATTTTACAATTCTATTATGAGAAATAAAAAGGAGTATAAAGGAAAGAATGTAGTTGGAGCCTTCATTAATGTCCCGGTCTTCGTTGGACGCTTCACTATTGTTACTGAGTTCGTAGTTATTGAAGACATGAATGCCTATTGTGACAGCAATATGGGTGACGTGATTGTTGGAAAACCATTTTGTAGGGAGATCACTATTAATGCAAAACGATTTGAAGGAAAGATCACCTTCCAATGTGGAAGCGACATTATCACTTATATGATGCCCCGTACTCACCCTGGATTTAAATATGCTACTAGTAGGATTTGCTACAAATTTTCTCCATTCCTTTTTGTTAGTGATGATGACAATAAGAGAGGGATTGAGTACCCATATCAATTGAAGGAAGGATTCTACAAAGAAGTTTTGAATTTGGGACCTGAATATATACGAGACGATTCGGTTGCTAAATGGATCCTACGTGGCCATGTAGGAATCAATGAACGAAATTAAAGAGCTGAACGTGAGTCTAACTTGAAGACTCTGGAATAAAGACAAGTGCTGACCGGGAGACAACCCGGATTTATCATTTATTATTCTGTTTTCTGTGTCGAGTCAGTCCAGGCCGCACGAAGATACGGCGCATCTCAATCCTGAGATGCGACGCATCTCCTGCAACGGTCATATCTTATTTTATTTTTCTGCATTTTAATTTTCGACTTTAAAACTTTTATCAGTTTATTTTAATGCGGCGCATCCCTGGTTAAGGATGCGGCGCATCTTTATTCTGATCCGTATTAATTCCAGGCTCGATACGGCGTATCTTCTTCAATAAGATACGGCGCATCGACTGACCTGATGATTTTCAGTTTTAATTTTTAAGTTTTATTTTTCCTAACTACTAATGTATTATGCAAGTTGAACCTTTCTTATCTTAGGTGTGTTTTAAAGTGTTGGTGGTATTATAGTTTCCTGGATTTCCTGTGGATACATCAAGTATGAAGCTTTAACGTTCTAATCCACAAGAAAGATGATTTTTGCTCTTACACTAATGGAGGATCATACCGAGCAAATCTCAGGGGAGTTTTTCTGTTCTAATTCTTTTTATTTTCCAGTTTTTAACCTTTTATACAAACAACGAGGACGTTGTTTAACTTAAGTGGGGGGATAGGAGAATTAGAACACTTAACACTTACTTGTCCTAAACTTTTTCAAAAATTATGCTTAAAATGTGCTTAATATATCAAACTTAAAAATTTTTTAGCATGTTTTTGTTTAAGATCTAAGTTACATAACTGCACACATGACGTTATTTTCAAAAATTGTGATTTTTTCCAAAATTCACAAATCTATGAGTGTGCCGGTGACTTGTAGACTTTAGAACTTGGCTTGTATACTATTCGAGACCACCATAATGAGTATTATTTATTTAATTGGAATGACTTGTCTAACTTGGTAAAATTCTAGGATTACAACCAAATAGCCTATAAATGTTATGTGTTATTAACTAACTACACTGGTTAGTTAACCCCCGTATAAACCCTTTTGTTACTCTCATTTTTAGAGTAAGATACCCCTAGAAAAACACTCAGAGCCATTCCTTTCGTTTCTTACACCTATGTTTAAAATGTTTCGTTACACCCTTACACCTTAGCCTACCCTGTAGATTAAAGTCCGAGGTTGGTTAATTGCTATAGGCAGAGTGTGTTTCCTTACATTACCTGTGTTCGCGTGCGTAATTCATTATCTTTGGTTAGGTCGGGAAATTGCACAATGCAATTAAAGTGAAAGTAAATATTGTATATTTTAGAGTTTATTTTTCGTGTGTTTACTACTTTCACTATTACCATTATTTCTGAAGTTATGAAAAGTATGAAAAAATTATCCGGAAAGAAAGTTATAGTGATGTGGTGAAATTTTACACATCTTTAGTTAAAAAAAAAAAAAAAAAAAAAAAAAAAAAAAAAAAAAAAAAAAAAAATCGAAAAAATGAGAAAAGAAAAAAGAAAGAAAAAAGTGTTGGAAGTTTGTTATAACCAACAATGTAAAGTTATGTAAGTGGTTCATATGGCCACTATTTGTTGTACTATATCTATGGATTGAATGGGAATTGGCAGTTATGGGAACGCCAATTAAGGTTTATTCTTTGATTAAGATCTTGTTGAGTATAATTCGTGTCTACCTAAAGCGTGTGTTTCAAGTGTTAAAGCGTGAGTTATTCAATGATATGAGTCTTATTCATGGGATGGTTGGGATAGTGATTAACCACACTTAGGATTTTAATTTATTTGTTTTGTTTATTTTTTATTTCACACCAATTTATATCCCAAATATTATCCATACCCTATATTATTCTTTATCCAACCGAACCTTTGATTTATTGAGATTAGGGATTTGAGCAATCTTAAGTATCGTAGTCGTGGATTCGGCTATGTATTTATGATTTTGTCGCCCTTTTTGATATATTATTATTGGTAAAGTTTGGACCTATCTTTAGCCTATTCGAGTTAAGGATTTGAGCAATTGCAAGTATCGTGTTCGTGGATTCGATCATGTATTTGTGATTTTGTCGCCTTTTCTGGAATTTGAGATCGATAGTGAAATAAGAATAATTAACCCTTAAGCCTAAAAACCCTTTTTACCGCTTTAGACTTGTTACTCCTTAGCGTTAGTGGTGGAGATGTGTATACTTGCCAAGCTTATGATAGAATATTCGTCGCGACTAGACAGTTAAACGATTAGATTTGCTTTTATCGACTTATTTTATTTTACTTCTAATTCGTTAAGTGTTTAGTTGTGTGATTATGAAATAAACGAATACATGCTTAAATATAAAAATAAATCCTAACATCTTTTAGGATACATTTTCATGAGATTTAATCTAAGGTTTACTTGGGGACAAGTAAAGTTCAAGTGGGGGGATATTTGATGAACTCAAATAAGTACATTTTATTACTATCATTTATCCTACTAATTTGACTTGTTTTACTATATTATGTATGAGGATTGATACTTAATCGTTTACTTTTGTAATTCTCAGGTAAAAACAAGCATTTGGTGAAACTTGGCAATTTTGGACTAATAATGGAGCAAAACGTGCATAAAGTGAAGAGTCTACTGAAATGAAGAAGATCAAGACTAATCTGCTCCAGATGCGCCGCATCCCACTATCAACATGCGCCGCATCTCTATCAAGATGTCACCAGATACGATCCAAGATACAAGAGGACATGCGCCGCATCTAATCAAGAGTTACGCCGCATCTTCTGGCGGTGTACGAATATTCCTGAATATTATAATCTTGGACCCCACGCGAAGTTACGTACATACGCCGCATCTACTTAGTAGATGCGCCGCATCTTCCCTCAGACACAAACTATAAATACCCCGTAGACCAGACGAGATCAGAGAGTTCGAAACCCTAAAACCGAAGTTCGGACAACAGAAGAAAAGGACGAATTCAGTCAAGAAGGCAGCACAAGACACACCCAAATCGAAGATACAAGAGCTGTAAGAAGGTGCTGCATGTATTTAATTCATTAAGTAGTTTTGTTTTATTGTTTTAGCAAACTTTAATTCATCAGGATTGGTGGCTTGTGTAATGTGACAACGGAAAGATTGCACTCCCTTTAATACTTGCTTTCCCATCAATTAAAGTTTATATGTTGATGTCTTTGGTTACTACTTATTAGTGCATTGACCACCTCTGTGTTTATTAGTGGCTTGCGGGCACCCGACTGCGGGACAAGGTGTGGCTCCCACGGTTGTTTCTAAATTGATCACTTAGGAATAACTTTTAGACATAAGTCGTCATTAAGGGTTTACTCGCCGATAAGAATAGGACCAACGAGAAAGGGTTAATTACATACACTTCATATAAAGCTATCAATAAAACAAGTGACAATCTACTTAATCATAAGGACAGCCCTCTTATTGTCTCAAGTATCTATCTGTGTACGTGTGTGCTACTTGCTGATTCGTGCCTATTGTTTATTTTACTATTTAATTGCAAACAAAACTGTGCCAGTCTCTCAGGCTGAAACCCCCTTGCGTTAGGATATTAAAATACTGATTAGATTAACGAGATTATACGTTCCACTCTTAGTGATCGACACTCTACTTACCATTATCTTCATACTGACCGGGTACACTGCTCGTTAAGTGTGTGTGTTATTGATAAGTCGGCTAAATATAAATTTAAAACTTGAGTAGGCATTAAAACTGCTAAACCGCAACGACACATCAGTTGTGTATGGTACCGCGCATCAGGTAACGTTTAAATAACTGTTTTACAGTTATTTTGCTTATTGTTAACTGCTTATTAACCGGTTTTTGGACTATATAAACGATCCATGATATTCTAAATGGATATACAGAAATATATAGAACCAATAGGCTGATCAAAACCAACTTTTGATCACAACTTTATGCAAACATAAAATCATACACAAACTTGAATCAATTAGATTTTATCCGGTCGTTAATTGGTATCCACTCCAATTTAATCGATATGAAAGCGTTCATACTCGTGACTTCTAATTGCTATCAAGAAACCAATCTTACCCCACAAATACAACATTTTCCAGCTTTCAAAATCAACTATCTGCAAGAATCCATAAAGCGAAAAAAGTTAAGTGCTTCTCAATTAATGTTTATATTTATTATTTGTATAAAGCTCGTACCTTTGGTGAGAAATCTTCTGTAAGATATACTACACTAGAGTTCAGCTCATATATAGTAAAAGGTGGTTCTATTTCCGTGTCAAGATACTTCAAAGTTCAGACCTTTTGATATTCCTACAATGATCATCATTCTTCGTGTCCAACACCCTTCTTCATCTGCATAAAAAAGATATATATAATATATTCAATTATATTTCTGTATGAAAATCTTGAAACAAATGATTCTTAATCCTATCGAGTGAGACTTACAATGAAGGTGTCACAATTCGTAAATTCTGGTCATTTACCCGAACTTTCTCATTTACTATTCATCGGTTACTATTCATCGTTTACTATTCACCATTTACTATTCACCGATCACTATTCATCATTTTACTATTCATCATTTTCGGAGTCCGTTTGTGATTCCGAGAAGCGTTACTATTCACGTGACACTATTCATCCCGGAGGAAAACACTATTCACGTTCATCATGCACCATTTCAAATTACGTATACTTAATTTATAATTAACGTTACTACTCAATCTTTACTACTACCAATATACCCGATACTCCCGACAATGATCGTAATATATTTTCATACTACTTTTAATAATATAAAGATTATATTATTACTTTACTCGGTGTTATTAAACCAATTGCTACATTTTTCGTTAAGGGCTTATAACTCCGTCAATTTACGAAAATTTAACCCGATAATTATTCCGACACCCGATTCCTATCAGTAACATAATTTTACAATTTTTACAACTTCGTCGTATTTTATTTCACTTCGTTAACATTTATTTCAAGATAACTCGGTACCCGATAACACCCAATATATAATTTAAACTAGCTAATACTTGTACAATTGGACACCATCATTAACTAGCCCACAAATCTTCCACCCTCTCCCTAAATCACGCCAAGGCCCCCCCCCCTAGCTAGCTATGCACATGCCTTAATTAACTAAGCTTACATAACAAGACTTATATTTTACTTACTTCATTTTCATTTTATAACAAAACATAAACTAGCACAAAACTCTTCCATCTTTCTTTCTTCTCTCTAGGTTTCGGCAAAACAAGAACACCAACAAGAAATCACTAATTTTTCAAGATCAAGTGCTTAATCAAGTCTTAGTAATAATCTAGTTAGGGTTTTGAAATAAAAACCACAAAGATTTAATGGGTTTTCATCACCATCTCTTGATAATCATCACAAGTAAGTTGTCAAACTCTTTTTCATAATTTCTTCAAGTTGTCTTCATGATTATATGCTTTCCATAGTAGATCTATATGCATATGCAAGCTATACCACTCCATTTACATTTATTTAACTTTTGAGCCATAGAGATGGGTTATAGGTAAATCCTTGGTAGATTAACTTGATGGATGATGTTTAGGAACCCATGACACCCTAAGAAGGTGTATGGTAGGATTGAGAATTGTTTGGTTGCAGTTTGGATGGTTTTGGACTAGATACAAACTAAGAAAACCCATTTTTGAAACAATAATTATGCTACTGTCTCCATTTTTAAAACGTGGCCAACTCAGTAAGTTTAGGGTTATTTTTGGCCAAATATTTAGAAAATACATTCCGAGACGAAGACGTGGCCGAAAACGGGGATAAAAACGAGTAAATAACGAAGGAGATATGATTTTTACGAGTTTAACGACTAAAAACTATTTTTCCGGAAAAAGGTTGCTGTTTGACGACATTCGACGGCCTATTTGAGGCGTTTGGCGAAACCTAGATGAACCGAGCTACTAAAAATGTGTTAGTATATATTTATACGAAACCATGGATATAAAGAACGTAGAAAACGAGTTTGTAACGACCAAGATATTCACGTTTTAAACAAGATATTCCTTATTATTCTTGACAGCTTTTAATAAAAAGGTATATTACGTACTAAAAGTGTATTTTCCAAGTAACGACGATAGAAGAGCCATTTTCCTTAACCGTTGAGACACGTATCGTCAAGAGCGTCAATGAGATGACTTCAAAGGTTTTCAAAACGCCAAGACTAACACGAACGTTTTATACATTTCATTATACGACTAGTTTTGCAAGCCTAGTATGGACATATTTTCCTAAGTTATGGCAACGCTATAACTCAACGCTAACACTTATTCTTAAGCTTCGAGTGGTATAGGCTTCATGTGCATATGCATTCATCTCACACCTCATAATCTAAGTGAATCATATCATTCATTCATATTAGGTCGCGGTTAGAGAATCGTGCCTCATTTCAGTGTATCCACTTTTGTCATCGTAGCTATCGCACCAGGTGAGTTTCATAGCCCCACTTTTACTCTTTAATACTTGTTTTAAACTCTTTGGGGGAGATACATGCTTAAATTGTTTGCTATTACTCAAGACGATTTTACTCATATGCTATGCTATACTTTTATACACTTAAACATGATGTGTAGTTTTATTGCGATATATGACTTAATGTGGAAAACTATTCTATACGCTATATTCTTTCACCACTGTTTAACTCCTGGATGGAGCCGACGGAGAGGTATTGATAGTACTATCGGGTTGACACCCCCACCCTTGGCCCGCGATTCATGGCCTTGGGTGAATATAATCCAGCTTTGAAGCATTCTTGCTTATTCTTGTCGTGAGGTTCAGTAGGCTATTAAACTTTACATTAAGCGTGCATATATCGTATACACATTTGACTTAATCATACTATATGTTAGCAGTGGGTTGTAAACACACAGGTTGCGAGTCTTGTATGGCCGGGGCTTGGAACTGAGTGGATTTACAATGCCTTTGCTGGGAAATCTTTATTCAAATGCAATTCATTTTTACACTAAACTCTATGAACTCACCAACCTCGTGTTGACACTTTAGCATGTATTTTCAGGAACTAAGCTATAGCACGCTACTGGAGGATTTTGGCAGGGCATGGCATGGTCATAGAAGACTCTGATAAACATTTGGGACCACTTAACTTATTTTATGGGCCAACTTCCGCACCACTTTTCATAATGTAAACTTAACACTTTTGACTTATCAAATATATTCTAAATGATTGATGTAAAAACCGTTCTTTACACTTGTGTTATGATACCAATTGAGTTGCACCCCAAAGACATTACTTTCCGCTGCAAACCATTTTTGGGGGTGTGACAGATTGGTATCAGAGCCTAGGCTATAGAGAATTGGGTAATTTTAAAACCTAAACTATAGCTACTTTTACGAAAACTTAACCCTATGACCGCCGCGTGCCTGCCTGCCAAGCTGATGCCTCATTTGTGGTTTGTTGCTGACATATTTAATGAGATTTATATCTTATTGCCAGATAGATTATACTCACTTATTCTCGTTGATTACTATGATTGTCTTACATATAAGGGTGCATACATATCATACACGTCACAGCGTTACACCTTTCCCTTACGTAGTTTCATCATTCGACCTTAAGCCTGATCACCTGCCTTAGACTTTTGAACCACCCTTTACATGTGAAGGACATAGTATTAGTATAACTAAGCTGAGTATTCCAAAATTCATTAAACCTCGGTGGAATATAGACTGGTCATCTATATTCGACCCGGGATAGTGAGACATAGCCTGACCACCTATGTCTGACTCAGACATGAATTTTGCAATACTGAGAGTAGTTATAATAAAATTATGTCCAGATTGATTTGATTGATGTAAGTAATTCCAAAATCGAGCCAATCTTTCAAAAGACCTCATTTCAGGATGTTGAATCCATTATTTTTACAACTTGTTTCCTAGCTTGATCTAGTGACAGTTCTTGTTTGATGAGTTGCGAAAATCAAGCTAAGAGTCAAGTTGTTACCCCAGCCGATTCAGTTTAATCTCATGACAGTTCTTGTTTGATGAGTTGTGAGATGAAATTTGAATCGACAACCTAAACCGATTTAGCCTAATCCCATGACAGTTCTTGTTTGATGAGTTGTGGGATTAAGTAAAAATCGGTTACCTTAAGGTCTTTTGAAGGCTACGCTCGAGGATGGGAAAGTTTGCCCCATCAAATCTGACCACGAGAACGTACGTATGTAGAACGAACGAGCTGAACTTCGGGACGAAGTTCCTTTTAGGGTGGTAGACTGTCACAATTCGTAAATTCTGGTCATTTACCCGAACTTTCTCATTTACTATTCATCGGTTACTATTCATCGTTTACTATTCACCGTTTACTATTCACTGATCACTATTCATCATTTTACTATTCATCATTTTCGGAGTCCGTTTGTGATTCCGAGAAGCGTTACTATTCACGTGACACTATTCATCCCGGAGGAAAACACTATTCACGTTCATCATGCACCATTTCAAATTACGTATACTTAATTTATAATTAACGTTACTACTCAATCTTTACTACTACCAATATACCCGATACTCCCGACAATGATCGTAATATATTTTCATACTACTTTTAATAATATAAAGATTATATTATTACTTTACTCGGTGTTATTAAACCAATTGCTACATTTTTCGTTAAGGGCTTATAACTCCGTCAATTTACGAAAATTTAACCCGATAATTATTCCGACACCCGATTCCTATCAGTAACATAATTTTACAATTTTTACAACTTCGTCGTATTTTATTTCACTTCGTTAACATTTATTTCAAGATAACTCGGTACCCGATAACACCCAATATATAATTTAAACTAGCTAATACTTGTACAATTGGACACCATCATTAACTAGCCCACAAATCTTCCACCCTCTCCCTAAATCACGCCAAGGCCCCCCCCCCCCCCCTAGCTAGCTATGCACATGCCTTAATTAACTAAGCTTACATAACAAGACTTATATTTTACTTACTTCATTTTCATTTTATAACAAAACATAAACTAGCACAAAACTCTTCCATCTTTCTTTCTTCTCTCTAGGTTTCGGCAAAACAAGAACACCAACAAGAAATCAAATTAATTTTTCAAGATCAAGTGCTTAATCAAGTCTTAGTAATAATCTAGTTAGGGTTTTGAAATAAAAACCACAAAGATTTAATGGGTTTTCATCACCATCTCTTGATAATCATCACAAGTAAGTTGTCAAACTCTTTTTCATAATTTCTTCAAGTTGTCTTCATGATTATATGCTTTCCATAGTAGATCTATATGCATATGCAAGCTATACCACTCCATTTACATTTATTTAACTTTTGAGCCATAGAGATGGGTTATAGGTAAATCCTTGGTAGATTAACTTGATGGATGATGTTTAGGAACCCATGACACCCTAAGAAGGTGTATGGTAGGATTGAGAATTGTTTGGTTGTAGTTTGGATGGTTTTGGACTAGATACAAACTAAGAAAACCCATTTTTGAAACAATAATTATGCTACTGTCTCCATTTTTAAAACGTGGCCAACTCAGTAAGTTTAGGGTTATTTTTGGCCAAATATTTAGAAAATACATTCCGAGACGAAGACGTGGCCGAAAACGGGGATAAAAACGAGTAAATAACGAAGGAGATATGATTTTTACGAGTTTAACGACTAAAAACTATTTTTCCGGAAAAAGGTTGCTGTTTGACGACATTCGACGGCCTATTTGAGGCGTTTGGCGAAACCTAGATGAACCGAGCTACTAAAAATGTGTTAGTATATATTTATACGAAACCATGGATATAAAGAACGTAGAAAACGAGTTTGTAACGACCAAGATATTCACGTTTTAAACAAGATATTCCTTATTATTCTTGACAGCTTTTAATAAAAAGGTATATTACGTACTAAAAGTGTATTTTCCAAGTAACGACGATAGAAGAGCCATTTTCCTTAACCGTTGAGACACGTATCGTCAAGAGCGTCAATGAGATGACTTCAAAGGTTTTCAAAACGCCAAGACTAACACGAACGTTTTATACATTTCATTATACGACTAGTTTTGCAAGCCTAGTATGGACATATTTTCCTAAGTTATGGCAACGCTATAACTCAACGCTAACACTTATTCTTAAGCTTCGAGTGGTATAGGCTTCATGTGCATATGCATTCATCTCACACCTCATAATCTAAGTGAATCATATCATTCATTCATATTAGGTCGCGGTTAGAGAATCGTGCCTCATTTCAGTGTATCCACTTTTGTCATCGTAGCTATCGCACCAGGTGAGTTTCATAGCCCCACTTTTACTCTTTAATACTTGTTTTAAACTCTTTGGGGGAGATACATGCTTAAATTGTTTGCTATTACTCAAGACGATTTTACTCATATGCTATGCTATACTTTTATACACTTAAACATGATGTGTAGTTTTATTGCGATATATGACTTAATGTGGAAAACTATTCTATACGCTATATTCTTTCACCACTGTTTAACTCCTGGATGGAGCCGACGGAGAGGTATTGATAGTACTATCGGGTTGACACCCCCACCCTTGGCCCGCGATTCATGGCCTTGGGTGAATATAATCCAGCTTTGAAGCATTCTTGCTTATTCTTGTCGTGAGGTTCAGTAGGCTATTAAACTTTACATTAAGCGTGCATATATCGTATACACATTTGACTTAATCATACTATATGTTAGCAGTGGGTTGTAAACACACAGGTTGCGAGTCTTGTATGGCCGGGGCTTGGAACTGAGTGGATTTACAATGCCTTTGCTGGGAAATCTTTATTCAAATGCAATTCATTTTTACACTAAACTCTATGAACTCACCAACCTCGTGTTGACACTTTAGCATGTATTTTCAGGAACTAAGCTATAGCACGCTACTGGAGGATTTTGGCAGGGCATGGCATGGTCATAGAAGACTCTGATAAACATTTGGGACCACTTAACTTATTTTATGGGCCAACTTCCGCACCACTTTTCATAATGTAAACTTAACACTTTTGACTTATCAAATATATTCTAAATGATTGATGTAAAAACCGTTCTTTACACTTGTGTTATGATACCAATTGAGTTGCACCCCAAAGACATTACTTTCTGCTGCAAACCATTTTTGGGGGTGTGACAGAAGGTGCTCAGATAACGTCCCATTGGATGCATATTCGAAGACTAAAATTCATGTAAATGGGACACCTTCGATACAATACCCCATCAATTTCCCGATGTTTTCGTGATTTAGCCTTGCCAGATCTGCCACCTGATCAACCAAAGCGAAAACGTTACAATGACTCAATGAGTCACAATAAATCATTATATAAAGAAACTCACTGTTCGTTCTTATGCGTTCATATCTATAACATGATTAAGTGCCCCACACAAAACATCAAAATGCCTACTTACTGTACTCATAATGAAACAACCTCATATCATACTTATAATCTGATTTAACAACACATGAAGTAGCTTATAGTAAGACGTACTTATTGTGTTTTCTGATATTTGTAATTTGCTTAAAGGCTGATTTTTCACATTTTTCTGATGGCCCAACAACATCCATCTCATATAAAATTCCAAAACTTTTTAAAAGTATTATAATTATGTCGTTTTAATATTTGTGTTTGATAACTTGAAAGGATTCATTAATATCTGATTTAATTACTTTTCTTAACAGTTATCAGAAGATCCAGGCAAAATACTTCACGTGTATCGGACATCAGTCATGGCAGGTGAAGCAATCTTTTGGATTCGAATATCTAATGACATTTTGTGAATGACGACAACTATATTTCAACAGAATTGTAACATAAACACTACTTTCATTGTTAGATAAGCATAGGAAGATACTTGATACACCATTATAAGAATAGAATATGGAATCGAGTATTGTTGCAAGTAAAGATAAAGTTAAGAATGTTATAAATAAATGAATACCTTGCTTTCATTGTTAGATAAGCAATAAGAGATTCCTGATCGAATATTATAAGAATGGAATATAGAATCGAGTAATGTTGGAAGAAAAGATGAAGTTAAGAATCATTGTGGCCAATAGCAAGCAAAAAGTTGGTGTATTTCTTGTCCACAAATGTGTCTACATTAGCTAAGAAGCAAATAAAGTTTTGTGTGACATCCGAATTCCCAATCTCAAAAAAAGATGTCTTAAATCATGATACCATGGTTTGCTAACAATGTAAACAGATTGCACAAGCATGTATGATCGTGGTGCAAACCTAAAGTCCCAATAATCAGCTTTGCAGTGTTCAGCTATTTTAATGAAAGTTTGGGGGGGTAATATAATAAGTATTTTAGAAACAGAAGCGGATAAGTTTTAAGGGGTAATATAATCAGATTTGTTTCGTTCGATCAAAATAAAACAAGAAATAGTGTGATGTGATTCGTAACAATGAGGGAGTTTGCTAATCGTATAGATATACGAATACAAAGGGACGATTTGAGGTTTCATTTGGTGGTGGCTGCTAGAAAAATTTACGTTTGTGTGTGTGTGTCTAAGAGTGATTATTAAGGGCAAAGTTAGTTATAGTAGCGTTTTTATTATTAGGGAGTTGGGCTGTTAGATTTCTGTGAAAGAAACATATCAAATTAGTTAATTTTGATTTCTGTTCAATCAAGAAATGGAATAAAACACACCTCTATGTTGAGAAGCAAAGTGTGACTTTTAAAGGAATGATATTTTGTATTGAATGTTATATTCCTTTCGTGTAACCAAACATATTATGTTTCATGCTTTTTATTTACATTTTGAATAAAAGAAATATATTATATCATTTAAGTCAGTTAATTTTGCTTTCAGTTTAATAAAGGAATGGAATAAAACAAACCTCATATTGAGAAGCAAAGTGTAACTTACTTTTTAAGGAATGATGTTTTGTATCGAATGCTATATTCCTTTTGTGTAATCAGCATATTATGTTTCATTCCTCTTACATAATCCTATGTCCACTTAATTATGATGCTTCAAATAGTATTTATTTTATATCATGCTTCAAATAGTATTTATTAATCAGCATGTTATGTTTCATTCCTCTGACATAATCCTATGTCTACTTAATTATGATGCTTCAAAGACCATGCAAATTTAATGGTTGTTAGTTGCCAATCGAGCTGAGTTTGTTAATAATATTTATTTTATATCATGTTTAAAAAGCTTAATACAAGTATGTGTTGAATACGAGTTTAATAGTCTTATGTCTTAATGTATAAACCTTTGGTTCAAGTAGTTTTTGTTAATCTCATCACCTACCGTTACACACAGTCAAATCGAGAAAATTCTAAGGAAGTTGATGTAAGCCCTTCATGGTTGTTGAAAATATATTTAAACCCGAAGATATTTACATTTTAGTGATTATAATCGCAACTCACAAACTTTTACCTTGACCACTCACTCGTATACTATTTCAATTTGTATGATATCAACTTAAACATGGAACTCATGGTCCATAAATCACATACTCCGTATTTAAGTTAGATCGGAATTATAATATAAATGAAATAGATTTTACAATGACAACATTGAGAAGACATAATAATAAATAGAAATCAAAAAAAGAAAAAAATAATAATAAACCCAAACAAGGACGGATTGGCATGAAAACTAAATATTTATATTTACTCGTATTAAGTGTCAAGTGGGTCCCCTCCTCTTACTAGCTCTGAGTGGAAAGAGCGAGCCTTTATTTGCCTTGGTGATATAGAGGAGCCAACAAAAAAATAACATTAGTATATTGCTTTAGGCCCACCATGTTACCACTCAGACCATTTAAAAAAAAAAAAAAAAAAAAAAAAAAAAAAAAACGCCCCCTAAAGCATCTCTATATAGTACAGGTTTATAGAGAAGTTCTATATCATATGGAGGTAGCATGAAGTTCTATAATAAAAGAGAAATTTAGGTTTAGAATGACTTATGACCCAAGAGCTTTGATCTTGTAGTGGACACTGTGAGATATTATATATGTGTGAGATAAATGGTATAAGTGCGTAAAAGTTTCAGTTTTAGAAGAAAAGAAAAAAAAAAAAAAAAAAACTAAGGCTTTGAATGTATTTACTTGTTCGATAGCATGGATGCACTATTCTCTATTTTGTAGTAAAACATCGAGTCGTTGGTCAAATGACTTAAAAAACTTCGAATCATAGGTCACTAACGACTTATCTGAGACAGAGAAAAAGTTATTATTAATCTACCTTCTGGTTAAGACATGGTGACAAAAAACGAGGATGCGGATAGATTTCTAACTCAAACTGGAGACCTACCACTTATACGATATCAACCTTAGCTAGCAAGCCATCCACACGCTCAAGTTGCATTCTCAAATTCAAATATCTATTTATTGTTCCTGATGTTATATATGTACATCATCTCAGGCTTCAAATGCATTTGATATTTTTATCAAAAAATAACAACTATACTATTGTCTTTTATTCTTTTGATTTAGTCTATGGACTGGAGCTCTTTTTTCGTATGAAATTTTGCTACAGTTCGCAGACTCTTATCATATTGACAGCTGGATAGTAAAAACAATCAAAAACATATAACAGAAACTCAGAAAGTGCAGATTGAATCAATTCATCCTATGTAGTATATACTCTTTTACCATGTCAAAATTTACAACTCGCCAAAACTTTAAGAAACTAGGAACTTTCAATTGAACGCTAAGAAGATGGTATATATGATCAGTAGAATTTACACTATTTGTGACTTTACGACTCGGGTCAAGATGAAATTGCTAGCTCAGCCCAAGCTAAGAAAGATGAGGCCTTGAGCTCTGATGATCCAGTGGTGTCAAGCTTGCTTTCTAACGTTGCACACAAATCTTGCATGCTTACTTTATCTCTAGGCCTTGCGT
The DNA here is from genome assembly GCA_021014915.2 of Artemisia tridentata subsp. tridentata. Taxonomy (NCBI): domain Eukaryota; kingdom Viridiplantae; phylum Streptophyta; class Magnoliopsida; order Asterales; family Asteraceae; genus Artemisia; species Artemisia tridentata. The sequence continues at coordinate 414,172,896 of CP139505.1, forward strand.
GAATACAGCTTCTGACTACTTCTTGCATCGCCTCCCTTCCACTCTGAAATGTTTTAGTGCAGGATCTACTACCGATGCCATCTTTTCTGCATCTTCCAGATAATCTTTAGCCTGATCATAATGTCAGCAAACCACCAATCAGTTCATTACACAACATGATTCCACACTAACTTTTTTAGGTGGCAGAAAATGGAATGTAATCCGGGTTCTAATTCTGGGGACTAAATGTTTGAAAAAGAGGGGTTGGACCCATTACCTGACCCAACTCGCATGTTTTGCCACTCATAGCTATTTCAAACAAAATGGAACGGGTAACTAGTCAAAATCGATAAATTTTAGTGTGGGTCAAACAGGTTGAGCTGACCCGATAACTCTTCTTTGTCTCTAATTTAGCTGTTTGACCCCTCACCGTTAGCGAGAACCCTTTTTGACCCGTTATCCGACCCAACTACTGTTTTGCCAACTGTAATTCTTACCCAATCCACCAGGAATCCTTTGTCTTTGCAGACTGGAGGGCGTCCAGTAACGATTTCCAACAGAAGAACACAAAAGAATAGATGTTACCATGGATATCCAAATGGCGTGCTTGTAACGAACTCGGTTGAACATACATTGCGCCTTCGTTGCTGATAGAACTAGAGTTGTTCTCCAATCTCGTAAGAATGGTTTTCCAGCTTTCAAAATCAACTAGCTGCAAGAATCCATAAAGCGAAAAAAGTTAAGTGCTTCTCAATTAATGTTTATATTTATTATTTGTATAAAGCTCGTACCTTTGGTGAGAAATCTTCTGTAAGATATACTGCACTAGAGTTCAGCTCATATATAGTAAAAGGTGGTTCTATTTCCGAGTCAAGATACTTCAGACCTTTTGATATTCCTACAATGATCATCATTCTTCGCGTCCAACTTAGCGGTTGACACCCTTCTTCATCTGCATAAAAAAGATATATATAATAAATTCAATTGAAACAAATGATTCTTAATCCTATCGAGTGAGACTTACAATGAAGGTGCTCAGATAACGTCCCATTGGATGCATATTCGAAGACTAAAATTCATGTAAATGGGACACCTTCGATACAATACCCCATCAATTTCCCGATGTTTTCGTGATTTAGCCTTGCCAGATCTGCCACCTGATCAACCAAAGCGAAAACGTTACAATGACTCAATGAGTCACAATAAATCATTATATAAAGAAACTCACTGTTCGTTCTTATGCGTTCATATCTATAACATGATTAAGTGCCCCACACAAAACATCAAAATGCCTACTTACTGTACTCATAATGAAACAACCTCATATCATACTTGTAATCTGATTTAACAACACATGAAGTAGCTTATAGTAAGACGTACTTATTGTGTTTTCTGATATTTGTAATTTGCTTAAAGGCTGATTTTTCACATTTTTCTGATGGCCCAACAACATCCATCTCATATAAAATTCCAAAACTGTTTAAAAGTATTATAATTATGTCGTTTAAATATTTGTGTTTGATAACTTGAAAGGATTCATTAGTATCTGACTTAATTACTTTTCTTAACAGTTATCAAATGATCCAGGCAAAATACTTCACGTGTATCGGACATCAGTCATGGCAGGTGAAGCAATCTTTTGGATTCGAATATCTAATGACATTTTGTGAATGACGACAACTATATTTCAACAGAATTGTAACATAAACACTACTTTCATTGTTAGATAAGCATAGGAAGATACTTGATACACCATTATAAGAATAGAATATGGAATTGAGTATTGTTGCAAGTAAAGATAAAGTTAAGAATGATATAAATAAAGGAATACATTGCTTTCATTGTTAGATAAGCATAGGGAGATACTTGATTCAACATTATAAAAATGGAATATGGAAGAGTATTGTTGGAAGCAAAGATTTCATTGTTAGATAAGCAACAAGAGATACCTAATCCAATATTATAAGAATGGAATATAGAATCGAGTAATGTTGGAAGAAAAGATGAAGTTAAGAAAGGTATAAATAGAGGGATTAGCACATATACCTCTCCTTAACAGTTATCAAAAGATCCAGGCAAAATACTTCACGTGTATTGGACATCAGTCATGGCAGGTGAAGCAATCTTTTGGATTCGAATATCTAATGACATTTTGTGAATGATGACAACTATATTTTAACAGAATTGTAACATAAACACTACTTTCATTGTTAGATAAGCATAGGATGATACTTGATACACCATTATAAGAATAGAATATGGAATCGAGTATTGTTGCAAGTAAAGATAAATTTAAGAATGATATAAATAAAGGAATACATTGCTTACATTATTTCTTTTCCTTTCCTAATGGCCTTTCAAAATATATATCTGTTGATCATAGGATTGAACCATAAATACCGTCAACTCTTACATTGAATAATTTGGATGTCATGATCAAATTCATGTATTTTTAAATGACTAGTAATTTATAACAAACAATAGTTTTTCTATGAACATCGATGGGCATAACATACAATTTCATTTTTAAACTACGTATTTTTTCTTCAAGAACAAGTTAGAAATAGAAAGTGTAGCACATTTTTCTATAAACAGATGACCTATGTCATACTCCGCATCTATAGCGTAACTGTAAATGTAATAACATCAATTATGGGACATAATGGCACATCCATTCCAAATGCATAGACGACATTTTATTGGAACATCACTTTAAAATAGGTAAAATGCTATTATACTTTCATACTACTTTTTAGTTACATTTTGAATAAAAAAATATACTTTACCCATTTAAGTAAGTTTACTTTGCTTTCAGTTCAATCAATGAATGGAATAAAATACACCTACCTCACGTTTAGAATCTAAGTGTGACTATTAAAGGGGTGAGGTTTTGTATCGAATGCTATATTTCTTTTGTGTAACCAAACATATTCTGTTTCATTCCTCTATAAAGGTGCACTCCGCTCTTATCTTCATTACAGCCAGACATCGGTCCGCTTAGATTTTTATGTGTCCAACTGGTATGTCTCTATTATCTTTCATTTTCGATGCATCTTATATATGTTTTTTGTTTGGGTGATATGCATTGCTAAGTTATAATGTGTGTTTTATTCCATTCCTTGATTGAACATAAATCAAAATTAACTAATTTAATATGTTTCTTTCATTAAAAATGATTTGCAGCCAACTCGCTGCACTTGTGATTATTAAGGGCAAAGTTAGTTACAGTAGCGTTTGTGTTTGTAATAAAATAATACTACTGTAAATCATGACAATGATTTTTGATTCATTCACTAGTGTTTTTATGCAAATAAATCAAAAGACCATACCTGTCATATATTTTTGACTCGATTTTGCCTTGTAGTGTGTTACAACCTGATAACAAATACTAACCATCTTATTGTTGACAGACATCTGGTGTTCAAACTTGCTTCGCTCAATTAGCCCTACAACCTTTAGAGTTCGTGTGATAGCACTACAACCTTGAGAGTTCGTGTGATCTTTGAAATATGTCTTGGTTTTCAAGGTAATTTTACTTACATATTTAGCATGCATGTTTCGTATAAAGTTACTAATTGTAGACCAAATGAGATTTTATTTGCCCATGCTCTATGTCAGATTAATAAGGCTTCACAAAGCGCCAGGTGAATAAGGCTCGATGTTTTCATTTTCGTTTTTGTTATTATCATATTGCGTAGATCCATGATCCATCTATTTTAGATATAACCTTTATTTATCCACACCGGTATTTGCACACTAACTATAACACATTTGCACTAACTGTTACTTTACAAACTTTATTTATATTAACTAAAAATTTCTATTACCTTGCAAAACCAATACCAAGCCAAACATACAAGTGGTCTACCATAGTTCATTAAAGTAATCTACATCTAAATATAAGATAACGTTGAAGAACACAATTTAACAACTTTCGCCTACATGACCAAGTTAGTTTTAAAAAATTAACAGATCTGAAAATGTTAATTAAAGAGCAAAGTCTATACTAAAACACAATAAAAACCAGTACCAAGCCAAACATACAAGTGGTCTACCATGTATGGGGTCCAACTGAAAAAAAAAAAAAAAAAAACACCATAGTTCATTAAAGTAATCTACATCTAAACATAAGATAACGTTGAAGAACACAATTTAACAACTTTCTCCTAAAACACAATTTAACAGATCTGGAAATGTTAATTAAAAAGCAAAGTCTTTACTAAAACACAATAAAAATCATATTTGTTTCACACATATTAGACCCAAATCGAATTTAAAATAACTTATAGAATTCATGACACCTAATTAGTTTATATTATACAATTGTGTCTTTAATTAAGATTCAACACAACATCTTCATTCCATCGTAAAGACCCTTTATTATAATGCAAATAAAACTACTGACAATGATTTTTGATTGATTCACTAGTGTTTTTATTATGCAAATAAAATCAAAAGACCATACCTGTCATATATTTTTGCCTTGTAGTGTGTTACAACCTGATAACAAATACTAACCATCTTATTGGAAACTCATCTTCGAATTTTTTTTTCTGGATTTATGGTAGTGGCGGCTTAGTTTAGTATTAGGTTGAAAGAGAGGTTTGAGTGGGAAAGTGAGAGAGAGGGATCTGAGAGTGTTGATTGATGTTTGGTTCCATAATTGCCCTTTTAACTTAATAAAAAATTAAAAATTATCAGACGAAATTCTTTTTATTTACCATAATGCCATTTTATTTTCATCCATTGATTTTTTTATCAAATGCTAGCGTTGGTTCTCGCAGTTCTCGACATTTTCTTTGTTCTGAAAATAACCCTTCACAATAAATTGTTAATGGGAGTTTTAAGTAAATAGGTGACGAGATGAGTTTCAATTTCTAGTTAAAGATCAATAAAACATGTATTGTTTTGGGGTAGAGTATTAAGGAAGAGGTTAGTCGGTGCAAAAGGAAAAAAAAAAAAAAAAAAAAACATGTCAAGACTTTCCCGCAAATTTAAACGTTTTAGAGATTTGTTAATATCAAAATTTTCATTTGAATTATTATTATTATTATTATTATTATTATTATTATTATTATTATATGACGACCAATTATCATAAAAATGTGTATAACATGTTCAATGAATGCATATGCGTTTCTAACTTTGTATCCATAACTAGAGCGTTAGGTATAGTGTGGTGTCATTGGGAGGTGTTATGAGAAAAGTGGTGCCACTTCAGCAATTTTTGCCCTTGATATCAGTTTTGCCCATGGCACCAAAACACTCTTCCTTTGTATAACACTAGTTTTTTTTTGTGTCATCGTGTTTTTTTTTTTTCTTTATTTTTTTAAATCATGCCCAAGTAAACAATTCTTATACCAATTAATAATAATCAACCCAAAATATATTTGCAGCCCAAGCACAAGATCGACTAACCATATTGCCCATTAAATTGACTAAAAAAAAATTGACAAACCAAGCCGAATTAATCAACCAAATATACGGACATAAATTAATAACCTTAAGACACAAAGTTATTTAAGCTACTTTATCCTCATTTGTCTCATAACCTACCCTAATTTCATTATATCAAACACAGTCACCGATCACCCATATCACTTCTAGCAACCAAAACGCAACAACAATCTTTATATTACATTCAAACGAAACCAAACCACCAACAAACTTTTGGTTTCTTTCTAAACCCTTTCCAAACAACCAAAGCAAAAAATAAGGAACATTTCATTCATACTAAAATATCTCAGCTGAAGCAACCAAAAGACAAGTTTTTACCTTTCTTTCTTTACTCGATCTGCATAAAAGCCACGAAAAAAATAACAAAAAACAAAAAAACAAAAAAAACTCTTTGGTGTGCGCTGGTGGCTACGGTGCCACAACCCACCAGCCGAACACCGGTGTGGTATCTCGCGCCAAAGACCATGGCTTGAGCCAACAGCCACCGTACCGAGGCCTCTTATACAAAGTATTACTTCCTCCGTTTTAAAATAATTGGTCATAGACAAAAATAAACAATTTAGGAAAAACATTATTATTACATTATTATTTTTTCTTATTTTTTGCACAATGACAGTTTTATTATTAATTAATTAATTTCTAACTATTTCAAAGTATTCCATGTAAGATACAAACAACAAAATGTGCAAAAAAAGAAACGTTAACACCTTCCTCTTTTTCAAAGTATTCCACGATCTAGTTTTGTCTTATAACGAAGTCGGTCTTTTCCTCACATTAAGCTGATTTTGTATAAATAGCATACTACAAGTAGTATAAAATAAAAAAATCAACTCTTTTCACAAGAAATACATCTTCGGTTACAAACACTACGATGTACTCCGTAATATCAATATGTTTATGCAATGAGGTTGACTGGTCAACCCTAAACATGTTCAGACCCTAGCTTATCCTGTTTATTTTCATATGGTACTGTTTATCCTTTCGAAACACATGAGTACATATGTATGGTAGTGTTTAAAGTCAATAAAGCTATGAAAAGTCACTTCATGCAGAAAGTTAGCTCCAATTTAAGACCATGTGTAATGGTAGAAGGTCACAATGGGGCATGGAGCGACACATGTCGGGTGAGTAAGCAAAGGGGCTTGGAGCAAAATGGTGTGTAATGGAGGGTGGGGCGTGGAGCGCCATGTGGCATTTCATTTAGTATATTTTGAAGAAAAAAGAAATTAAAATAAAAAACAATTGTGATTAAATAATAAAATAAAGAGAAGAAAAAAAAGAAAGAAAGAAATATAATTGGTTGTGATATATCAATGTGTCAGGGGCACAAGCGTTGCGGACTCCATGCCTTGGAGCAAATTTGATTTTTTTTTTTTTTTTTTTTTTTGAACCACGCCTAGTGGTAATGGGGTGGGCCGCGAAAATCAAGAAATAAGTGGGGTTTCCACGCCCCATTACACATGGTCTGACAAGTTATCTCTCTCTCATTATTTACTCCCCCTAATCTACCACACTCAATGCTTGCTTCATTTCACACTCCTGAAATTTTCAGCCAACTTGTTTTTGTTTAGTAAACATTTGATCCTTGAGAGCTGGAGAAATTTTCTACATAAGTTACTAATTGCAGACCCTATATTTTTACTTTTCTTAGTTTACGAGTTATGTAACACTCTTTGCTATGCACTAATCTAAGGAGTAATAGATCTGTTTATCTATAGTCTTATAGATTAAGTTGGTGTTTGGTATTGCTTATTTATTTTCAGTTAAAATAAACAAGTTATTGATATGCATGCTTATTTATTTGAGGTAAAATTAATATTAGCCAGGTTTTTTACTTTCATATTTGACCTTATTATATGTAATTGATAAATTGATTTGAATGAAATTTTGAAACAAATTGTACTATTTTCATAACCCGAGTGCTTATTTTTAAGTAGCTTATAAGTACTTGTTTATAAGCAAAACATAATAAGATTCTCATCCCTTTTGTTGGTAGTTCAGTCGTGTTTTGATCACAACAAACCAACCATCTGAACTAACCCTGTTTTTAGACCCAAGCTTAACTTGTTTATTTTCTGGAATTGCCACCCCTAATTTTGTTTATATAATTTCTATGTCTCAGGAAAATGGAAGTTGTATCTGCGATCGTTGGTCCTGTTGTGAATCTCTTGACGGTTCATATTAAGCAAAAGCTGGGATACCTCACTTCATACGCTGAACATGTTGAGCACATGAGAAACAGAATGCAGTTTTTGGAAGATCGAAGTGCTGATATCGAACGCCTCAAGAGTCAACATCCCAATATGCCTGCTCATGTACCAGGGTGGTTGGAAGATGTTAAAAAGATCAAGGAAGATGTTGACAACATTCCAAGCAACAACATTGGATGCTTTAGTGTTAAAAAGAAGTTTCTAGCAGGAAGAAATGCATTAAGGCTTACCAAGGTTATCGAAGGTCTTATCAGAGATGGTTCTGACATGATCTCTGATGACACCATCTGGCGTGAAGCTGAAGGATGTCTTGGCAGAGTCGATTCCAGAAACCACGCTGAAGCATCAACATCAACATCAACATCAACATCAGGTGTAAGTGTGTTCAACTCAAGAGTAAAGACATTCATTGATGCATTGAAGCTCCTTCAACAAGATGATGATGATACGGCTCGAGTGATAGCCTTGTGTGGAATGGGTGGTGTGGGGAAAACCACGCTGATGAAACATCTGAAAAAGGCTGCACATGATAACAAGATGTTTAATCGGATCGTGGTTGTAGATGTTGGGAAAAGTTCCAACTTGTTTGACATTCAGAGTGCCATAGCAGCGCACACAGGCGGACCTCTAACTGAAACTGATGAAAAACTAAGGGCAACTTATCTTTCTAAAAGATTTAAAGGATTCTTAAAGCGTAAAGAAAAGATTCTGGTTATACTGGACGATGTGTGGGAGAAGATTAAAGTTGAAGATATCGGGTTAGAGAGTCCTTTCCCAAATGGGGTCAAGTTGTTGCTCACATCACGAGATGAAAATATTTGCCAACAGATTGCAGTTGATGCTGATTCTGTTCCTAAAATATTTAGAGTTGATGTCTTGGAGGAGGGGGAAGCACAAGATTTCTTTTCTCAAATCACAAGGATTTCATACAAGAATTTAGAACGAGAAGAGGATAAAGCAATTTTTCTGCTTTGTGGCTTGTTTCCCGAGGACTCTAATATCCCCATAGAAGATCTGACAAGATATGCATGGGGATTAAAACTTTTAAAACAAGTTTATACCGTCGAAGATGCTAGAGAATGCACACAAACAAGTGTGAGCAATCTTAAAAAGGCATATTTGTTAATGGATGGTGATAGTGATGGCTATGAGTGTGTGAAAATGCATGATCTTGTGCATGCATTTGTGGTAGATACTGTTTCCAAAGGTGGCGAGGACGGATGTTGGATCATTCACCATGATGATTTCTCAAAGTGGAGTGAAGCTGATAATAAGAGCCAGTCTTGCAAGCAAATTTCGTTAGCATGTAAGGGTATGTCTAAGTTTCCTAGTGACTTTAGGTTTCCAAACCTTTCACTTTTGAAACTTATGCACGGAGATGAGTCGCTAAGGGCTCCTCAAGACTTTTATGCAACAATGGAAAAGCTTCAAGTTATAGCATTTGAGAGAATGGAGTATCCATTAGTTCCCACATCATTTCAGTGCTCCACCAACCTTCGAACTCTTTGTCTCCATGAATGCTCCTTGATGTTTGATTTAGCTTGTATTGGAAATCTTTTGAACCTGGAAGTGCTTAGCTTTGCTAATTCTGGCATTACAATCCTACCTTCCATGTTCGGGAATTTGAAGGAGCTAAGGCTACTGGATGTAACAGGTTGTTACAATCTTGCTATAGATGACGGTGTCTTAGGAAGCTTAGTGAAGCTTGAAGAGCTTTATATGATTCCTTATGATGAAAAAGCATGCTTCTTCACAGACAACAACAATAGTGAACTTGCAGAACGTTCAAAGAACCTTTGTGCATTAGAATTTGAATTTATTGGTAACAATGCGCATATGAAGAACGTGTCTTGTGAGAAACTTGAAAGATTCAAGCTCTCAGTGGGATGTTCTTTTACAGAAGTTAGAAACGCGCTGGGCACAAGGCAAGTTGACACGCACTCATATGAAAACAGCTTGAAGCTAGTCACCAACAAAGAAGAACTACTGAAATCTAAAATCAACGAGCTGTTTAAGAAAACAAATGCACTTTATCTACAAGTGAATGATATAAATACTCTTGAAGATGTTGATGTGGAATTCCCACGTCCCCTGCATCCTTCTCGAAACTGTTCGTTTTACAAGTTGAGAATCCTTGTAGTTTCAGAATGTGCAGAGTTGAAATACCTTTTCACGCTGAGTGTTGCAACAAGTTTGTCAAAGCTCGAGTATCTGGAAATTTCCGGATGCCTTAAAATGGAAGCAGTCATACATACTGAGAATTACGTTGATGTCTTTTCCAACTTAAAGTATCTCAGGTTGGCTAAGCTACCAGAGTTATTGCATTTCTGCAATAAAGTTGATGTAATTGAGCTGCCACGTCTCATGGAGTTGCAACTTGAAGGCCTTCCAAAAATTACAAGCATTTATTGGTCGAGTGATATTTCCCGCATGCAATCTCTCTTTAACAAAGAGGTAAGTATATACTTTATGTAAATAAAATAATTTCAACAAGAACTAGAAGTATTTAATGGATGACAGATCATAATTAATTTGCAGGATGCGACTCCTAAACTGGAGAAATTGGTTCTTGTTGATATGGAGAATTTGAAGGAGATATGGCCTCCTCAGTTTTGTATTACTAATCTTTGCCCATTGAGAGAGCTTACGGTCGAGGGTTGTGGTTCCATTGAAGTCTTGTTCAACATGGATTTTGGTGAAATCGAGCAACTTAGCAGCAGCTTGAGAAGCATTGAAGTGAAGAGATGTGATAGTCTTGTGAAGCTTTTTTCATGCAATCCATTTCCATTCCTGAATAATCTACAAGAGCTTGAAGTTGAAAGGTGTGATTCTGTTGAAGTGATATTCGACATCGACATGGGATGTGTTGGTGAAATGGATAAGGTTAGCAGCAGTAGGTTGAGAAGCATTAAACTGGATGGATTAAGGAAGCTTAGAGAGGTGTGGAGGATAAAAGATGTTGGAAATAACTTGATTCATGGATTTGAAGCTGTTGAAAGCATACATATTGAATATTGTGAGAGGTTTGAAAAACTAATCACACCTGCCACAACCACTTTTGATATGAGAGCACTCAAAGAAGTTGAAATTAGAAGATGCGGCAGAGAAAGTGGGAGAAACAATGAATTGGCTGAGAGTAAACAAGATCAAGAGGTACGACTCCTAAATTAAATGTTTAAAACAATGAATTGTTTTGTTGTAATTTGTTAGGTACTCCGTATTTTTGAACTAGATAAAATAATAATATTTGAAATAAAGTTTTCTAGACATTTTGAATTAAAACCATTTTACATGATTTTTTTTCTACCTTAGACATTTTGGGTAAAGAAATTCATTTATCCAAATATTTCTAATTTGTTTTTTTTAGTAATGTACAGATACGGTCCTATGATTTGCCAAAAATTACTTATTTTGTTTCTAAGTATTAAATAATGGCAACTATAGTCTTTACTTTTGAAATTAGTTACGCTTTTGGTCCATTTGTTAACATATAAGAAGGTGCATGTGTAGGAATGTAGAATTTTCAAAGTACATTAAATGTACATGGCAAAACATTATTGATGCTGCACAAAATATTTAGTTTACTTAAACATTAAAGCAACCATTCATAAGTGAAATACTACAATTTTAGAGCCAAACTTGGATTATTGATGCTAGAGTGGGTGGAGTGACAAGTTAGGTAAGAATGGTATTACATTTTATAAGTTAGGGACTAAATCCGTAATTTTTACTACAGTATTCCTTGGATTTTACTTTTTCTTTTTTGAACACGGATTTTACTTTTTCAAAAGTCAAAGTTTGTATCCAGTTTTAGTCCATGGAATTTATTACTAAATGATGATGCAGATTGATGTTGTATCTATATCGAAAGTGGCACTCCCATTCTCTCTATTACCCACTTTCCATCACCTTCATAACCTTTCATTGTGGGACTATAAAGGTGTGGAGGTGGTCTTTGAGATAACGACTCCAAGTAGTAGAGAATCACCTCACAATACTCAACAACCACCAATACTCCCCAATCTTGAAGAATTGGAGTTATGGTCTATGGGGAGGATGAGTCATGTGTGGAAGTGCGATTGGAATGAATTCTTAATTCTTCAAAAACCACAGTCACAGTCCTCATTCCATAACCTCACAACCATAACAATGTACTTTTGCAACAGCATCAAGTACTTGTTTTCACCTCTCATGGCGAAACTTCTTTCCAGTCTAAAGAAAGTTGATATATGGTCTTGTGATGCTATTGAAGAGGTTGTTTCAAACAGAGATGATGAAGATGCGTCTATATATTCCCACACAACCACCACTTTCTTCCCTCATTTAGACCTTCTTTACTTTTGTAACCTCGAAAATTTCAAGTGTATTGGTGGTACTGGTGCCAATGGTATATCTACTGATATTCATGACCAGCTTAAGGTATTTTTCCTATATATTCAGCAACTAAAATAAAGGTTGGTTAATTTTGTTAATTATATAATTAAAATTCTTATGTTTTTATTTTCAGCTATCTCAAGCTTATTGGTCCTTATGCCAATACGCTAGAGAGATAAGTATAGAATATTGTGATGCATTGTCAAGTGTTGTTCCATGGTATGCTGTAGGACAAATGCAAAAGCTTCAGGTGCTGAAGATAATAAATTGCAAATCGATGACAGAGGTGTTCGAAACTAAAGAGATCAACAACAAAAGTGGTACTGATACTGGAAAGTCACTTCCAAGGCTAGAATATATTACGATGCTCATACTTCCAAAACTAAAGATCTTGAAAATTCAAGGGTGTAACCTTTTGAAACATATATTCACACTTTCCACTCTTGAAAGCCTCGCGGAACTCAAAGAGTTAGAGATAAAGGATTGTGAATCAATGACAGAGGTGTTTGAAACTCAAGAGATCAACAAGAGTGGTACTGGAAAGTCACTTCCAAGGCTAGAATATATTACGATGCTCAAACTTCCAAAACTAAAGATCTTGAAAATTCAAGGGTGCAACCTTTTGGAACATATATTCACATTTTCCACTCTTCAAAGCCTCACGCAACTCGAAGAGTTAGAGGTAAAGGATTGCAAGGCAATGGAAGTCATTGTTACGGAAGAAAATGGACAGCAGATGATGGCATCTGATGTGGTGGTCCTTCCTCATTTGAAGTCCCTTATACTAGTCAATCTACCAAACATTGTGGGCTTCTTCTTGGGGAAGAATGAATTGAGATGGCCAGCATTGGAAAAGGTTGTGATCGGTGAATGCCCACAAATAACGGTGTTCACTTCTGGACAGTCTACAGCTCCGAAACTTAACTTCATCAATACAAGCTTAGGCAAACATAGTGTTGAATGTGGCCTTAACTTTCATGTGACGACCACCTCGCATCAGGTATATTTTCTTTTTTAAAAAATTAGGAAAGAAAAAACCTACCCACCTCGGATAAGGCCTTGCTATAAATTATAATTTTCATCAGGATTACAACGTATTTATTGGATCGAAAGTAATAAAATAGTAAATACAATTGGTTCGGTTATGAATGTGATCCACAAAACCCAAAATTGTAATAAAATAGGATCATATTAGAGCTCTATTTTACTCACATCTGGCGTTTTATCATTTAACCAAGTTATACATACAATTATCTCTGACATAAGCTTGTGGTTTCTTTTTTTGATCTTGTAGACCCGATTACCGAGTTATGAGAGTACAAGCTCATACCGCCCTACTACTTTGGAACGGCTGCCTTGGTCTTATAATAATTTGATCGAAGTGGTAGTGGATATGGGTTATAAACCCAGTGATAGACAGACTCTTTTCTCATCCGATAAGCTGCTACAACTGCAAAAGCTTGAAACTGTCCATTATAGAAACTGTCGGCACATTGCGGAGATATTTGATTCACAAACTGTTGCTGAAATTACAAACTTGAGACAAGTGGACTTGGAGTATTTAGATAGTCTCAAGTATATATGGAAGAGCAAGCACGGGACAGTATTAAAGTTTCCAAACCTAACAAGACTGTCAATTGAGGGATGTCATAGTTTAGAATATGTATTTACATGTCCCATGGTTGGTAGTCTATTGCAACTCCAGGAACTACATATAAGTTGGTGCGACAGTATGAAGGTAATTGTGAAGGGAGAAGAAGAAGAATGTGATGCCATAGTGAATGCTATTGTGGAGTTCCCTTGTCTAAAGTCCTTAAAACTTGATGCTCTTTGGAGTCTCGAGGGATTTTGCTTAGGAAAGGAAGCTTTTGAATTTCCATCATTGGATACCTTGCAAATTGATGTGTGTCCAAAAATGACGGTTTTCACCAAGGGAGATTTGTCTGCTCCAAAGCTATATGCAATTAGTAAATGGGAGATGATGTGGGGTTGGAAGAAGTATAATATACACAACAGGCTGAACTCGGTTATAAAAAACTTTACCAAAGGGTAAAAGGTGAAAATATGTCTTACCATAAGAAAGAGGGACTAAATCTGTAAAAGTCATTGTTCACAACTCCTTCATTTGTTGAAACGCTGTTTCAGAACCAACGAATCTCTCAAATGACTCAAACAGGAAATCTGTTTTCAGGCAAGTTGTTGGGTTTATGTTTGTATCTGCGTAATGATTACCTTTATATAGGATTAAAGGTAATTAGGAATTTTGAATTTTAAGTTATTAATTTAGGGTTTATGTTATAGCCTGCTTGAATTGTATGTATGTATTAGATTAATTGGTGTTACCTGAATGTTTCTATTAAAGGTAGCAAAATAGGTGGGTCGGGTCGGGTTGGGTTTGGGTCTGGATGGGTTTTGGTCTATATAGGTACGGGTCTAGATCCATACTCGTTGTAGTTGTTCTGAGGCTGATTTTATTGTTTATGATTATGAATTTGTGGATTTGAAGACAAGTTAATGTGAATTAGTTGAAGTTGTTGTTTTAAGTATCTTGACTGTGATTAGTTGTTGTTTTTAGCTGTTCCTTGCGTTCAAATTTCGTCTGTACTCATTTTGAGGTTGATTTCATCGTTTATGATTGTGAATTTGTAGCTGTTTGATGTGAAGAGATTGAAGTTGTTATGATTAGTTGTTCCTTGTGTTCAAAATTTTGGATTAAGTTTGATTTCATCCGTATTCCGTTTTGTTGTTTTGAGGTTCGTTAAGTTGTTAATGATTGTGAATGGGTTTATGTTATAGCCTGCTTGAATTGTGTGTGTGTGTATTAGATTAATTGGTGTTACCTGAATGTTTTTATTAAAGGTAGCAAAATAGGTACTTTTGGTGTTGTTCATAATTAGCTATAACCTCTGTTTTTATTGGCTACTTATTTACATATGGATGAATACTCAGCGTATCAATCTCGGCTCGACTTGTTTTGTATGAAAATTAAGTAAATATATGTGTATAAAAGGGTAAAAAGTGTAATTTAATTGAAGCTCGATAAGGCTCGTGAGCTTCACGAGCCGAGTATTTTGGAGCTCGAACTCGTCTCGTCTACACCCCCAAGATAAACGAAAGGGGGGAGGAGGGGACTTAACGAATTAAGTGGACTAACTGCAAAGAAAACATGTAGTTAGCACCTGCTTTAGCGTCCTATATTAGGGAATGTTCTGTGTCAACCTCGTCTACTGATTTGATTATAGTGATCTAGTGAATCAAGGTGTGATTAAGAAGAGATCAACATGAAAAGGAAAAATCAACTGCCTGATCTTAGAAATTTTCCAGTTGTATTAGACTTGAGATGTTAGAGACGTAACTTATTATGGTGTATAAAACTGTTGTGCTGTTAATAAGTATGTAATGCTTTGATCACTGGATACGGAAATGAAACTGGATTACTGTCTTTATTGTTTTACTACAATTGCTTGGCAAACATATTTGCTCGAAGAAACATATATTAATTGCTGGACTATTCGGTTGGATTCCTATCGTATTTCTTATTATGTTGTGTTCTTTAGTTTCTGATTTTGGGTAGTTTGTTCAGATTCGATTCCGCGTTTGATCCTTGAGCGGAGGAGGAGACCGAGGAGGAGCATACCATGTAGAAGATGCAAGTGAGTTGTTCTTTTCTTTGTCTTTTGATGTTTACTATTAAAAGTGGATATGTATTGATGCTTAAATACTTCGCAAATTGGTTTCTAGCAGAACTATAGAGTCGCCATTTTGAGGGATCATTATTAGTGATTTGATGCTTAGATAATTCGCAAATTGGTTTCTAGCAACAATGAATTTCACTATAGGAATAGGAAACTGATTTTTGACTGTAATATTGTTTAACTTCCTCTAGTCCACACAAAATCTCCACACAAAAGAAATCAGACTCAAATTCTACCCCTTTAGTACGCCACTTCAAACTCTTAATGATGAAATGAATTGGCAGTTTGAGTCCATTGGCTACTGAAACTCTATTTGTTGGAATAGCAATGAGTGGACCTAGTCTTCTAGCCACAGAAATGTTAATGAAATTATGAGAACTTCCACTATCTACCAACATACTAACAATTTGTTTTTTTGATTACACTACTTAACTTAAGTGTTTGTAAACCCCAAGAACCAATCAGTGCATGAATAGATCAGGTCAAACCATCATGTCCTTCTACTTTCACTCCCGGTACTAACATCAACCTCTCCAACATCTTCAATTTCGGGACTCAATATCATATACAACTTACTGTTTTTACAAACATGACCAGGAGAATACTTCTCATTACAAGAAAAACACTGCTTGTTCCTCCTCTTTTCATCATATTCCCGTTTCGAGAGAGTTTTGAAAGGTGTTATTGGTGGCAGGGTACTAAGTGGTTTATGTACAGGGGCGCTCACCGAGGAGAATCTTCTGTTTCTCGAGGCATGGAGAACAATTGACCGTGCATATGTTGATAAGGGCTTTAATGGTCAAAGTTGGTTTCGGTACAGAGAAAATGCACTGCGCAATGAACCAATGAACAACCGTGAACTGACATGTATGCTTTTACATTTTCTTTATCTCAACCCTTTCAAGCTGTTGATATCATGTTCTATTCAGTCTTCTATGAAAATAATCTTTTAGCCATATATAGTCGAGAGAGTTGTTTATGTAAGTCATTGTTTCTTTATTTCAAAATATACAATCGTCTAAAACATTGTGTAATTTCTGCATCCAGATGCAGCAATAAAGAAGATGCTTGCCACCCCTAGATGACCCTTTCACCCATTTTTTGGAGCCTGATAAATTCAAAAGTTTGAGGGTATGAAGCTGACTTTATTTTCATGCCGCATTTATTTTAAGTATGAGTTTTATTAGTTGGTTTTTTCTTAATATGCAAATATGTTTGATGAAGGCAGTCGGGAACACAAGGAGGTCTTACTGGAGCAGGGTTGTCAATTGGCTACCCGACTGGTAATGATGGAGCTTTATCTGGAATTATGGTTATTTCAGCTTCTCCAGGGGGTCCCGCCAGTAGGGCTGCCATTTCCCCAGGTGATCTGATTATGGCTATTGATAATACAAGTACAGAAACGATGGATATTTATGATGCAGCAGAACGCCTGCAGTAAGTTATAATTGACTATGTTTCCAGTTGTTTGTCAGATAATAATACTCCCCTTGAACCTTAAAATAAAGTATGGACTTTTAACTGACTTTCAGGGGCCTCGAAGGAACTGAAGTACATCTAAAAGTACGAAAGCGGATCCGAGATAAAGCAGCTATCGTTAACGTACGTTCATTTGGTTCAATTCCTTCCATTTAAATTTGCTGCAATCTTCATATGTGTATCGTTTGTGTAAATTTGAATTTTTTGTGTTGCTATTCTGCTGTTTAGCGGATACATACTCTAAACGGACGGACTGTAAATTAAAAATCATGTGGTGTGCAGGCGGGAAAACATTTCATTAAATCTGGTGAAGTCAAGAGTCTGCGAGACACCTGGTCTGGGAAAGCGTACCTCTAAGATTGGATACATAAAGTTAACATCATTCAACCAAAATGCATCTGGTATGGTAACTACTTACTGCTATTGGTTGATGTTGACGGATATATTTCATACGCCGCTTAATATGTATTTTTAATTTCATAACCCGTAGTTGTGTTTGTAAAGAACTATTCTAACAAAAAAGCCATTCCAGCTGCTGTCAAGGAAGCAATTGAGACTTTAAGGAGAGAAAATGTTGACGGTTTTGTACTGGACCTTCGCAATAATAGGTAATATTCTTATAAGTTATAACGATCAGTTGTTTTGGGATTCATTTTAAGCATTCTTATTGTAATGCTTTCTAAAAGACGATTAAATTCTGATGCAGTGGTGGTCTTTTTCCCGAAGGAATTGAGATTGCCAAGATCTGGTAAGTCTGCAGTAAGTTTCTGCAAAACTGTTTGCTGGCTCTTAGAGTGTTACGTATCTGGCTTTTATGTTTGAAATCATGGGTAAATGAAACCCATTCGCTTCTGAATGTCCTATACGTGTTTAAGTTTATATCCGTAACGGGTCAAATAAGTAAAAAAGGTATGGTTTGAAAAGGAAGTAAGTTAAAAGTTCTTACGGTAAAACTGATGCAAATCAGGTTGGACAAAGGTGTGATTGTGTACATCTGTGATAGCCGTGGTGTTCGAGATATATATGACACTGATGGAACCAATGCAATAGCTGCTTCAGAACCTCTAGCCGTGCTGGTAATGCCATCTATACCAATCTTTTCATTAATGTGCTGTAATGGCTTTCATTGTTAAGTCACGGTTGCGATTTAGATTGCTGTGACTCATGTAGAGTGTGCCAAGCAATTTTTTGTACTTGTGAACAGATTGGGTTGACCTGCAAAACTATTTGTCCCCAATTTAATTTTTTTTTAAATATCATCACAAAAAATATGTATTACAACCTGTTTGTCCTTTTTGATGTATTGGCTAATCTTTTGAGTTTATTCATTTGACATGTTACATGTATATACAATCCCAGCCAACCCAATAATAAGTAAATGGGTTGAATTTGCCACCTGTTATGTTACATTTTTGTTTTTGTAGGTGAATAAAGGAACTGCAAGTGCAAGCGAGATCTTGGCTGGTGCGTTAAAAGATAACAAGCGTGCAGTGCTTCTTGGAGAACCCACTTTCGGCAAAGGGTAAACAATTTTTACAATACTTATACTTTTAATAGCATTTTTTTTGTGGATAAAATGCCCTAAAACGTTCTTTATTCACAGAAAAAATCAATCGGTATTTGAAACGTCTGATGGATCTGGCTTGGCTGTTACTGTTGCTCGTTATGAAACCCCTGATCACATCGACATCAATAAGGTTCTCTATCTTCCTATCCCTCTCTACACACACGAGACTATCGATCTCTTTGGTTTTTGAGAGACCTGGTATTTTTGAGTTTTGACCCATTTGCTTATATGAATGAGTCAGTTGGGAATATGTATTATCATAAACGACCCAAACGGTCAAATTTTGAGAACTTTAGACAAACACGTGCTTGGGGGTCAACTAGGCCCCAGTCATTCAACTTGCATTAAAAGTTACCCATTTGACCCGTTACAAGCCCGTTATACTTTGCCTTCCTTAAAATTTAACTACTGTATAACTGCCTTCCCATTGCAGGTTGGCATAATTCCTGATCATCCGTTGCCAGCATCATTTGCTAAGGATGATGATGGTTTTTGTGGCTGCATTGGAGATCCTGCTTCTGGCTGTTTTCTAAACAAAGTTGGATTATTTTCAAGATGATACACTTGTATAATAGACTCGAATTACCATTTATTCAACTGTTGGTTATATGTTCAAAAGTCCGTGACTGGCATTTGTATAGTTTTGAAGGAAATTGGATAAGAGTGGTTAATCTCTTGTTGTAACTGTAAATTACTAACATGTAACGAGTTCCAAATCTACAATGTGGCTTGTGACTGAGCTGATACGTACCTACAGTCAGTATCCAACTGGTAGTCTGCTACCGGGTATATTTGATTCTGATCTCGCATCTGTAGTTATTAGAGAACTGATCTCGGTTCAAACTTTTTCCATATGTTGGTTTAATTCTTTATTTGGGGAAATGTATGATCTTCAAACTTGCTGTTATATATACTTCAAACTCTTAAACCTCGAGTTTGTAATCGTTTTGGGATAGCCATTAGAACCGGTTTGTAACCGGTTTTTCCAAACCGGTTTGGAAAAACCGGTTCCAACGGTAATGTTCTCTTTTTCTATACAGTAGGCATGATAGATCTGTTTGGGGTCATTTGTTATTAAACCATCACAATGAATTTGATAACCTACCTCAACCACCTTCTTATCTTATTAAACCATCACAATCTTCATTGTTTGATTCAAGTAACTTGCTAATAAACACCATGCAAAACACGATCATGTTGCCTTCTTCTAGTCCCATTAACCGTCTTTGTTGTTTCATAACCCTAAATCCATACAAAACATTGGTTCCCCAAATGGGTTTGGTGTGATGGGACAGAATCAAACCCGGATTCGATCGAATGTATGCCCACTGTTAAGAAACTGCACCGGTTTTTCCAAGGAACCGGTTTTAAAACCGAACCGGAACCGGTTATACGCCCGGTTTTTCATACCCCGGATCTGGAAAAAACTGAACCGGTTCGTTAACTTTGAACCGGAACCGGTTTTTGAAAAAACTGGGTGTTGGCCACCTCAAGCGCTCACTAGACATAAGACATTTCCCACACCTTTCCGATGGTTTTGGGTCCGAGGTTCACATTCGGATTTGTTTTATATGCATCCAGCAAGTAGTATGAACCATACTTGAAACACTAATGACCCAAAGCATTGGTGTAAAAGGCACATCACATTGCTCAAGTTAAAGATTCGTAGCCGGGCGAGGTTTTTTTGTTTAGGTTATTTGAGAACGGCAAGTCTTTGACTCATATGTATGTGAGCAAATTCAGTATATCGTTTCGAACCATTTTCATTGCCACCAAAAGATATTTATCTAGCGATGTTGGAAATTGATAACTCTTGTGAGAACATCATAATGTTTGACCACTAGACCACCTTAAGGATTGATTTGTATAATGTCGAATTTCAGTTTTATTTCTTGATATGTCGAAATTACATACTCGGGGAGTACTCGGACATGGTATAATATAAAGAAATTACATTTATGAAAATTATATACATGCCAAATATCATAAGTTTAATAACTATTAACAAAATACATGCTAAAAATTAAAATACCCACCTATATCCAACCATCATTATACCCAAAAAGGATACTTCATACTTGTTCACAGTTCAAAAGCCAAACAAAACATTTTTCAAGTTCCAACAATCCAACAAAATCAAGGTAAATCAAAATAAACATTTACATCTCTTATTCCAAGCTATCTCCATTTTCTTCGTTGATGTTAACCCCATCCGATTCATATTCAACCTCGTCTTCCAATTCATCATCATCCTTAGATACAAATTCGTCCTCATCAAGTTATCTCAATCTAGAACTTCGGCGATTTTCCAAAGATTCATCGTTACCCATCGCTTCACTGGCCTTCTCTGAGTCTTGAGCTTCTTCACTTTCAACAATCCAATCTTGAAAACCCCCAAAAAAATATTAGGTTTGTAGGGTTTTTTTATTTAAGTCAAACTCGGCTATTGACCGAGTTGAGCCGAGTATACCCGAATTTGACCGAGGACGAGTAGATATGCCCGACTAACCATTAATCGCTTCAGTCTACTTCCGAGCACCGAGTAGTCGCCGAGTACAAGGCCGAGTTAACTGACTTTTACAACACTGATTTAAATTATTACTTAATAGTTAATACCATTAATCTAAAAAAAAATGTAAGCTTTGTCCAAAAGTATATGATGTCCAATGAAAGTGACGACTTTCCGCGACTACCATTTCCTCAAACAATTAAGCTAACCGCGGCAACATTAAGTTCCCAAGTGTAACAACAACCTCAAAAACGTATGAACACATAAAGGTGGTGGTTTTTAGAGAGAAGGTGGTGTGGGTTTAGTATGTATGTTGGTTTATACGATATTTTTTCTTCATGTGCGTATGACATATGTAGTGATATCAAATTTATTCGTGTGAACGTATTCATAATTTTTGCCTAACTTGAAAGTAAAAACTACAGAATTTAGTGGGGGAATATTTTATTTGAGTGGTTAAAAATTGAAGTGGCCTCAATTTTATTAAACTTTGTGATTTTTGTCTCCTGAAAATAATTTTGAGACGGAGGGAGTATTTAATAGGGAATGTTATTTTACAAAAGACAAAAAGACCATGTAAATTTAATGATTGCAAGTTGCCAATCGTGTTGTAGTATGTTGTGTACCTTGGGATATTACAAGCTAAGACATTGCTAAAATCCGGGGAATTTAATTGAAGCTTAACAGTAATAAAAGACTTTAAACGGATCGGGCCGAGCTCTGCTCGATCATCTAAGTTAGAAAAACTCGATCTTAAGTTTTACTTTTAGTGTTCCATCATCGCTCGATAATTATAAACTAATATAATCATGAGAAATTATGTGTGAGTGTTATGAACAGTAACAACAACTAATATAAATTTAAACGATTAAGTTAGATAACAAACAGGTGTCTTTATCAATGCATAAGACCGGCCGTTCTTTCCCTTACACCTCCTCTCACCGAACGTGTCTCTTAGGCCAAAAAAAGAAGAACTCGGTCGAAATTAAAACCGAGTCATGTGAGGTTTTGTGTGTGTGCGCGCGTAGTGTTTTTATTAAATAATTTTTATAGGGTATATTTGTGTTTAAGTAGGATATTTTTTTGTGGTGTCCTCGATCTTTTTATTACACTAATTTGATTTAGAAGTTGTTGTAAAGAGAGAAATATAATATGAAAGTGGTATTCGGCCTTGTTATAATCACTGTTACATGTAGCCTAAGATATCTTTTGGAACATGACCTTATCAATAATTTCTACAATAACAAGCAGTAAAATTATGATTAATAAAAAATTACTCTAGGTGATATCATTGACAAGACATGCTAATAAACAAAAAACAAGAAGAAGAAAAAATGTCACAACAATGTGCGTCAAAGACTCGAATATGAGACCTATCATTGATAGGAGATGAGCTTTAGCCATTGAGACACCTAGTGGCTGATGCTTTTCCCCCAAATACAATATTTATACTTGTGCTAAAGAAAACCATCATAACCCCCTCTGCTTTCTTTTTTGAAATACTTAAAAGGTTTTAAAAAATCCGAGAAACCAAGCCGAATCGTTCAATTCGAAGCCAAAAATTCCTGAAATAGGAAATATGCGCTTATCACAGACCAATTTCAGTTTTATATTTAGATAACCACGGTTAACTGAACCGAACCGAACCGTGTGTAATATACATGAAGGTTTTAACTAAAAATTCAATTAACCGTATAAGTATTTATTATATTATTGTGCTACTCTTATTGTATAACGATTTTTGCACATGATGTAAACATTTACTAAATATATATGTGTGAAAATTGATTAATGTGATTGTAACTTATGGGTCCCCTCCTCTTACTAGCTCTGAGTGGAAAGAGCGAGCCTTTATTTGCCTTGGTGATATAGAGGAGCCAACAAAAAAATAACATTAGTATATTGCTTTAGGCCCACCATGTTACCACTCAGACCATTTAAAAAAAAAAAAAAAAAAAAAAAAAAAAAAAAAAAAAAAAAAAAACGCCCCCTAAAGCATCTCTATATAGTACAGGTTTATAGAGAAGTTCTATATCATATGGAGGTAGCATGAAGTTCTATAATAAAAGAGAAATTTAGGTTTAGAATGACTTATGACCCAAGAGCTTTGATCTTGTAGTGGACACTGTGAGATATTATATATGTGTGAGATAAATGGTATAAGTGCGTAAAAGTTTCAGTTTTAGAAGAAAAGAAAAAAAAAAAAAAAAAAAAACTAAGGCTTTGAATGTATTTACTTGTTCGATAGCATGGATGCACTATTCTCTATTTTGTAGTAAAACATCGAGTCGTTGGTCAAATGACTTAAAAAACTTCGAATCATAGGTCACTAACGACTTATCTGAGACAGAGAAAAAGTTATTATTAATCTACCTTCTGGTTAAGACATGGTGACAAAAAACGAGGATGCGGATAGATTTCTAACTCAAACTGGAGACCTACCACTTATACGATATCAACCTTAGCTAGCAAGCCATCCACACGCTCAAGTTGCATTCTCAAATTCAAATATCTATTTATTGTTCCTGATGTTATATATGTACATCATCTCAGGCTTCAAATGCATTTGATATTTTTATCAAAAAATAACAACTATACTATTGTCTTTTATTCTTTTGATTTAGTCTATGGACTGGAGCTCTTTTTTCGTATGAAATTTTGCTACAGTTCGCAGACTCTTATCATATTGACAGCTGGATAGTAAAAACAATCAAAAACATATAACAGAAACTCAGAAAGTGCAGATTGAATCAATTCATCCTATGTAGTATATACTCTTTTACCATGTCAAAATTTACAACTCGCCAAAACTTTAAGAAACTAGGAACTTTCAATTGAACGCTAAGAAGATGGTATATATGATCAGTAGAATTTACACTATTTGTGACTTTACGACTCGGGTCAAGATGAAATTGCTAGCTCAGCCCAAGCTAAGAAAGATGAGGCCTTGAGCTCTGATGATCCAGTGGTGTCAAGCTTGCTTTCTAACGTTGCACACAAATCTTGCATGCTTACTTTATCTCTAGGCCTTGCGTGAATACAGCTTCTGACTACTTCTTGCATCGCCTCCCTTCCACTCTGAAATGTTTTAGTGCAGGATCTACTACCGATGCCATCTTTTCTGCATCTTCCAGATAATCTTTAGCCTGATCATAATGTCAGCAAACCACCAATCAGTTCATTACACAACATGATTCCACACTAACTTTTTTAGGTGGCAGAAAATGGAATGTAATCCGGGTTCTAATTCTGGGGACTAAATGTTTGAAAAAGAGGGGTTGGACCCATTACCTGACCCAACTCGCATGTTTTGCCACTCATAGCTATTTCAAACAAAATGGAACGGGTAACTAGTCAAAATCGATAAATTTTAGTGTGGGTCAAACAGGTTGAGCTGACCCGATAACTCTTCTTTGTCTCTAATTTAGCTGTTTGACCCCTCACCGTTAGCGAGAACCCTTTTTGACCCGTTATCCGACCCAACTACTGTTTTGCCAACTGTAATTCTTACCCAATCCACCAGGAATCCTTTGTCTTTGCAGACTGGAGGGCGTCCAGTAACGATTTCCAACAGAAGAACACAAAAGAATAGATGTTACCATGGATATCCAAATGGCGTGCTTGTAACGAACTCGGTTGAACATACATTGCGCCTTCGTTGCTGATAGAACTAGAGTTGTTCTCCAATCTCGTAAGAATGGTTTTCCAGCTTTCAAAATCAACTAGCTGCAAGAATCCATAAAGCGAAAAAAGTTAAGTGCTTCTCAATTAATGTTTATATTTATTATTTGTATAAAGCTCGTACCTTTGGTGAGAAATCTTCTGTAAGATATACTGCACTAGAGTTCAGCTCATATATAGTAAAAGGTGGTTCTATTTCCGAGTCAAGATACTTCAGACCTTTTGATATTCCTACAATGATCATCATTCTTCGCGTCCAACTTAGCGGTTGACACCCTTCTTCATCTGCATAAAAAAGATATATATAATAGATTCAATTGAAACAAATGATTCTTAATCCTATCGAGTGAGACTTACAATGAAGGTGCTCAGATAACGTCCCATTGGATGCATATTCGAAGACTAAAATTCATGTAAATGGGACACCTTCGATACAATACCCCATCAATTTCCCGATGTTTTCGTGATTTAGCCTTGCCAGATCTGCCACCTGATCAACCAAAGCGAAAACGTTACAATGACTCAATGAGTCACAATAAATCATTATATAAAGAAACTCACTGTTCGTTCTTATGCGTTCATATCTATAACATGATTAAGTGCCCCACACAAAACATCAAAATGCCTACTTACTGTACTCATAATGAAACAACCTCATATCATACTTATAATCTGATTTAACAACACATGAAGTAGCTTATAGTAAGACGTACTTATTGTGTTTTCTGATATTTGTAATTTGCTTAAAGGCTGATTTTTCACATTTTTCTGATGGCCCAACAACATCCATCTCATATAAAATTCCAAAACTGTTTAAAAGTATTATAATTATGTCGTTTAAATATTTGTGTTTGATAACTTGAAAGGATTCATTAGTATCTGACTTAATTACTTTTCTTAACAGTTATCAAATGATCCAGGCAAAATACTTCACGTGTATCGGACATCAGTCATGGCAGGTGAAGCAATCTTTTGGATTCGAATATCTAATGACATTTTGTGAATGACGACAACTATATTTCAACAGAATTGTAACATAAACACTACTTTCATTGTTAGATAAGCATAGGAAGATACTTGATACACCATTATAAGAATAGAATATGGAATTGAGTATTGTTGCAAGTAAAGATAAAGTTAAGAATGATATAAATAAAGGAATACATTGCTTTCATTGTTAGATAAGCATAGGGAGATACTTGATTCAACATTATAAAAATGGAATATGGAAGAGTATTGTTGGAAGCAAAGATTTCATTGTTAGATAAGCAACAAGAGATACCTAATCCAATATTATAAGAATGGAATATAGAATCGAGTAATGTTGGAAGAAAAGATGAAGTTAAGAAAGGTATAAATAGAGGGATTAGCACATATACCTCTCCTTAACAGTTATCAAAAGATCCAGGCAAAATACTTCACGTGTATTGGACATCAGTCATGGCAGGTGAAGCAATCTTTTGGATTCGAATATCTAATGACATTTTGTGAATGATGACAACTATATTTTAACAGAATTGTAACATAAACACTACTT
Source organism: Artemisia tridentata subsp. tridentata (assembly GCA_021014915.2). Classification (NCBI taxonomy): domain Eukaryota; kingdom Viridiplantae; phylum Streptophyta; class Magnoliopsida; order Asterales; family Asteraceae; genus Artemisia; species Artemisia tridentata. Next base: position 414,199,384 of record CP139505.1, read on the forward strand.
TCATTGTTAGATAAGCATAGGATGATACTTGATACACCATTATAAGAATAGAATATGGAATCGAGTATTGTTGCAAGTAAAGATAAATTTAAGAATGATATAAATAAAGGAATACATTGCTTACATTATTTCTTTTCCTTTCCTAATGGCCTTTCAAAATATATATCTGTTGATCATAGGATTGAACCATAAATACCGTCAACTCTTACATTGAATAATTTGGATGTCATGATCAAATTCATGTATTTTTAAATGACTAGTAATTTATAACAAACAATAGTTTTTCTATGAACATCGATGGGCATAACATACAATTTCATTTTTAAACTACGTATTTTTTCTTCAAGAACAAGTTAGAAATAGAAAGTGTAGCACATTTTTCTATAAACAGATGACCTATGTCATACTCCGCATCTATAGCGTAACTGTAAATGTAATAACATCAATTATGGGACATAATGGCACATCCATTCCAAATGCATAGACGACATTTTATTGGAACATCACTTTAAAATAGGTAAAATGCTATTATACTTTCATACTACTTTTTAGTTACATTTTGAATAAAAAAATATACTTTACCCATTTAAGTAAGTTTACTTTGCTTTCAGTTCAATCAATGAATGGAATAAAATACACCTACCTCACGTTTAGAATCTAAGTGTGACTATTAAAGGGGTGAGGTTTTGTATCGAATGCTATATTTCTTTTGTGTAACCAAACATATTCTGTTTCATTCCTCTATAAAGGTGCACTCCGCTCTTATCTTCATTACAGCCAGACATCGGTCCGCTTAGATTTTTATGTGTCCAACTGGTATGTCTCTATTATCTTTCATTTTCGATGCATCTTATATATGTTTTTTGTTTGGGTGATATGCATTGCTAAGTTATAATGTGTGTTTTATTCCATTCCTTGATTGAACATAAATCAAAATTAACTAATTTAATATGTTTCTTTCATTAAAAATGATTTGCAGCCAACTCGCTGCACTTGTGATTATTAAGGGCAAAGTTAGTTACAGTAGCGTTTGTGTTTGTAATAAAATAATACTACTGTAAATCATGACAATGATTTTTGATTCATTCACTAGTGTTTTTATGCAAATAAATCAAAAGACCATACCTGTCATATATTTTTGACTCGATTTTGCCTTGTAGTGTGTTACAACCTGATAACAAATACTAACCATCTTATTGTTGACAGACATCTGGTGTTCAAACTTGCTTCGCTCAATTAGCCCTACAACCTTTAGAGTTCGTGTGATAGCACTACAACCTTGAGAGTTCGTGTGATCTTTGAAATATGTCTTGGTTTTCAAGGTAATTTTACTTACATATTTAGCATGCATGTTTCGTATAAAGTTACTAATTGTAGACCAAATGAGATTTTATTTGCCCATGCTCTATGTCAGATTAATAAGGCTTCACAAAGCGCCAGGTGAATAAGGCTCGATGTTTTCATTTTCGTTTTTGTTATTATCATATTGCGTAGATCCATGATCCATCTATTTTAGATATAACCTTTATTTATCCACACCGGTATTTGCACACTAACTATAACACATTTGCACTAACTGTTACTTTACAAACTTTATTTATATTAACTAAAAATTTCTATTACCTTGCAAAACCAATACCAAGCCAAACATACAAGTGGTCTACCATAGTTCATTAAAGTAATCTACATCTAAATATAAGATAACGTTGAAGAACACAATTTAACAACTTTCGCCTACATGACCAAGTTAGTTTTAAAAAATTAACAGATCTGAAAATGTTAATTAAAGAGCAAAGTCTATACTAAAACACAATAAAAACCAGTACCAAGCCAAACATACAAGTGGTCTACCATGTATGGGGTCCAACTGAAAAAAAAAAAAAAAAAAACACCATAGTTCATTAAAGTAATCTACATCTAAACATAAGATAACGTTGAAGAACACAATTTAACAACTTTCTCCTAAAACACAATTTAACAGATCTGGAAATGTTAATTAAAAAGCAAAGTCTTTACTAAAACACAATAAAAATCATATTTGTTTCACACATATTAGACCCAAATCGAATTTAAAATAACTTATAGAATTCATGACACCTAATTAGTTTATATTATACAATTGTGTCTTTAATTAAGATTCAACACAACATCTTCATTCCATCGTAAAGACCCTTTATTATAATGCAAATAAAACTACTGACAATGATTTTTGATTGATTCACTAGTGTTTTTATTATGCAAATAAAATCAAAAGACCATACCTGTCATATATTTTTGCCTTGTAGTGTGTTACAACCTGATAACAAATACTAACCATCTTATTGGAAACTCATCTTCGAATTTTTTTTTCTGGATTTATGGTAGTGGCGGCTTAGTTTAGTATTAGGTTGAAAGAGAGGTTTGAGTGGGAAAGTGAGAGAGAGGGATCTGAGAGTGTTGATTGATGTTTGGTTCCATAATTGCCCTTTTAACTTAATAAAAAATTAAAAATTATCAGACGAAATTCTTTTTATTTACCATAATGCCATTTTATTTTCATCCATTGATTTTTTTATCAAATGCTAGCGTTGGTTCTCGCAGTTCTCGACATTTTCTTTGTTCTGAAAATAACCCTTCACAATAAATTGTTAATGGGAGTTTTAAGTAAATAGGTGACGAGATGAGTTTCAATTTCTAGTTAAAGATCAATAAAACATGTATTGTTTTGGGGTAGAGTATTAAGGAAGAGGTTAGTCGGTGCAAAAGGAAAAAAAAAAAAAAAAAAAAACATGTCAAGACTTTCCCGCAAATTTACACGTTTTAGAGATTTGTTAATATCAAAATTTTCATTTGAATTATTATTATTATTATTATTATTATTATTATTATTATTATTATTATTATATATTATTATATGACGACCAATTATCATAAAAATGTGTATAACATGTTCAATGAATGCATATGCGTTTCTAACTTTGTATCCATAACTAGAGCGTTAGGTATAGTGTGGTGTCATTGGGAGGTGTTATGAGAAAAGTGGTGCCACTTCAGCAATTTTTGCCCTTGATATCAGTTTTGCCCATGGCACCAAAACACTCTTCCTTTGTATAACACTAGTTTTTTTTTGTGTCATCGTGTTTTTTTTTTTTTCTTTATTTTTTTAAATCATGCCCAAGTAAACAATTCTTATACCAATTAATAATAATCAACCCAAAATATATTTGCAGCCCAAGCACAAGATCGACTAACCATATTGCCCATTAAATTGACTAAAAAAAATTGACAAACCAAGCCGAATTAATCAACCAAATATACGGACATAAATTAATAACCTTAAGACACAAAGTTATTTAAGCTACTTTATCCTCATTTGTCTCATAACCTACCCTAATTTCATTATATCAAACACAGTCACCGATCACCCATATCACTTCTAGCAACCAAAACGCAACAACAATCTTTATATTACATTCAAACGAAACCAAACCACCAACAAACTTTTGGTTTCTTTCTAAACCCTTTCCAAACAACCAAAGCAAAAAATAAGGAACATTTCATTCATACTAAAATATCTCAGCTCAAGCAACCAAAAGACAAGTTTTTACCTTTCTTTCTTTACTCGATCTGCATAAAAGCCACGAAAAAAATAACAAAAAACAAAAAACCAAAAAAAACTCTTTGGTGTGCGCTGGTGGCTACGGTGCCACAACCCACCAGCCGAACACCGGTGTGGTATCTCGCGCCAAAGACCATGGCTTGAGCCAACAGCCACCGTACCGAGGCCTCTTATACAAAGTATTACTTCCTCCGTTTTAAAATAATTGGTCATAGACAAAAACAAACAATTTAGGAAAAACATTATTATTACATTATTATTTTTTTTCTTGTTTTTAGCACAATGACAGTTTTATTATTAATTAATTAATTTCTAACTATTTCAAAGTGTTCCATGTAAGATACAAACAACAAAATGTGCAAAAAAAGAAACGTTAACACCTTCCTCTTTTTCAAAGTATTCCACGATCTAGTTTTGTCTTATAACGAAGTCGGTCTTTTCCTCACATTAAGCTGATTTTGTATAAATAGCATACTACGAGTAGTATAAAATAAAAAAATCAACTCTTTTCACAAGAAATACATCTTCGGTTACAAACACTACGATGTACTCCGTAATATCAATATGTTTATGCAATGAGGTTCACTGGTCAACCCTAAACATGTTCAGACCCTAGCTTATCCTGTTTATTTTCATATGGTACTGTTTATCCTTTCGAAACACATGAGTACATATGTATGGTAGTGTTTAAAGTCAATAAAGCTATGAAAAGTCACTTCATGCAGAAAGTTAGCTCCAATTTAAGACCATGTGTAATGGTAGAAGGTCACAATGGGGCATGGAGCGACACGTGTCGGGTGAGTAAGCAAAGGGGCTTGGAGCAAAATGGTGTGTAATGGAGGGTGGGGCGTGGAGCGCCATGTGACATTTCATTTAGTATATTTTGAAGAAAAAAGAAATTAAAATAAAAAACAATTGTGATATATGATTGGTTGGAAAGAAAAAAAAAAAAAAAAAAAAAAAAAAAAAAAAAGAGAGAAAAAAAAAAAAAAGAAAGAAATATAATTGGTTGTGATATATCAATGTGTCAGGGGCACAAGCGCTGCGGACTCCACGCCTTGGAGCAAATTTGATTTTTTTTTTTTTTTGAACCACGCCTAGTGGTAATGGGGTGGGCCGCGAAAATCAAGAAATAAGTGGGGTTTCCACGCCCCATTACACATGGTCTGACAAGTTATCTCTCTCTCATTATTTACTCCCCCTAATCTACCACACTCAATGCTTGCTTCATTTCACACTCCTGAAATTTTCAGCCAACTTGTTTTTGTTTAGTAAACATTTGATCCTTGAGAGCTGGAGAAATTTTCTACATAAGTTACTAATTGCAGACCCCATATTTTTACTTTTCTTAGTTTACGAGTTATGTAACACTCTTTGCTATGCACTAATCTAAGGAGTAATAGATCTGTTTATTTATAGTCTTATAGATTAAGTTGGTGTTTGGTATTGCTTATTTATTTTCAGTTAAAATAAACAAGTTATTGATATGCATGCTTATTTATTTGAGGTAAAATTAATATTAGCCAGGTTTTTTACTTTCATATTTGACCTTATTATATGTAATTGATAAATTGATTTGAATGAAATTTTGAAACAAATTGTACTATTTTCATAACCCGAGTGCTTATTTTTAAGTAGCTTATAAGTACTTGTTTATAAGCAAAAAATAATAAGATTCTCATCCCTTTTGTTGGTAGTTCAGTCGTGTTTTGATCACAACAAACCAACCATCTGAACTAACCCTGTTTTTAGACCCAAGCTTAACTTGTTTATTTTCTGGAATTGCCACCCCTAATTTTGTTTATATAATTTCTATGTCTCAGGAAAATGGAAGTTGTATCTGCGATCGTTGGTCCTGTTGTGAATCTCTTGACGGTTCATATTAAGCAAAAGCTGGGATACCTCACTTCATACGCTGAACATGTTGAGCACATGAGAAACAGAATGCAGTTTTTGGAAGATCGAAGTGCTGATATCGAACGCCTCAAGAGTCAACATCCCAATATGCCTGCTCATGTACCAGGGTGGTTGGAAGATGTTAAAAAGATCAAGGAAGATGTTGACAACATTCCAAGCAACAACATTGGATGCTTTAGTGTTAAAAAGAAGTTTCTAGCAGGAAGAAATGCATTAAGGCTTACCAAGGTTATCGAAGGTCTTATCAGAGATGGTTCTGACATGATCTCTGATGACACCATCTGGCGTGAAGCTGAAGGATGTCTTGGCAGAGTCGATTCCAGAAACCACGCTGAAGCATCAACATCAACATCAGGTGTAAGTGTGTTCAACTCAAGAGTAAAGACATTCATTGATGCATTGAAGCTCCTTCAACAAGATGATGATGATACGGCTCGAGTGATAGCCTTGTGTGGAATGGGTGGTGTGGAGAAAACCACGCTGATGAAACATCTGAAAAAGGCTGCACATGATAACAAGATGTTTAATCGGATCGTGGTTGTAGATGTTGGGAAAAGTTCCAACTTGTTTGACATTCAGAGTGCCATAGCAGCGCACACAGGCGGACCTCTAACTGAAACTGATGAAAAACTAAGGGCAACTTATCTTTCTAAAAGATTTAAAGGATTCTTAAAGCGTAAAGAAAAGATTCTGGTTATACTGGACGATGTGTGGGAGAAGATTAAAGTTGAAGATATCGGGTTAGAGAGTCCTTTCCCAAATGGGGTCAAGTTGTTGCTCACATCACGAGATGAAAATATTTGCCAACAGATTGCAGTTGATGCTGATTCTGTTCCTAAAATATTTAGAGTTGATGTCTTGGAGGAGGGGGAAGCACAAGATTTCTTTTCTCAAATCACAAGGATTTCATACAAGAATTTAGAACGAGAAGAGGATAAAGCAATTTTTCTGCTTTGTGGCTTGTTTCCCGAGGACTCTAATATCCCCATAGAAGATCTGACAAGATATGCATGGGGATTAAAACTTTTAAAACAAGTTTATACCATCGAAGATGCTAGAGAATGCACACAAACAAGTGTGAGCAATCTTAAAAAGGCATATTTGTTAATGGATGGTGATAGTGATGGCTATGAGTGTGTGAAAATGCATGATCTTGTGCATGCATTTGTGGTAGATACTGTTTCCAAAGGTGGCGAGGACGGATGTTGGATCATTCACCATGATGATTTCTCAAAGTGGAGTGAAGCTGATAATAAGAGCCAGTCTTGCAAGCAAATTTCGTTAGCATGTAAGGGTATGTCTAAGTTTCCTAGTGACTTTAGGTTTCCAAACCTTTCACTTTTGAAACTTATGCACGGAGATGAGTCGCTAAGGGCTCCTCAAGACTTTTATGCAACAATGGAAAAGCTTCAAGTTATAGCATTTGAGAGAATGGAGTATCCATTAGTTCCCACATCATTTCAGTGCTCCACCAACCTTCGAACTCTCTGTCTCCATGAATGCTCCTTGATGTTTGATTTAGCTTGTATTGGAAATCTTTTGAACCTGGAAGTGCTTAGCTTTGCTAATTCTGGCATTACAATCCTACCTTCCACGTTCGGGAATTTGAAGGAGCTAAGGCTACTGGATGTAACAGGTTGTTACAATCTTGCTATAGATGACGGTGTCTTAGGAAGCTTAGTGAAGCTTGAAGAGCTTTATATGATTCCTTATGATGAAAAAGCATGCTTCTTCACAGACAACAACAATAGTGAACTTGCAGAACGTTCAAAGAACCTTTGTGCATTAGAATTTGAATTTATTGGTAACAATGCGCATATGAAGAACGTGTCTTGTGAGAAACTTGAAAGATTCAAGCTCTCAGTGGGATGTTCTTTTACAGAAGTTAGAAACGCGCTGGGCACAAGGCAAGTTGACACGCACTCATATGAAAACAGCTTGAAGCTAGTCACCAACAAAGAAGAACTACTGAAATCTAAAATCAACGAGCTGTTTAAGAAAACAAATGCACTTTATCTACAAGTGAATGATATAAATACTCTTGAAGATGTTGATGTGGAATTCCCACGTCCCCTGCATCCTTCTCGAAACTGTTCGTTTTACAAGTTGAGAATCCTTGTAGTTTCAGAATGTGCAGAGTTGAAACACCTTTTCACGCTGAGTGTTGCAACAAGTTTGTCAAAGCTCGAGTATCTGGAAATATCCGGATGCCTTAAAATGGAAGCAGTCATACATACTGAGAATTACGTTGATGTCTTTTCCAACTTAAAGTATCTCAGGTTGGCTAAGCTACCAGAGTTATTGCATTTCTGCAATAAAGTTGATGTAATTGAGCTGCCACGTCTCATGGAGTTGCAACTTGAAGGCCTTCCAAAAATTACAAGCATTTATTGGTCGAGTGATATTTCCCGCATGCAATCTCTCTTTAACAAAGAGGTAAGTATATACTTTATGTAAATAAAATAATTTCAACAAGAACTAGAAGTATTTAATGGATGACAGATCATAATTAATTTGCAGGATGCGACTCCTAAACTGGAGAAATTGGTTCTTGTTGATATGGAGAATTTGAAGGAGATATGGCCTCCTCAGTTTTGTATTACTAATCTTTGCCCATTGAGAGAGCTTACGGTCGAGGGTTGTGGTTCCATTGAAGTCTTGTTCAGCATGGATTTTGGTGAAATCAAACAACTTAGTAGCAGCTTGAGAAGCATTGAAGTGAAGAGATGTGATAGACTTGTGAAGCTTTTTTCATGCAATCCATTTCCATTCCTGAATAATCTACAAGAACTTAAAGTTGAAAGGTGTGTTTCTGTTGAAGTGATATTCGACATCGACATGGGATGTGTCGGTGAAATGGATAAAGTTAGCAGCAGCAGGTTGAGAAGCGTTGAATTGAAAAGATTAGGGAAGCTTAGAGAGGTGTGGAGGATAAAAGATGCTGGAAATAACTTGATTCATGGATTTGAAGCTGTTGAAAGCATACGTATTGAAGATTGTGAGAGGTTTGAAAAACTAATCACACCTGCCACAACCACTTTTGATATGAGAGCACTCAAAGAAGTTGAAATTAGAAGATGCGGCAGAGAAAGTGGGAGAAACAATGAATTGGCTGAGAGTAACCAAGATCAAGAGGTACGACTCCTAAATTAAATGTTTAAAACAATGAATTGTTTTGTTGTAATTTGTTAGGTACTCCGTATTTTTGAACTAGATAAAATAATAATATTTGAAATAAAGTTTTCTAAACATTTTGAATAAAAACCATTTTACATGATTTTTTTCTACCTTAGACATTTTGGATAAAGAAATTCATTTATCCAAATATTTCTAATTTGTTTTTTTAGTAATGTACAGATACGGTCCTATGATTTGCCAAAAATTACTTATTTTGTATCTTAGTATTAAATAATGGCAACTATAGTCTTTACTTTTGAAATTAGTTACGCTTTTGGTCCATTCGTTAACATATAAGAAGGTGCATGTGTAGGAATGTAGAATTTTCAAAGTACACTAAATTTACATGGCAAAACATTATTGATGCTACACAAAATATTTAGTTTACTCAAACATTAAAGCAACCATTCATAAGTTAAATACTACAATTTTAGAGCCAAACTTGGAAAATGGCAAAGATGTCCTAGTATTGGAGTGACTAAATCCGTAATTTTTACTACAGTATTCCTTGGATTTTACTTTTTCTTTTTTGAACACGGATTTTACTTTTTCAAAAGTCAAAGTTTGTTGCAGTTATGAACGCTATCCAGTTTTAGTCCATGGAATTTATTACTAAATGATGATGCAGATTGATGTTGTATCTATATCTAAAGTGGCACTCCCATTCTCTCTATTACCCACTTTCCATCACCTTCATGAACTTTATTTGGAGGACTACAAAGCTGTGGAGGTGGTATTTGAGATAACGACTCCAAGTAGTAGAGAATCACCTCACAATACTCAACAACTACCAATACTCCCCTATCTTGAAGTATTACAGTTAAAGTATATGGGGAGGATGAGTCATGTGTGGAAGTGCGGTTGGAATGAATTCTTAATTTTTCAAAAACCACAGTCACAGTCCTCATTCCATAACCTCACAACCATAACAATGTACAGATGCAATAGCATCAAGTACTTGTTTTCACCTCTCATGGCAAAACTTCTTTCCAACCTAAAGAAAATTGATATCATGTATTGTAATGGTATTGAAGAGGTTGTTTCAAACAGAGATGATGAAGATGCGTCTATATATTCCCACACAACCACCACTTTCTTCCCTCATTTAGACATTCTGGAGCTTGTAAGACTCAGAAATTTCAAGTGTATTGGTGGTGGTGCCAATGGTATATCTACTGATAATCATGATCAGCTTAAGGTATGTTTCCTATATATTCAGCGACCAAAATAAAGGTTGGTTAATTTTGTTAATATTATTAGCTAAATTGATAATATAATCAAATTCTCGTTTTTTTCCAGAAATCTCAAGCTTCTTGGTCCTTATGCCAATACGCTAGAGAGATAAGTATAGAAGATTGTGATGCATTGTCAAGTGTGATTCCATGGTATGTTGTAGGACAAATGCAAAAGCTTCAGGTGCTGAAAATTATAAATTGCAAATCAATGACAGAGGTGTTTGAAACTAAAGAGATAAAAAACAAGAGTGGTACTGATACTGGAAAGTCACTTCCAAGGCTAGAATACATTACGATGCTTACAAAACTAAAGATCTTGAAAATTGAAGGGTGCAACCTTTTGAAACATATATTCACATTTTCCACTCTTCAAAGCCTCACGCAACTCGAAGAGTTAGAGGTAAAGGATTGCAAGGCAATGGAAGTCATTGTTACGGAAGAAAATGGACAGCAGATGACGGCATCTGATGTGGTGGTCTTTCCTCATTTGAAGTCCCTTATACTAGTCAATCTACCAAACTTTGAGGGTTTCTTCTTGGGGAAGAATGAATTCACATGGCCAGCATTGGAAAAGGTTGTGATCGGTGAATGCCCACAAATGACGGTGTTCACTTATGGACGGTCTACAGCTCCAAAGCTTAACTTCATAAATACAAGCTTAGGCAAACATTGTGTTGAATGTGGCCTTAACTTTCATGTGACGACCACCTCGCATCAGGTATATTTTCTTTTTTTAAAAAATTAAGAAAGAAAAAACCTACCCACCTGGAATAAGGCCTTGCAATAAATTATAATTTTCATCAGGATTACAACGTATTTATTGGATCGAAAGTAATAAAATAGTAAATACAAATGGTTCGGTTATGAATGTGATCCACAAAACCCAAAATTGTAATAAAATAGGATCATATTAGAGCTGTATTTTACTCAAATATGGCGTTTTATCATTTAACCAAGTTATACATACAATTATCTCTTACATAAGCTTGTGGTTTCTTTTTTTGACCTTGTAGACCCGATTACCGAGTTATGAGAGTACAAGCTCATATCGCCCTACTACTTTGGAACGGCTGCCTTGGTCTTATAACAATTTGATCGAAGTGGTAGTGGATATGGGTTATAAATCCAGTGGTGGACAGACTCTTTTCTCATCCGATAAGCTGCTACAACTGCAAAAGCTTGAAACTGTTCATTTTGCGAGATGTGTGGGCATTGAGGAGATATTTGATTCACAAACTGTTGCTGAAATTCCAAACTTGAGACAAGTGGACTTGGAGTATTTAGATATCAAGAATGTATGGAAGAGCAAGAAGGGGACAGTATTAAAGTTTCCAAACCTAACAAGACTGTCTATTTATGGATGTCATAGTTTAGAATATGTATTTACATGTCCCATGGTTGGTAGTCTATTGCAACTCCAGGAACTACATATAAGTGGGTGCAACAATATGAAGGTAATTGTGAAGGGAGAAGAAGAAGAATGTGATGCCATAGTGAATGCTATTGTGGAGTTCCCTTGTCTAAAGTCCTTAAAACTTAAATTTCTTTCAAGTCTAGAGGGATTTTGCTTAGGAAAGGAAGATTTTGAATTTCCATCATTGGATACCTTGCAAATTGGTTGGTGTCCAAAAATGACGGTTTTCACCAAGGGAGATTTGTCTGCTCCAAAGCTATATGCAATTAGTAATTGGTGGGGTGGGAAGAAGTATAATATACACAACAGGCTGAACTCGGTTATAAAAAACTTTGCCAAAGAGTAAAAGGTGAAAATATGAAGAAAGAGGGACTAAATCTGTAAAAGTCATTGTTCTTATGCTTCACAACTCCTTCATTTGTTGAAACGCTGTTTCAGAACCAACTCTATCCAACGGATTAAAGGTAATTAGGAATTTTGATTTTTAAGTTATTAATTTAAGTTATAGCCTGCTTGAATTTTGTGTGTGTGTGTATTAGATTAATTGGTGTTACCTGAATGTTTTTATTAAAGGTAGCAAAATAGGTGGGTCGGGTCGGGTCGGGTCGGGTTTGGGTCTAGGGTTTGGATGGGTTTTGGTCTCGGGTCTGGATGGGTTTGGGTCTATATAGGTACGGGTCTAGATCCGTACTCGTTGTAGTTGTTCTGAGGCTGATTTTATTGTTTATGATTATGAATTTGTGGATTTGAAGACAAGTTAATGTGAATTAGTTGAAGTTGTTGTTTTAAGTATCTTGACTGTGATTAGTTGTTGTTTTTAGCTGTTCCTTGCGTTCAAATTTCGTCTGTACTCATTTTGAGGTTGATTTCATCGTTTATGATTGTGAATTTGTAGCTGTTTGATGTGAAGAGATTGAAGTTGTTATGATTAGTTGTTCCTTGTGTTCAAAATTTATAGATTCCTTTTATTACCTTCCCCTGGTAGCTTGAATTGGGATCCCTCTCCGTTTGCCCGTTTTTAGTGTAATTACAAAAGTTATAGATTCCTTTTATTACGTTCCCTCAAGTAGTTGAAAATTAGGTGGAGAATGTTAAGAGTTGAGGCGTGTTTTTTAGGAATTATAGTGAGTCATTTTAGGCACATGAATGTGCATAAGCAAATTACGCACTGCATATCCAGAAATGCTTACTCATGATTTCTACATTTTTTTACGTATTGCATCTGTGTCTTAGGAGTTTTTGCTGTTGTATTTGCCCACGAGCAGAGGATGTCTCTTTTCTGTTTTACGTGTATCAGGGTAGCTTGCTACTTGCAGACTGTACATGCTACACAGTAGTGAGACCTATATTAGATTTTAAGAATATTTTCCGCATCCTAGGGCTTTGGAATTTCATACTTCGTGACTGCTGTTCTTGTATGAAACTATATGCCCCTGACTTCTAGTAATTGCATAAGGTTGGGCATGTGATGCACAGTTGCACATAATGCATGCTGAGTGTTATTAGGTCTGCACTCTGCAATTTTAAACATTAAATAGAAGATGATAAGCGAGATTGTGGCTCTGCAGATTGTTGCAGGTTATTATGCCTGCGAATGAGTTGGGAGGTTGATGTTTCTTAAATTACCCTTGGTGAGAATCAGCTGCAAATGGGAGGTAAAGGCTCTTCTGATTACACCGAGTCTTTTTAGACATTTAAATGTGCAGAAGCAAATTAGGCACTGCAATTTGAAATGCCTGCTGGCTTAATTGTTTTGCATATCATAACTGTGTCTTAGGAGTTTGGTTGAGGGAGAACTAGTTCAATGGCCATGTGTTATAAACGTTGAAGGTCGTACCTACATACAATGTGTTTTGCAGCAGTATAAACTCGTATGCAGGAAATGCTTCTTTTCTGTGTAACATGTATCAACTTAGCTTGCTACTTGTAGACTGTACATGCTAGAATAGGGCGTTGGACTTGCGTCGTTTCATCACTGGTGTTCTTGCAAGGAAATTTATATTGCCCCTAGCTCATAGGACCTGCACATGGTTGGGCATGAGATGCACACAATGTGTGCAAAGTGTTTGTGCATACAGACAAATGTAGCCTGCAAATTTGCAATAGAAGTGATAGGTCTGCAATTTTGTCTGTTTAGACATGCGGATGGTAAGTGAGGTTGCCGCTTCTTGAATTTTTGCAAATGAGGGATTAAGGGGTCATATGGAAGGTTTTGTTACATAATAGTATAGTGCTTCTGTGTCACAAGGCTTTTTATTTCATTTTTGTGTTTGGGTTGCCTTTCGTTTTACATAGGATGGGCATATTTGTTATTTGATTATAGACAGTTTTGTGTTACTTGATAGTGCTACAGGCGGGCGGGCACACATATTTCATCATAGGGCCTCAGACTTGCATTGGTATTTTTGTGTTATCGTAAAGAGATTTATACCTCTTAACTCCTAAGAACTGCATAAGATGCACATAGTGAGTGTTGATATATGTAGATATAGCCTGCAAATTTTCAATAAAAAGTGATTAGGACTGCAATTTTCATAGGCTTGACATACAGATGGTAAGTGAGGTTGTAGCTTCTTGGATTGTTGCAGGTCATTTTGTGCCTGCAAATGAGTTGGGAGGTTATGTTCCTTTGATTACCTCGGGGTGAGAATTAGTTGCAAACGAGAGGTAAAGGGTCCTGCACGAGGTTTTGCTTTAGAGCTAGTTCTTTGGGGAATTTCTAAGTAGCGGCCATTCCTCACGAGTTTTTTTGAGTTCATTTTGGTGTTTAGGCTTGCTTTCCTTTATATATAGGCGTGGATGCCAGCCAAAGACCTCATTGTTGGTGATTTTGTGCAGGTAAATGGGTGTAAATTTGGTTAATGGATAATAGCAAGTTGGCGATGGTTGTATCCGTTAAGAAATAAGAAGTGTGCCTTTAATCTTTAGTGATAGTTTAATTTTATAACGGAATAATGACCTTTAGTTAAAACATATAGGCTTGAAACTTCACTTATGGTAATCAAACCTTTTCCTAGTAATAGAAACAAGATAACTGGAGCAGGGGAGGAGGGGACTCACAAAAGTAAGTCAAATAAAATCAATTAGAAACCGTGCAGTGAGTACCTAGTTTAGCTTCCTATTTTTGGTAATTTTTTATACCAATCTCATCTAGTGACTAAGAAGAGATCCACAACAAAAGGATCAGTCAATTGCCTAACCTTAGAATATATTGTTGTAGAAATAGTCGAGCGCGATAGTGAAATTAATATGCTCCAGGAATAGTGTCCCATGAATGTTGCGGCCTTTTCTTGTTGGGGTATCTCATTAAAAAGACTTGTTCGGTCATCATCACAAATGAAGTGTTTTGATTTGGGTTCACACAAATATTCAAACAATTTTCTTAAACTAACTAATCAAAGATTGCAATTGCATGCACTAGATGAAGTACTTGTTTGAAAATTAGTGCTCGTCATATTTTTGGATATCACATATCATTATTCTTATGTTAGAAAAGTAATTTCCCCCAAATTATTGTATTGTCAAGAACCAAAATTATGTTTTTACAGAAACATAGAAGTTATATTTTCATTATGTGTGTGCTTTTACAGGAACTTCACAACTCTTCAGAGGTTCAACTCGTGTGGTCTTCATAACGCCATGCCTAAATTCGTGGAAGTTTGGGCATGAAGTTTGTTTTTGGACAATTCTATACAATTCGTTGGTCTAAAGGAGTTTGAGAGAGGTATGAACAACGAGCCCAAACCACATATATCTTTCATGTAAAAATTATGTGCAACAACATGTTTGTCACTGTGGCAGATTCAAAAGGAAACAAGAAAATGGGAGCCTCGATCTTCTGGATCTTAAGCAATGAACGAGGAAGGAAATTTCTAAGTATACTGTGGAAGAAGCTGAAGATGTGTGAAGAGTTACTAAAAGTATGGGACTGAAGTCGGTTGTGATAAAGGTCAATGGATTTATTCATTTCAAGAGAAAGAAGCATGTGATTTTGAGGTTTAGAGACATGTAAACAAACTGGACACCTGACCAAAACGCGATTGTGTAATTAAAGCCACTTAATGGGTGTCGACTTATAATTGTGTTTGTGTCTTTTTTTTTTTTTTTTTTTTTTTTTTTTTTTTTTTTTTTTTTTTTGTGCTGTTGCAAAATACTAGTTGAAGTGTAGTAAGGAGACTTGCTTGATGTTGTTATGGTTTCACCATCAATATGTAGCTTTGTTTGATTGTGTTTTTCTATTTTTGTTGAAGCAAAAATTTACAACTTTTTGTTGAAGGGGTCGTTTAATAGAATATATCTTTTCAATTTCAGAAAATATCATCTAGTGCGTCTATGTTTTTCTCTTATGTTTGCAGACAGAAAGTGAAAATGATAAAAGTTCTTATGTCTCCGAACAAGAAGAGCAAATAAAAGATTTTTATTTTTATCTTTATTTTTTCTCGACATAAAAGGGGAAAATGACTTTTTTCCATTTCAATCATATTCTTTTTTCTTGCATAGACAAAATACATGTAAGAGCAAGAGGCGCAATGACAAACCCAAACTACTCATTCGGGCCCCACGGGGTGCCATGTAACCATGACCTACCTCCCTTTACAACCCCTCTCCCCAATAACATACCACAACTTACTCATTTGGGTCCAACATACACACTTATTCACACACACAACTATTATATATATATATATATATATATATATATATATATATATATATATATATATATATATATATATATATATATATATATATAAACGAAATTCGTACAAAATTTACTTCGTCGTGCAGACGAGTAAGTTGAAGATGGCGAGTCATGGCATTGGGGGGGGGGGGGGGGGGGGGGGGGTTGGGTTGCAATGAAGAGGTGCCAGCTTGGCAAACAACGAGCCATGACATAGTTGCATCTCCTGCTCTAAGAAAACAAACAACGCCTTAGTTGCTTTTTGCTACATGTACAAAACTAAGAGCTTTCCTTCTTATATCATTCATCACTTTTTTTATTGGGAAAATTCCAAAAATACATCAAAAATTGAATTTGTGTCCACAATGTAGTCAAGAATATTGCAAATTCCAATTTTGGTCATGTGCGACCGTGCTACTGCGCGACCCCATTAAAAAGTTGACACGTGGCATGACAAAAAGTATCATTCTAATCATTTGGTGACACACTTGTCACATTTTGAATGGGTCGCACAGTCGCACAGCCGCCGGTCGAGCAAGGCAAATGTGCGACCCCATTCAAAATGTGACAAGTGTGTCACCAAATGATCAGAATGGTACCTTTTGTCATGTCACACGTCCAAATAAAATAAAGTAATCTTATCATCTTCCTTGATTTCAATTGACTACTAGTTACTGTTATTTGGAATTTTTTATGTAATAGTATAAAAAGATCAAACACAATAATCATATTTTAAGAAAGCCCTTTCGCAGTTGGTGTTCATTCTAATCTTTAAACGTTTCACCGATGTACATGAACTTAACGAACCCCTACCTGACATGTTACAAACATGAATCAATTCATGGTTCTCCATGTATTGAGCACATATAAGTTTGATCCTTGAAGCTCTTATCATTGTCCAACTCAATCATGCACAAAGTGCCACTAAAACTGATCATTGGTGACTTGAGCCATCTTTGGTTTGGGAATGTTTTATCTTAA
The DNA here is from genome assembly GCA_021014915.2 of Artemisia tridentata subsp. tridentata. Classification (NCBI taxonomy): domain Eukaryota; kingdom Viridiplantae; phylum Streptophyta; class Magnoliopsida; order Asterales; family Asteraceae; genus Artemisia; species Artemisia tridentata. The sequence continues at coordinate 414,216,387 of CP139505.1, forward strand.
GACGAGGGCTATATTCACTCATACAATACAAAGTATTTGTCTTGCAAATTGTTCAATGTTAAATAGATGAAGGAAGAGACAAATCATGCATGGAGTGTATTCTAACTTGTAGGCCTACGGTTCAATTCTCATATGGATCAATCTCTATCCTTTTTTATTTTAAATAAATCACGTATTTTATCTTTTCATTTCCATCAGATATCATTTGAGTTGTTTTCATTAAATATACAAATTGGTGAATAATTATGTGTTTGCGTTGTGTTTCGTTTTCCTTATTATTTGGCTATTCGTTGAGTGTACGATCCCACCATATATTCATCGCACAATACAATAATTATATAGGCTCGCCCTTTCTATTCAAGATTTTACTTGCACCACAAAATGATTGTTGTGGAGTGTGGACTATATAACGGTATTTAAACTCTATAAGAGCATTGGGTACGGATCAATTCGTGCCTCGCCGTGGTGAGCTGGCAACTTCGCCACCATACCGGTGGATCAAGTTGTGCCTCGCCACTTCCCAAGTCGTTGTGCAGACGACGAAACAAAAATTCTGCAAATTGAGACGTTTGTGGGGCCACATTGAATTTCAAACGGTAATATTACCGTTTAAACGTTTTCTTTTCTTAGAAAAATAAAATAAAAATAATAATAATAATAATAATAATCCCACTTTTATGCACTATAAATAAGATATCATACACACTATTTTTCATACACTTCCCAACCAATACTCTCTATAGCTCAAAAAAAATGTCTCAAAGTCCAAATGAGGGCGGTTATTTTACGAATCTTCTCACGACAAACCAACAACAATACGAGAGTTCTTCAAACCCGTCTACCCCATCGTTACAAAACTCTAACTCTTCCTCACCACAAATTCTCCATATGGTACGCAATTGACACCCGAGGCAATTTACCAAAATCAACAATTTGCGTTTCAAGGATTCACAAGTTACCCCAACAACGATTTCCGGCACCACAGTTTTTTAACCCGTCAAAACCTTCACAGTTTCTTCAATCTCAACCACAACAACACTTTGAATCACAACCATCTGATTCACAATTCAAATTACCACAACCACGTGCACCGGCCAAATTGAAAGGAAAAAAGGTTGCAAAAAGATCCAAAAAAGTCGTGAATTTGAACGCGGACGATGAAGATGACATGGAGGAAATCACCCGTGTGAATACTCGTTGGTCAAGAGATGAAGAAAAGTTGCTAGCGGAAATTTGGGTCGAAGTTTCCCAAGACAAAGACATCGGAAATGACCGTTCCGAGGAGTTCTTTTGGAACAAGATTGTTGACATGTTCAACAGTCAATCTGAGCGTGAAAATCGTTCCAAAAATATGGTCACGGGTAAATGGACAAGGCTTAATGGTGATTGTCAAAAATTCAACGCTATTTACAAGCATTTGCAGCGTAGAAGCGGTGAAAATGATCAGGATCATCTCGAGAATGCAAAGATCAATTTTGAACAACGCTTTGGTGGGAGAAGCTTCATTTATGTTCCGGTGTGGGAGGTTTTGAGAAAATACCCCAAATGGGACGCGAAGGACCCGATTGACACTTCATGCCTTGATGATATATTTGGCCCCAACAAACGACATCGTCCCGACGGCGCCAGAAAATGTCGAACTTCAAAGAAAGCCAAGTCGACGGATACGTCGAGCGCCGTGGGGGAGTCAAACGAGTTCTTTTTCGGGCCATTAATCGGAAAAATATTCGCAAAAAGCCGATCTTCAAATGGCCGCGTACGAGGTGAGGAGGCAGAAAGAAATGGGGTATTTGGAGGTGGAGGAGTTGAATTTTCTCATGCTTGATCCCGACCAGACCACACCGGCAAAAGCCGCTTTCATTCGGAGGAAACAAGAACAAATCATGAAGAAACATAATCTCAACAACGACGAAAATGCTTAAGTTTCGTATTATTAATATGTGTTATATGTTTTTTAATATGTGTCGTATGTTTTTTTTTTTTTTTTTTTTTTTCGTGTCATTTTTTTTTTTGTATCGTTATCTTAACTTTCGTATGTTTTTAATATGTTGTAATGTATTTTTAATTTTAATGACATGAATTTAGTTTATTTGGAAATGTGAAAAAAAAAAATATAAAGTGGTGGGACCCAAATGAGTAAGTTGTGGTTAGTTGTGATAAGAGGAGCTGTAGAAGGGGGTTTGTTAAAGTGATTTGGCATGACGTGGGGCCCAAAAAACTAGTTGTGCTTAGTTGCGACACCTAATGCTCTAATGAACAAATAAATGGTGTACAAAAATAGAATCAACATGTAGGTGTGTACATTTTTTAATAAAAGACCATGGAACTTTGCATCCCACATAGATTAAAGATGGGAAATCTTTCTTGTTTATATACTATAGTAAATGAGCAACATACGTGTCTACAACAATACTAAGTTTTTAGGTACATGGTTATGGATGGAGTTGATTGTAAAATTTAAAATACCAAAACTCTTTCATAAACTTATACTCGAAAATAAGTATAAGTTCTTGACTTTTTATTTTCACCTTGCAGATTTCCAGTTGACTATTTGTTTGGTTTTGTGTTATGGCAAGTATAAGTTAAAAAGATGTAGAAAGATATGAGTCATGTGTTACGAGGTAGTGTGTTGGTAAATGAAGTTTAACTTACTCGTAAAAACATGTTTTTCTATTTTTTTCATTTTCATTTCTGAAAAAAACTTCATATGAGTTGTTTTAAACTAATAAATGTACAAAACTAAAAAAATCTCACCGTCTTATATTTTTATCTGCCTATTTTACTAAGGGCTCTATTGAACACATATGACTTATGCTTCTAAATTGCACAGCTCAGTCATGCATAAGGTGCCATTCAAACTGATCCACAGATGTCATCCATGTGACTAACAAATGAGTCGACCAGGGTGATTCGAGACGACCCTCTTGGTTGCCTATATTTCTAGAGAAGATATCAAGAGACATAGGGACATCTTCGTCCTATACTCCTGTCAATCTAAAACTCAATCAATCACAAGGTAGTAATGAAAATGTCACCAGAATTATCTGAAATTGATAGATGTGTCACCCTCACGCGCCCTACCAAAAGACTCACCAAACCCATACAGAGTTTTGAGTCTTGTTCATCTAAACCAAACTATTGTAGTTTCCAAAAGGATAACTTGATCAATCACATAAAAATAGCCTAGATGCTTAATGAACGCTTATATTAAGCAACAACAAAGGAAGTGCACTTATAAAACATCATAAAGATGAGGGCTATTGGTTTTGCTGGACTATGCAGGGGTCCCGTTATATTCACTCATATACGATACATCACACCAATTTGATTAACGAAGAAGACAATGTAAATTACACTTTTTTATGGTCATCACATTGTCATTTTCTATCGATTCATCGATTGTGGTTGGTTTATCATGTAAACTCACATTTAAAGTACTACCATGGTCAAAGTGGTCAAGGATCAGTCACAAACTTTCGGTTTTGTATCCTTCAACAAAATGATCCCAGATTTGCATTAATCAGTTTTTTAACCCAAAATACAAAGTGGTATTCTATCTTATGTGTCGAATACATACCCAGCCTCACTGCCTCAGCAAAGTGGGATGTGCAAGAGCTCTTCCGCGATGAGAAATCTTCTTCTTTTCTTCCTTGGGCATGTCAGCATATCTATAATATGTATAACACTTTTTTTTGGTCTACGTCAAGCTCGAGATCGATCGGGGCATTTCAGCGTATCTATAGCAACAGAAATCATAAAATTAGTTTGGTTTTATTGCAAGCATGCAATGATCTGAAAGGTGCAGGGAGATTAGAGATGGTAAGTCAAAATGGGTCGGGTTGAAACGGATCAAAATGGGTTTGGCTCATAACAATGTAAAATCTATTCAGGTTCAAACAGGTGACTAGGTCGAATGGGGACTTACAAAAAAAAATCTTTCTCCACAATTTATAAGATTGTACTCTTAAAAGATAGCCTTGATGTGACTTTCAACCTGTTCGACCCATTTGACGTGTTCTTTTAGCTAAACTTGCTTTGAACCATAGGATCCGGTTAAAATATGAAAATTGCAAGACCCGTTTACCAGTAATTGGTCGAAATTGCCACCTGTTATGGAGATGATTGTATAGAAACAGAGATGGCCTTACGTTTCATCATAATCATCAGGTTGGAAGACTGGATCCCATCCAAAGTCAGTCGGTCCCCTTGTGGGAACGATCTTCCCCTGAAAGGTACATTGTGTGTAAAATTAGTTGAAATGTCAATCAAACAATACCTAGTACGTTCATTCATAGGTACATGTAGATCGTATTTTATACCACAAAAATATGAATAAACCGTTTGATATCGTAAAAAACAAAGTGAATAATATAAAGCATACCGGGGTCTTTCACACAAACGTAATGGGTTTATCCTCATAAGCCATCAACATATTGTTCAGACCTACAAAAGCAATTGAAGTACTTAATAAATTAACATTATGTTTGACATAAATCTGAATAAAAACTATTCTAATGTACCTTCATGACCAAGCTTCTGAAGAAACCACTTGTTATGGATAAGCATATGTCATCCAGTTACCTATGACAAAGTAAAATTAATAAAGTCAGAACATGCCAAAATTCACCTATGAAAAACAGACTTGTTTTGGGTTGATTCAGCAGTATTTACCATGAAAAATGCTATAATTTCCTTAAAAAAAACATGAAGACAGCATCTAAGTTCGCTGTAAATAGTTGCTCTACTACAATTTCCTACCTCCATAAATCAGGCATATGTCAATCTGAAGCAACTTCTAAATAAAATCATGTTTATTTGACTTGTGGAGTGAGGAATTGAATGGAATGATTCCGCTCCCTTGGTTACACTCACTGCCTGCAAATTCCTTCTCTTTGTATGTTTTGTAGTTCCATGAATGAAGTCAAATATATATTATGTTAAGCTGGTTAAAACTACTGCATATGTATGTAATCGAAAGGTCTTTGCACTTGGCACGTGAAATGTAAGCTCATCTATTTATTCATATGTTATATTAGACTATTAGTAACTGACATTTTGGAGTCAAAAAGACATAAAATAAATGGAAAATTTTGCCGGCCACTCACCAAAAAAGAGTGATTGAAGCTTTTAGCTAATTTACAAATCATTGTGGCCAATAGCAAGCCAAAAGTTGGTGTATTTCCTGTCCACAAATGTGTCTACACCACTAACTCTTTCATTGTCGAATGGTAAAAACGCATAATGGTTCCATTACATTAGCTAAGAAGCAAATAAAGTTCTGTGTGACATCCGAATTCCCAATCTCAAAAAAACATGTCTTAAATTATGATACCATGGTTTGCTAACAATGTAAACAGATTGCACAAGCATACGAAGAATGAACGAATGTGGTGCAAACCTAAAGTCCCAAGAATCAGCTGCACAAGGACACTAGGGGATGTTCAGCTATCCAATTTTAACGGAAGTTTGAGGGGTAATATAATCAGTATCTTAGAAGCAGAAGTGGATAAGTTTCATGGGCAATATTAAAGTGATCAAACCTTTAAAAAAATTAACCCTTATAGAAAAACACAAAACACACTTCCACATCAAAACCTAAAAAAAAAAAAACATTAAAACAAATATACTACTGTGCGTATCATTATTTCAAACAATAATAAAATTAGAGTAAAAATGACAAACCCGGGTGGCTGGAATTGTTAATCCGGGTCGACCCGGGTCTTTGCTAAAAACGGGTTGACCCGGGCGGGTTTCAAAAGAACAAGGCATTTTTCAAGTTTTTGTCGATTAATATGACCCGCTCATCTTGCCATCTATAATATCAGCTTAGATCCTCATAGAGCTAAAAAATGGCCTGTTGTTTTGAAACCCGGCCGGGTCAACCGGTTTTTAGCAAAGACTCAGGTCGACCCGTGTAAACAATTCCAGCCAGCCGGGTTTACACTTTTTCATACCAGGCAGAATATATGTTTCCGTTAGCAATTCCAGCCAATCTTCAGAAATATCTTCCGGGTCACCTTGCATTATTTCAAAAACCAATCAAGCTTTAGTGACTGAAATGGAGCAGAATGTCCCAAAATAAGATGAGGCCTTGAGCTCTGATGATCCAGTGGTGTCGAGTTTGCTTTCTAACTTTGCACACAAATCCTACATGCTTACTTTATCTCTAGGCCTTGCGTGAATGCAGCTTCTGACTACTTCTCGTATCGCCTCAAGATCTTCCACTCTGTAATGTTTTAGTGCAGGATCTACTACCGATGCCATCTTTTCTGGATCTTCCAGATAATCTTTAGCCTGATCATAATGTCAGCAAACCACCAATCAGTTCATTACAAAACACGATTCCACACTAACTTTTTTAGGTGGCAGAAAATGGTATGTAATCCGGGTTCTAATTCTGGGGACTAAATGTTTGAAAAAGAGGGGTTGGACCCATTACCTGACCCAACTCGCATGTTTTGCCAGTTATAGCTATTTCAAACGAAATGGAACGGGTAACTAGTCAAAATAGATAAATTTTAGTGTGGGTCAAACAGGTTGAGCTGACCTGATAACTCTTCTTTGTCTCTAATTTAGCTGTTTGACCCCTCACCGTTAGCGAGAACCCTTTTTGACCCGTTATCCAACCCAAACTACTGTTTTGCCAACTGTAATTCTTACCCAATCCACCAGGAATCCTTTGTCTTTGTAGATTGGAGGGCGTCCAGTAACGATTTCCAACAGAAGAACACCAAAAGAATAGATGTTACCATGGATATCCAAATGGCGTGCTTGTAACGAACTCGGTTGAACACACATTGCGCCTTCGTTGCTGATAGTACTAGAGTTGTTCTCCGATCTCGTAAGAATGGTTTTCCAGCTTTCAAAATCAACTAGCTGCAAGAATCCATAAAGCGAAAAAAGTTAACTGCTTCTCAATTAATGTTTATATTTATTATTTGTATAAAGCTCGTACCTTTGGTGAGAAATCTTCTGTAAGATATACTGCACTAGAGTTCAGCTCATATATAGTAAAAGGTGGTTCTATTTCCATGTCAAGATACTTCAGACCTTTTGATATTCCTACAATGATCATCATTCTTCGTGTCCAACTTAGCGGTTGACACCCTTCTTCATCTGCATAAAAAAGATATATATAATAGATTCAATTATATTTCTGTATGAAAATCTTGAAACAAATGATTCTTAATCCTATCGAGTGAGACTTACAATGAAGGTGCTCAGATAACGTCCCATTGGATGCATATTCGAAGACTAAAACTCGTGTAAATGGGACACCTTCGATACAATACCCCATCAATTTCCCGATGTTTTCGTGATTTAGCCTTGACAGATCTGCCACCTGATCAACCAAAGCGAAACGATACAATGAGTCGCAATAAATCATTATATAAAGAAACTCACTGTTCGTTCTTATGCGTTCATATCTATATATGCAACATGATTAAGTGTCCCACACAAAACATCAAAATGCCTACTTACTGTACTCATAATGAAACAACCTCATATCATACTTATAATCTGATTTAACAGCACATGAAGTAGCTTATAGTAAGACATACTTATTGTGTTTTCTGATATTTGTAATTTGCTTAAAGGCTGATTTTTCACATTTTTCTGATGGCCCAACAACATCCATCTCATATAAAATTCCGAAACTATTTAAAAGTATTATAATTATGTCGTTTAAATATTTGTGTTTGATAACTTGAAAGGATTCATTAGTATCTGATTTAATTACTTTTCTTAACCGTTATCTAAAGATCCAGGCAAAATACTTCACGTGTATCAGACATCAGTCATGGCAGGTGAAGCAATCTTTTGGATTCGAATATCTAATGACATTTTGTGAATGACGACAACTATATTTCAACAGAATGTAACATAAACACTACTTTCATTGTTAGATAAGTATAGGAAGATACTTGATACACCATTATAAGAATAGAATATGGAATTGAGTATTGTTGCAAGTAAAGATAAAGTTAAGAATGATATAAATAAAGGAATACATTGCTTTCATTGTTAGATAAGCATAGAGAGATACTTGATCCAACATTATAAAAATGGAATATGGAAGAGTATTGTTGGAAGCAAAGATTTCATTGTTAGATAAGCAAAAAGAGATACCTGATCCAATATTATAAGAATGGAATATAGAATCGAGTAATGTTGGAAGAAAAGATGAAGTTAAGAAAGGTATAAATAGAGGGATTAGCACATATACCTCTCCTTAACAGTTATCAAAAGATCCAGGCAAAATACTTCACGTGTATCGGACATCAGTCATGGCACGTGAAGCAATCTTTTGGATTCGAATATCTAATGACATTTTGTGAATGATGACAACTATATTTCAACAGAATTGTAACATAAACACTACTTTCATTGTTAGATAAGCATAGGATGATACTTGATCCAACATTGTAAAAACAAAATATGGAATTGAGTATTGTTGCAAGTAAAGATAAAGTTAAGTATAATATAAATAAAGGAATACATTGCTTTCATTATTTCTTTTCCTTTCCTAATGGCCATTCAAAATATATATCTGTTGATCATAGGATTGAACCATAAATACCGTCAACTCTTACGTTGAATAATTTGGATGTCATGATCAAATTCATGTATTTTTAAGTGACTAGTAATTTATAACAAACAATAGTTTTTCTATGAACATCAATGGGCATAACATACAATTTCATTTTTAAACTACGTATATTTTCTTCAAGAACAAGTTAGAAATAGAAAGTGTAGCACATTTTTCTATAAACAGATGACCTATGTCATACTCCGTAACATCTATAGCGTAACTGTAAATGTAATAACATCAATTATGGGACGTAATGGTACATCCATTCCAAATGCATAGACGACATTTTATTGGAACATCACTTTAAAATAGGTAAAATGCTATTATACTTTCATACTACTTTTTAGTTACATTTTGAATAAAAAAATATATTTTACCCATTTAAGTAAGTTTACTTTGCTTTCAATTCAATCATGGAATAAAATACACCTACCTCACGTTTAGAATCTAAGTGTGACTATTAAAGGAGCGGAGGTTTTGTATCGAATGCTATATTTCTCTTGTGTAACCAAACATATTGTGTTTCATTCCTCTATAAAGGTGCACTCCGCTCTTATCTTCATTACAGCCAGACATCAGTCCGTTTAGATTTTTATAGGAGTATCCAACTGGTATGTCTCTATTTTCTTTCATTTTCGATGCATCTTATATATGTTTTTTGTTTGGGTGATATGCATTGCTAAGTTATAATGTGTGTTTTATTCCATTCCTTGATTGAACATAAATCAAAATTAACTAATTTAATATGTTTCTTTCATTAAAAATGATTTGCAGCCAACTCGCTGCACTTGTGATTATTAAGGGCAAAGTTAGTTACAGTAGCGTTTGTGTTTGTAATAAAATAATACTACTGTAAATCATGACAATGATTTTTGATTGATTCACTAGTGTTTTTATGCAAATAAAATCAAAAGACCATACCTGTCATATATTTTTGACTCGATTTTGCCTTCTAGTGTGTTACAACCTGATAACAAATACTAACCATCTTATTGTTGACAGACATCTGGTGTTCAAACTTGCTTTGCTCAATTAGCCCTACAACCTTGGGAGTTCGTGTGATAGCAATACAACCTTGAGAGTTCGTGTGATCTTTGAAATCTGTCTTGGTTTTCAAGGTAATTTTACTTGCATATAGCATGCATGTTTCGTATAAAATTACTAATTGTAGACCAAATGAGATTTTATTTGCCCACGCTCTATGTCAGATTAATAAGGCTTGACAAAGCGCCAGGTGAATAAGGCTCGATGTTTTCATTTTCGTTTTTGTTATTATCATATTGCGTAGATCCATGATTCATCTATTTTAGTTATAACCTTGTGTAATAAAATTACGAGTCGCCAAATAGCACTTTATATAAGCAATTTGAAACTGGTTTAAGATGTGTCTTTGGGTATCTAAAACTCGACACACAACAGAGTAAAATTGAGTAAGCATTAACTCGTCTGAAAGATTAGTTAAACTACTTGATGGTATAAAAAATCTCATACCATAAGACATTTGCACTAACTGTCAGTTTACAAACTTTATTTATATTAATTAAAAATTTCTATTACCTTGCAAAACCAATACCAAGCCAAACATACAAGTGGTCTACCATGTTCATTAAAGTAATCTACATCTAAATATAAGATAACGTTGAAGAACACAATTTAACAACTTTCGCCTACATGACCAAGTTAGTTTTAAAAAATTAACAGATCTGAAAATGTTAATTAAAGAGCAAAGTCTATACTAAAACACAATAAAAATCATATTTGTTTCACACATATTAGAGCCAAATCGAATTTAAAATAACTAATACAATTCATGACACCAATTAAGATTCAACACAACATCTTCATTCCAACTGGTATGTCTCTATTTTCTCTTGTGTAACCAAACATATTGTGTTTCATTCCTCTATAAAGGTGCACTCCGCTCTTATCTTCATTACAGCCAGACATCAGTCCGTTTAGATTTTTATAGGAGTATCCAACTGGTATGTCTCTATTTTCTTTCATTTTCGATGCATCTTATATATGTTTTTTGTTTGGGTGATATGCATTGCTAGGTTGTAACATATACACTCAATGTTTGCCTATACCAAATGATGTAAACAAAACTTTTCAAACATAACAACAAACAAAACACATATGTACACCGGTATTTGCACACTAACTATAACACATTTGCACTAACTGTCACTTTACAAACTTTATTTATATTACTGACAATGATTTAAAACCAATACCAAGCCAAACATACAAGTGGTCTACCATGTTCATTAAAGTAATCTACATCTAAATATAAGATAACGTTGAAGAACACAATTTAACAACTTTCGCCTACATGACCAAGTTAGTTTTAAAAAATTAACAGATCTGAAAATGTTAATTAAAGAGCAAAGTCTATACTAAAACACAATAAAAATCATATTTGTTTCACACATATTAGATTGAACACAACATCTTCAATCCATCGTAAACACCCTTTATTATAATGCAAATAATAAAATCAAAGGACCAGCATACCTGTCATATATTTTTGACTCGTGTAGGGTCTTAATTATTGGAAACTGATCTTCGAATTTTTTTTTTTTTTTCTGGGATTTATGGTAGCGGCGGCTTAGTTTAGGATTAGGGTTGAAAGAGAGTTTGAGTGGGAAAGTGAGAGAGAGGGATCTGATAAAATACTGCTCCTATTTTTGTTTTTTGTTTTGATTGATGTTTGGTGGAATTTCAGCCCTTCAACTTAATAAAAATTATCAGACTAAATTTTTTTTATTTACCATAATTCTATTTCATTTTCATCCATTGATTTTTTTATCAAAGGCTGGCGCTAGTTCTTACAATTCTCGACATTTTCTTAATTTTGAAAATAACCCTTCACTATTTTATTTTTTATTATTATTTTTTTTTTAATCAAAGGCTAACCCTTCAAATAGTCATATGTTTTTTTTTTTTATATCTAATCATTATTTTCTTTAAATCTCAAGGTGCATACATTTTTTTTAAATAGACAAAGATGCATACATGTTTTTTTTCTCAAATAGTAAAGATGCATACATGTTTTCAATTAGTCAAAATGCGTACATGTTTTCTTTTTCCAAATGTTTTTTTTTAGCTAACACTTTTTTTATCAACCTACCAATATTTTTACCTGGTCATTATTTTTTTGAAAGTTTGAAACAAAAATTAAATACATAAATCATTATAAAAAGAAAAACAAGATTGATATACTTAAATGTTATATTTCACTTAATTACAAGTACAAAAACACATTCAATAATCATATATCTCCAAAAGTCGCAAATTATCTTCATGTATAATCGTGTTCATCCACTTCCCGGTCTTAAATGATATCATTATTTTCATCAATCAATCTGAAACAAACATGCACGGAAACAATTAAACCACAAACAAATAAGAAACAAAAATTAATCACAACAACTAGCATAACGCATATGCACAATCTTGTGTATATTAAACTAATGATGTAAAAATATTTTTTAATCATAAACACAAAACATATATGTCATAATTGCTCTTTAACTTAATAAAAATTAGAGTAAATGTCATAATTGCTCTTTTTTCTGGTTTACCGGATATAACAAAAATGATTCCTAAACTTTCTTTCTCGGATCCACTCCCTGTGATTTTGACCCATAATGGGTTTGGTCCCTTAATCACTTTTTCCGTTAGTTTAGCTGTCAAAGATGGTTGAAATGACACTAAAACCCTCATATGTTAAGCGTGTAGTCCCTGTAGTTTGTCTCTTATCACAGATTTAGTTCCTACGGTTATTATTTTTTTTCCTTTAATTTTTTTGTCCGAATTTTTTAAAATTCTTGACAAAAGTTTTTTTTAAAACTATTTTGCCTAAAAAAATATTTATTTTTATTTATAAAAAATTTTGAATACTTTTTGACGGAGTTTTTTTTATAAATATTTTTTTTTTTTAAAAATTTCACTATATTTTTGTAAGATTTCTTGGCATGATTTTTTTACAAGACTTCTTTTTTTAATTTCATATAAAATTTTGACATAATCCTTTTTTATCCTGCGAAAAATATTCAAAAATTTCAAAATTTTTTATATAAATGTCAACTTTTTTTGTCAAAAAAAATTTTAAAAAATATATGTCAAATAATATATATACATATATATTATGCGAAAAATATTAAAAACAAAATATTATGTGAAAGCTTTTTTTGTCAAAAAAAAAAGAGGAAGAAATAGTCAATTAAAAAGTGTTCAAAAAAGTTCAAAAAAAATTGTCAAAAAAATTTTAAAAAATATTATCACAATTTTTTAACAGTTTTTTTTTTTTTTTTTTTTTTTTTTTTTTTTTTTTTGACCCATTACCGGTCAAAAAATAAAATTGATCAATTGAAAACAAGAATACGACTTGTAACTTATATACCAAAAACCGAACCATAGTATTTTGAGTTAATTACATAAATGGTCCCCGTCAAAAAAATTTATATAAAAATAAAAATAAAATTGTAAAAAATCTGCCAAGAAATTTAACAAAAATCTAGTAAAAAAAGTTTTGTCAAAAAATCCGCCAAAAAAGTTTTAAAAAACTTCTGTAAAAAAATTTTAAAAAAAATTTGAATAAAAAAATTAATAAGAGAATAGCTTATAACCTGACAAATTATGGATATGTATAAAGGAGCTAATTACAAAATTTAATAAGAGAATAGCTTATAAGCTGACAAATTACTTAACAAAGTGAGTTGATTGGGGGCAATTTAGCACCCACTAGTCACTCCATTAGCTCCGCCCTTATTCCTTGAATCATTTTATGGAATCCCCTTTTATTCTCTTTTACACATTCCTCCCTGGTAAGTCCCTTAATGTTATTGTACTATATAAATCTTAAATCCATCCAAACAATGAATTGACCCTAATGTGTAGTAGCAAGTATTGAAATAAAGAAAAGTATCTAATGGACATAGAACAAAAACTAAATACCTGGCTACCAAATAGGCTATTAATACGCATCAAGCTGTTACTCAAATAGGACATAGAACAAAAACTAAACACTAGGTTGAATTGTGTTGTGTGAATACACTAAAATAAGCACTTTATATAAGCAATTTGAAACTGGTTTAACATGTGTCTTTGGGTATCAAAAACTCAACACACAATAGAGTGAAATTGAGTAAGCATCAACTCATCGAAAGATTAGTTAAACTACTTGATGGTATAAAAAATCTCATATGTGTGCCATTATTTAAAAATGTTCCATGCTCTTATTAATGACATTCTCGATCTCCCCTCTTGTCTAACACATCCATGGATATGCAAAAGAAATCACAAAATCATTATTATTATATGGTGCATAAATACGAACTCTAGTAGAAAAAAATAACGAAAACCTCTTTAAGTATATATGCTCATAAATGTCTAAAAATATCTATGATGGTGCTACTCCCTTACTCTCTTCGACTTGATCCATTTTCCACAAACACATATGTGTAAATAAATATATTAAAACTTGAATCGAGCAGTATTATTCATTCATAAATCAATAATAAGCGCAAACCCATCATTCAATCTAACACCTTAATAACAAAGAGCTTAGCTATATTAGAAAGCAAGTTTGACAAGTAGTAATATTAGATTGCTAGAGTTACCTTTTATGATTTTTTTTTAATTAAAATATCGATATGTATAAAGGAGCTAATTACTAAAATTAATAAGAGAATAGCTTATAATCTGACAAGTTACTTAACAAAGTGAGTTGATTGAGGGTAGTTTAACATCCACTAGTCACTCTATTAGCTCCGCCCTTATTCTTTGAATCATTTTATAGAATCCCCTTTTATTCTTTTTTACACATTGCTCCCTGGCAAGTCCTTTAATGTTATTGTACTATATAAATCTTAAATCCATCCAAACAATGAATTGACCCTAATGTGTAGTAGCAATTATTGAAATAAAGAAAAGTATCTAATGGACATAGAACAAAAACTACATACCTGGCTAGCAAAAAGTCTATTAGTACGCATTAAGCTATTACTCAAATAGGATTCTATGATGAGTTTTTGTTACTTGAATTCCAAGCCCGCATCAGCCCCATAGCAATAACAGAAGAGACCATACTCTAAGAGCGCTCGGAACCATAACGCAAAACCGGCGTTAGGGTCTATGTGGCAAGTTATAACTCAAGTCGGCTTCAGGTTATGATACTTGGTACACCAAAATTCTAACGCCGTTTCGAATTACGTTGATATAGCAACGCAAGTTATAACTTGAGTTGTGGCTAAGTTATGATACCCAACCCCATGTTATGGCTAAGTTATGCCAAGTTTTTTTAAGTGGGTCCCAAAAGGTGGTGTTATGTGATGTCATGATAACGGGTGATTTTTTTGTGTTATGTTATTTGGTGTTAAAATGATGTTGCGCTGACATGACGGTGAAAATGGTGTTATTTGGTGTTATGATACCGAAGCCTCTAACATCATAACAATAACTACAAAAGACCCATATCACACGGAAACCGCTAATATATAAAATTGGCTCAAATAACAGCGATGCATGTATCTTTGAAAACAAAATTATACGCGATTTTCTAATAAAAAGTTAAACTTTAACTGTGTATATCCACTTAAAAATTTATTGTACACGATTTTTTAAAGTAATTGAAAACAAAATTAATTTCTTTGAAAGAATCCATTATATCAAAAACTCAATTTTGAACTCAATATTTATAAATACATTTAATACTTTGTTATATTAGATATATACAACATATTTATAAAATATATATTATAACCATTATTTTTTAAACGCTAACACATAAGCTTATTGCATGAAACTCAATTTTCTTATATTATTAGAAAATTATAGATTTTATATAAACTATATTGAACAAATTATATATTGTACTCAATAGTTTATAATGATTAATACTTACAGTACATTTAATTATTCTTAATTATTATATAA
Source organism: Artemisia tridentata subsp. tridentata (assembly GCA_021014915.2). Taxonomy (NCBI): domain Eukaryota; kingdom Viridiplantae; phylum Streptophyta; class Magnoliopsida; order Asterales; family Asteraceae; genus Artemisia; species Artemisia tridentata. The sequence goes on from CP139505.1 coordinate 414,231,919, forward strand.
GTATATAAAACATATATGCAAATAATATATTATAACATTATTTTATATAGTCATAGATACTAATATATTTTTTTCTGCATGAAATTCATGTTTAAAGACATATAGATTGATAGATTGGCTTAAATAATAGCCTTTTCAACATAAAACTTTCCCAGATAAATTTTAACTTATTAAGAAATACCTAATCTTTAAAGCATCCGCAATACAAGACTTTTGCAATAGCTGTTTACTATTTTGAAAAGTTTTTGAATGACTTTTTACCATTGCAACACATAGCTTTTCAAAAAGCTTTCCTTAAAGACTTAGATTTCTCCAACCGGTTGGAGCAAGAGTTTTATAATTAATGTTTCATTGTTTTAGCCTATTTGTAGTGTATTTTTTTCCTTTCAAAAAGCTTTTGTAGAAAACTTAGCATTGGAGCAAGTTTGTAAAATGACTTTTTGAAGAATAGTATTTATTGAAAAATTTAATGTAATAAATGAAAAAAAAGTATTTTGTAGTTTGAAGCATTATAGATGCTCTTATACGACAAACAATTTTTTTTTCCTTTCATATTTTACATATAATGAATGAAGAGCATATGATAGATATAATTAGGTGTAATGAAAAGAAAATGAAGCCCGAATCAGATCAAACCAACTTAGAGCAACACATCCGCATTTAAATTATAGAAATTTAGTGGTAAGAACTTGTTGTTGGTATATGCCTTGTACTCTGGGGCCGTAGCGTATCAACCAAACAAAATACAATCAAAAGTGAGCTCAGTCAGCTTACATAAAAAGGTCGAGCAATGGTACCGGAAAGAACAATGTAGTTTCTAATTTCTTGACTATTTTGTGAAACAAGATATAAAAAGGTTTACATGCAACAAATAAACTTTCAATTGTATAATTCTTATTAGAATGAATCAAATAATACAAAGTGTTATGGAAATTTAACACTTAATTGAATAGCAATAGTTTAGCTCTCTGAACAAGCAAACTTAAACAAAGGTATAAGTTTGCAAGTGAACTCTAAGATCACTGATGGTATTAGAAACCAAGACATGTCCAAGTGAAAGTGAATGCTTCTTTTTAATGATACAATTTAATTTAGAAAAGATAACATTTACCCCGACCAACATTCTCTTTATATAGGAGAATACGAGGATGTCATGTGAAGGTTGTAGAAACGTGTCAAACATTTAATGGAGAAGTACCTCTTTCATTAAATGATTCTATTACCAGAAACACAACAACCTTAATTTATTGAACAATATTGCCAATTGTTCACTGGTTTTTTACCAACTCGTACTTATCTTGACTTTCCCGACGATACACTTTATCCAGATCTTTTGAAATCTTGAAAAGTTCCCCTAAATATCTAAGAGATATTTTGAGTTAAACTGATAAGCTCATCAAGGCATCGTTGATCCATGATGAACATTTGTCCCTCATTTTCTTGTTCTTATACATATTAGCCACCTTCGCATCATCTAGAGAGTATATTTTCAAGTTATCATCGACTCCTTTATGATGACTTTCACGTGAACCTTGCTGAGGTTGCTCACTGATTTTTTTTGATGAGTAGATCTTTTTATACTTAGTTTAATTTATGTTTAAATCAATTAAAAGACAATTGGACACTCAATTAGCCCAAAAGACAATAACCCCGTTTCAAAGCAACAGCTAAACCATTAATGGTATGACTTGTTTTATCTTGAAAGTCATGCATCACCTACACATTTACACATGTGTAAAAGCTAATCAACATGGAATTAAGTTTATTACTGACATAGATACAATAACTCACTTCTTCGTCTTTTTGTAATAAGACAATTAGTGTAAGATGGTATTTTTTTTCCACTTAATGAGTAGGTCAAAACCTTTTTTTCTCTTATTGTAGAGGTCCATAAAAACTTCTCTCTCAATTAAGAGGTTAAAATAGATCTTTTTACAAATCACTTAATTTAGTAAACAACCCTTAAATGTGAGTGTTGATTAATAATATTGGTTGCAAATTAATAAACAAGAATATTTTTCATGTTTTATTAAAGTTTTTAATGCTTTAAGGTTTAAAAATGGGTCCTAACTTGTCATCAACATGAGTAATGACGTGTCCTAATTTTACATGAACAATTTTGAAGGCTTTCTTCTTATAACATACTTTTTTCGTTCCGAAGTTATTGTCACAGACAAAAGCACACAATTTAAGAAAATTAGACTATTATACTTTTCAATCAATCATATATCATCTTCACTTACTAAACTATTATTTGATTAGTTAACACAAAAAGAATATTATTATTGTGAGACAACTTAAAATAGAAATCAAGATTATAATTTAAGACGAAAGGAGTAATAACTAATAAGGTACAAGATTGTGCATACGCACAACCTACGCCAAACAATATAAACTTCTTAATATCAAATTTAGTAGAAGGTATATTGTTTTATCAAAAGTTCATTGAAATAAAAGTTATGAGATAAGGGGAAAAAAATTACTAAAGTTTATTACAACATTCGTGTCATATCATGAATGAGATATTGTAATTGATGTATATTAAAAGAGGTTAAGCGTGTTGGTTATGATGGACCTATATTGAAATAAGTTAAGATAATTTAAGAGTATTAGCCGGTTACTCGTGCGTTGTGGCGGCGAGTACCTTATAAGTAAATAAATTGTCAAAAAATTGCATACAAAAAATTATTATAGTATAGTATTAAAATATAACAACAAAATAAGTATCAAGATACAAACAAGTACTAATATGATGCTTGCGCAATGCGAGGACGAAAGACCACGTGATGATTGATAATTTTATTAATAGTAGTTGCATACTTTATAACATCGAAAATATCATGCAATTATAGTAAAGGAATTCAAATATAACATACCATTTATCATACACAATCATAAATTTTTACAAATATCATTTATCATTCAATAAATACATTAAAATATGTTTGTATATTAAAAACATGAATTAAAAAAGTAGTTATGATTTTAGAATATTTTTCGTAAAACATGTTTATAAAATGTGCTTTAAAATATCGTAACTAATGCTACTATGTTGTAACAAACATAATTACACAATAAATGTGATTTAGCTGAAAATTTTAAGACTTTTCGTTTAGCAGGTGTCAAATGTTTTATAATGTAGTGTAAATAGTTTATTTTGATTTAGTGATTAGTATGTGTAGAGTGATAATGGGTGATGTGTCAACTTAAGATATGTATACGTGTCAAATGTTTTATAATCTACCACACTCAATGCTTGCTTCATTTAATTTTCAACCAACTTGTTTTTGTTTAGTAAACATTTGATCCTTGAGAGCTGGTGAAATTTTCTACATAAGTTACTAATTGCAGACCCCATATTTTTACTTTTCTTAGTTTACGAGTATGTAACACTCTTTGCTATGCACTAATCTAAGGAGTAATAGATCTGTTTATTTATAGTCTTATAGATTAAGTTGGTGTTTGGTATTGCTTATTTATTTTTAGTTAAAATAAACAAGTTTTTGATATGCATGCTTATTTATTTGAGGTAAAATTAATATTAGCCAGGTTTTTTACTTTCATATTTGACCTTATTATATGTAATTGATAAATTGATTTGAATGAAATTTTGAAACAAATTGTTATTTTCATAACCCGAGTGCTTATTTTTAAGTAGCTTATAAGTACTTGTTTATAAGCAGAAAATAATAAGATTCTCATCCCTTTTGTTGGTAGTTCAGTCGTGTTTTGATCACAACAAACCAACCATGTGAACTAACCCTGTTTTTAGACCCAAGCTTAACTTGTTTATTTTCCTATTGTTTCTGGAATTGCCACCCCTAATTTTGTTTATATAATTTCTATGTCTCAGGAAAATGGAAGTTGTATCTGCAATCGTTGGTCCTGTTGTGAATGTTTTGACGAATCATATTATGCAAGAGTTGAGAAATCTCACTTCCTCCGCCGATCGTGTGAAGAAAATGATAAAAAAAATGGAGGTTTTGGACAGTCAAAGAGTTGATAACGAAAATCATTTGAGAAGAAACCGTGAAAACAATAAAGAGATACCTGATCGTGTACCGGGGTGGTTGAAAGAAGTAGAAGACATCAAGAAAGAAGTTGACAAAATCTCAAGTAATGACATTGGATGCTTTAATGTCAAAAAGAAGTATCTAGCAGGAAGAAACGCATTGAGGCTAACCGATGATATCGAAGGTCTAATTAAAGAGAGTTCTGACATCATCTGGAGTGATGCCCAAATCCCTTTGGGAAGAGTCGATTCCAAACGCCCGGCATCAACATCAACATCAACATCAGGTGGAAATACCCAAATTGTGTTCAAGTCAAGAGATAAGATATTCGATGATGCATTGAAGTTCCTTCAACACGATGATGATAAGACTCGAGTGATAGCCTTGTGTGGAATGGGTGGTGTGGGGAAAACCACGCTGATGAACCAACTAAAAAAGGCTGCAGAAGATAACAAGATGTTTAATTGGATCGTGGTTGTAGCTGTTGGGAAAAGTTCCAACTTGTTTGAAATTCAGAATGTCATAGCAGCACACACAGGTGAATCGCTAACCGAAACTAATGAAAGACTAAGGGCAACTCTTCTTTCCAAAAGATTTCAAGCATTTTCAGAGCGTAAAGAAAAGAGTCTGGTTATATTGGACGATGTCTGGAAGGAGAGCAAGATTAAACTCGAAGATATAGGATTAGCGAGTCCTTTGCCTAATGGGTTCAAGCTGCTGCTCACATCACGAGATGCACTTATTTGCCGACAAATTGCAGTTGATGCTGATTCTGCTCTTGAAGAAGTTAAGGTTGATTTCTTGGAGGAAGGGGAAGCACAGGATTTCTTTTTTCGAATTGCAGGGAACTCAGCCAGACATGATCGTGATCTCTCTGAAATTGGATGTGAAATTGTCAGAAAATGTGGTTGTTTGCCCCTTGCCATCAAAATCATTGCTGCAACTCTAATTAAATGTGAAGAGAAGAGTGTATGGAGAAGTACACTCGATGGTTTGAAGAGAAATGATCTTGAAGAGAGAGTGCAAGAAATTATTGAGATAAGTTACGATAGTTTAAAAGGAGAGGATAAAGCAATTTTTCTGCTTTGTGGCTTGTTCCCGGAGGACTCCAATATTCCTATAGAAGATCTGACAAGATATGCATGGGGACTAAAACTTTTAAAACAAGTTTCTACTATGGGAAATGCTAGAGACAGCACTCAAAAAAGTGTGAGCAATCTCAAAAATAAATATTTGTTGATGGATGGTGATAGTGATGGCTATGAGTGTGTGAAAATGCATGATCTTGTGCTTGCGTTTGCTGTAGCTACTGTTTCTAAAGGTGGTGAGGACGGATGTTGGATCATTCACCATGAAGATTTCTCAAAGTCGAGTGAAGCTGATTATATGAGCCAGTCTTGCAAGCAACTTTCGTTAACATGCAAGGGCATGTCTAAGTTTCCTAGTGAATTTCAGTTTCCAAACCTTTCACTTTTGAAACTTATGCACGGAGATGAGTCGCTAAGGGCTCCTCAAGACTTTTATGCAACAATGGAAAAGCTTCAAGTTATAGCATTTGAGAGAATGAAGTATCCATTTGTTCCCACATCATTTCAGTGCTCCACCAATCTTCGAACTCTTTGTCTCCATGAATGCTCCTTGATGTTTGATTTAGCTTGTATTGGAAATCTTTTGAATCTGGAAGTGCTTAGCTTTGCTAATTCTGGCATTACAACCATACCTTCCACATTCAAAAATTTGAAGAAGCTAAGACTACTGGATGTAACAGGTTGTTACAATCTTGTTATAGATGACGGTGTCTTGAAAAGCTTAGTGAAACTTGAAGAGCTTTATATGAGAAGTTTTAATAGACGTGCACTCTGCTGCTTCACAGACAACAACAGTAGTGAACTTGCAGAGCGTTCAGAGAACCTTTGTGCATTAGAATTTGAATTTATTGGTGACAATGCTCATATGAAGAACATGTCTTATGAGAAACTTAAAAGATTCAAGCTCTCAGTGGGATGTTCTTTTACAGAAGTTAGAAACGTGCTGGGCACAAGGCAAGTTGACAAGCACTCATATGAAAACAGCTTGAAGCTGGTCACCAACAAACAAGAACTACTGAAATCTAAAATCAACGAGCTGTTTAAGATCACAGATGCACTTTATCTACAAGTGAATGATATGAATACTCTTGAAGATGTTGATGTGGAATACCCGCATCCTCAACATCCTCCTCAAAACTCTTCATTTTACAATTTAAGACTCCTTGTAATTTCAGAATGTGCAGAGTTGAAATACCTTTTCACACCGAGTGTTGCAACAAAGTTGTCAAAGCTTGAGTATCTGGATATTTCCGGATGCCCTATTATGGAAGGGGTCATACGTACTGAGAATAATGGATCCAGTATAATCAAGTTTTCCAACTTAAGGTATCTGAGGTTGGCTGAGCTACCAAAGTTATTGCATTTCAGCAATAACGTTGATGTAATTGAGCTGCCACGTCTCATGGAGTTGCGACTTGAAGGTCTTCCAAAATTTACAAGCATTTATCCCGATAGTGCAACATCTTTTGTGTCGAGTAATATATCCCCCACGCAATCTTTCTTGAACGCACAGGTAAGTATTTGCTTTGTATTAATATACTTATATTAACAATCTTTTCAACTTAAAGTGTTTTAATAACTGGCAGGTATCTAATGAATGAACAAATCTTTTTACTTTGCAGGATGTGGCTCCTAAGCTGGAGAAGTTGTGTGTTTCTGATATGGAGAATTTGAAGGAGATATGGCCTCCTCAGTTTAGTATTAGTAATCTTTGCCCATTGAGAGAGCTTACGGTCGAGGGTTGTGGTTCCATTGAAGTCTTGTTCAACATGGATTTTGGTGAAATCGAGCAACTTAGCAGCAGCTTGAGAAGCATTGAAGTGAAGAGATGTGATAGTCTTGTGAAACTTTTTTCACGCAATCCATTTCCATTCCTGAATAATCTACAAGAGCTTAAAGTTACATTGTGTCCTTCTGTTGAAGTGATATTCGACATCGACATGGGATGTGTTGGTGAAATGGATAAAGTTAGCAGTAGGTTGAGATGCATTGAAGTGAAGAGATGTGATAGTCTTGTGAAGCTTTTTTCATGCAATCCATTTCCATTCCTGAAAAATCTACAAGAGCTTTTAGTCGAAAGTTGTGATTCTGTTGAAGTGATATTCGACATCGACATGGGATGTGTTGGTGAAATGGATAAAGTTAGCAGTAGCAGGTTGAGAAGCATTTGTTTGTGGAGATTAGGGAAGCTTAGAGAGGTGTGGAGGATAAAAGATGCTGGAAATAACTTGATTCATGGCTTTGAAGCTGTTGAAAGCATATGGATTCAAGATTGTGAGAGGTTTGAAAAACTAATCACACCTGCCACAACCACTTTTGATATGAGAGCACTCAAAAAAGTTGAAATTAGAAGATGCGGCAGAGAAAGTGGGAGAAACAATGAATTGGCTGAGAGTAACCAAGATCAAGAGGTACGACTCCTAAATTAAATGTTTAAAACAATGAATTGTTTTGTTGTAATTTGTTAGGTACTCCATGTTTTTGAACTAGATAAAATAATAATATTTGAAATAAAGTTTTCTAGACATTTTGTCTCTAAGTATTTTTGATAAAGAAATTCATTTATCCAAATATTTCTAATTTGTTTTTTTTAGTAATGTACAGATACGGTCCTATGATTTGCCAAAAATTACTTATTTTGTCTCTAAGTATTAAATAATGGCAACTATAGTCTTTACTTTTGAAATTAGTTACGCTTTTGGTCCATTCGTTAACATATAAGAAGGTGCATGTGTAAGAATGTAGAATTTTCAAAGTACACTAAATGTACATGGCAAACCATTCATAAGTGAAATACTACAATTTTAGAGCCAAACTTGGAAAATGGCAAAGATGTCCTAGTATTGGAGTGACAAGTTAGGTAAGAATGGTATTACATTTTATAAGTTAGGGACTAAATCCGTAATTTTTACTACAGTATTCCTTGGATTTTACTTTTTCTTTTTTGAACACGGATTTTACTTTTTCAAAAGTCAAAGTTTGTTGCAGTTATGAACTCTATCCAGTTTTAGTCCATGGAATTTATTACTAAATGATGATGCAGATTGATGTTGTATCTATATCGAAAGTGGCACTCCCATTCTCTCTATTACACACTTTCCATCACCTTCATAAACTTGTTTTGCGGGACTACAAAGTTGTGGAGGTGGTCTTTGAGATAACGACTCCAAGTAGTAGAGAATCACCTCAACAACCACCAATACTCCCCTATCTTGAAGAATTATGGTTAAGCTGTATGGGGAGGATGAGTCATGTGTGGAAGTGCGATTGGAATGAATTCTTAATTCTTCAAAAACCACAGTCACAGTCCTCATTCCATAACATGACAACCATATATATGTACAAGTGCAACAGCATCAAGTACTTGTTTTCACCTCTCATGGCGAAACTTCTTTCCAACCTAAAGAAAATTGATATGGAGTATTGTCATGGTATTGAAGAGATTGTTTCAAACAGAGATGATGAAGATGCGTCTGTATATTCCCACACAACCACCACTTTCTTCCCTCGTTTAGACATTCTGAAGCTTAAAACACTCAAAAATTTCAAGTGTATTGGTGGTGGTGCCAATGGTATATCTACTGATATTCATGACCAGCTTAAGGTATTTTTCCTATATATTTAGCGACTAAAAGAAATACCGGTTAATTTTGTTAATATTATTAATCAAATTCTCGTTTTTTATCAGTTATCTCAAGCTTCGTGGTCCTGGTCCTTATGCCAATACGCTAGAGAGATAAGTATAGAAGATTGTGATGCATTGTCAAGTGTGGTTCCATGGTATGCTGTAGGACAAATGCAAAAGCTTCAGGTGCTGGAGATAATACATTGCAAATCGATGACAGAGGTGTTTGAAACTCAAGAAATCAACAACAAAAGTGATACTGATACTGGAAAGTCACTTCCAAGGCTAGAATATATTACGATGCTCAAACTTCCAAAACTAAAGATCTTGAAAATTCAAGGGTGCAACCTTTTGGAACATATATTCACATTTTCCACTCTTCAAAGCCTCACGCAACTCGAAGAGTTAGAGGTAAAGTATTGCAAGGCAATGGAAGTCATTGTTAGGAAAGAAAATGAAGAGCAAAAAACAACATCTGATGTTGTTGTCTTTCCTCATTTGAAGTCCCTTATACTAGTCAATCTACCAAACTTTGTGGGTTTCTTCTTGGGAAAGAATGAATTCATATGGCCAGCATTGGAAAAGGTTGTGATTGGTGAATGCCCACAAATAACGGTGTTCGCTTATGGACGGTCTACAGCTCCAAAGCTTAACTTCATAAATACAAGCTTAGGCAAACATAGTTTTGAATGTGGCCTTAACTTTCATGTGACGACCACCTCGCATCAGGTATATTTTCTATTTAAAAAATTAGAAAAGAAAAAACCTACACACCTCGCATAAGGCCTTGCTATAAATTATGATTTTCATCAAAATTACAACGTCTTTATTGGATCGAAAGTAATAAAATAGAAAATACAAATGGTTGGGTTATGTATGTGATCCACAAAACCCAAAATTGTAATAAAATTGGATCGTATTAGAACCGTATTGTACTCACATCTGGCGTTTATCATTTAACCAACTTATAGGTACAATTATCTCTGACTTAAGCTTGTGGTGCTTTTTTTTTACCTTGTAGGCCCAATTACCGAGTTATGAAAGTACAAGCTCATACCGCCCCGCTACTATGGAACGGTTGCCTTGGTCTTATCATAATTTGATCGAAGCGAATATGTACATACTGTTGTACAAACTGTTGTACATACGAAGATCAAGTGGTGAACATACTCTTTTTTCATCCGATAAGCTGCTACAACTGCAAAAGCTTGAAACTGTCCATTGTATTGTATGTCAGGACATTGAGCAGATATTTGATTCACAAACTGTTGCTGAAATTCCAAACTTGAGACAAGTGGACTTGTTGTTCTTATCTCGTCTCAAGTATATATGGCAGAGCAAGCAGGGGACAATATTAAAGTTTCCAAACCTAACACGACTGTCTATTGATAACTGTGATAGGTTAAAATATGTATTTACATGTCCCATGGTTGGTAGTCTATTGCAACTCCAGGAACTAAATATAGGTTACTGCAGAAGTATGAAGGTAATTGTGAAGGGAGAAGAAGAAGAAGAATGTGATGCCATAGTGAATGCTATTGTGGAGTTTCCTTGTCTAAAGTCCTTAAAACTTGAATTTCTTTATAGTCTCGAGGGATTTTGCATAGGAAAGGAAGCTTTTGAATTTCCATCATTGGATACCTTGGAAATTACAAATTGTCCAAAAATGACGGTTTTCACCAAGGGAGATTTGTCTGCTCCAAAGCTTCACGCAATTAGTATGCGGGGTTGGAAGTATAATATACACAACAGGCTCAACTCTTTTTTGAACACCTTAAATAAGAGAAGGGACTAAAGATGTAAAAGTTCTTGTTCTTACGCTTCACAACTCTTTCACAATCATTCACGTGATCTGTTTTCAGGCAAGTTGTTTAATTTGTGTTTTCAGGCAAGTTGTTCAATTTATGTTTTTTTATCTCACATGTAGTAATTGGGTATTTTGAATTGGAAGTATTTGATTTAGGGTTTAAGTCATAGCCTGATTGATTTCTGCATTTGTGTAACATCCCGCCTACTCAGACCACAATATTGTCCGCTTTGCCCGTAGGCTCACGGCTTTGCTTTGTGGCCCTCATGTGAGACTTTCCGGCAGGTCACCCATACCAGTGCTACTCTCACATGAATACGCTTAACTACCAGTTCCTAAGAACCCCACTCGCAGTAGACCACAAAACGCGTTGTGTCTAGTAAGGCGTTTGTTATCCTTATATACCCAGCATCACTCCAAGCCACAGCCGATGTGAGATTTGCCTAGGGTGTTACAATCACTCCCCCCCTTAGGGACTCATCGTCCTCGATGAGGGTTGCCCCACCATCCTGAACGGCTCTGGAGTGGCTCTGATACCACTTGTAACATCCCTCCTACTCAGACCACAATATTGTCCGCTTTGCCCGCAGGCTCACGGCTTTGCTTTGTGGCCCTCATGTGAGACTTCCCGGCAGGTCACCCATACCAGTGCTACTCTCACATGAGCACGCTTAACTGCCAGTTCCTAAGAACCCCACTCGCAGTAGACCACAAAACGCGTTGTGTCTAGTAAGGCGTATGTTATCTTTATATACCCAGCATCACTCCAAGCCACAGCCGATGTGAGATTTGCCTAGGGTGTTACATTTTGTGTATTTATTGTTATTGTGATAGTTTAAGGGTGTGTTTGGTATAAGGGTTTGGGAATCAAGGAATGAGTTTGATATCCATTGTTATTGTTTGGTTATTCTGATTGACATGATGTTAGTGAAAGATAATGGATATCAAAAGCTTTTATTAGTTGGTTTTTTCTTAATATGCAAATATGTTTGATGAAGGCAGTCGGGAACACAAGGAGCTCTTACTGGAGTAGGGTTGTCAATTGGCTACCCGACTGGAAATGATGGAGCTCTATATGGAATTATGGTTATTTCAGCTTCTCCAGGGGTCCCGCCAGTAGGGCTGCCATTTCCCACAGTGATCTGATTATGGCTATTGATAATGCGATTACAGAAACGATGGATATTTATGATGGAGCAGAACGCCTGCAGTAAGTTATAATTGACTATGTTTCCAGTTGTTTGTCAGATAATAATACCCCCCTTGAACCTTAAAATAAAGTATAGACTTTTTAACTTACTTTCAGGGGCCCCGAAGGACTGAAGTACATCTAAAAGTACGAGGCGGATTCGAGATAAAGCAGCTATCGTTAACGTACGTTCATTTGGTTTAATTCCTTCCATTTAAAATTGCTGCAATCTTCATATTTGTGTATCGTTTTTGTAAATTTGAATTTTTTGTGTTGCTATTCTGCTGTTTAGCAGATACATACTCTAAACGGACTGTAAATTAAAAATCATGTGGTGTGCAGGCGGGAAAACATTTCATTAAATCTGGTGAAGTCAAGAGTCTGCGAGACACCTGGTCTGGGAAAGGGTACCTCCAAGATTGGATACATAAAGTTAACATCATTCAACCAAAATGCATCTGGTATGGTAATACTACTTACTGCTATTGGATGATGTTGACGGATATATTTCATACGCCGCTTAATATGTATTATTAATTTCATAACCCGTAGTTGTATTTGTAAAGAACTATTCTAAAAAAAAACCATTCCAGCTGCTGTCAAGGAAGCAATTGAGACTTTAAGGAGAGAAAAGGTTGACGGTTTTGTACTGGACCTTCGCAATAATAGGTAATATTCTTATAAGTTATAACGATCAGTTGTTTTGGGATTCATTTTAAGCATTCTTATTGTAATGCTTTCTAAAAGACGATTAAATTCTGATGCAGTGGTGGTCTTTTTCCCGAAGGAATTGAGATTGCCAAGATCTGGTAAGTCTGCAGTAAGTTTCTGCAAAACTGTTTGCTGGCTCTTAGAGTGTTACGTATCTGGCTTTTATGTTTGAAATCATGGGTAAATGAAACCCATTCACTTCTGAATGTCCTGTACGTGTTTAAGTTTATATCCGTAACGGGTCAAATAATTAAAAAAAAAGGTATGGTTTGAAAAGGAAGTAAGTTAAAAGTTCTTACGGTAAAACTGATGCAAATCAGGTTGGACAAAGGTGTGATTGTGTACATCTGTGATAGCCGTGGTGTTCGAGATATATATGACACTGATGGAACCAATGCAATAGCTGCTTCAGAACCTCTAGCCGTGCTGGTAATGCCATCTATACCAATCTTTTCATTAATGTGCTGTAATGGCTTTCATTGTTAAGTCACGGTTGCGATTTAGATTGCTGTGACTCATGTAGAGTGTGCCAAGCAATTTTTTGTACTTGTGAACAGATTGGGTTGACCTGCAAAACTATCTGTCCCCATTTTAAATTTTTTTCAAAAAATATGTTTGGCATGTCAAATATCATCACAAAAAATATGTATTACAACCTGTTTGTCCTTTTTGATGCATTGGCCAATCTTTTGAGTTTTTCATTTGACATGTTACATGTATATACAATCCCAGCCAACCCAATAATAAGTAAATGGGTTGAATTTGCCACCTATTATGTTACATTTTTGTTTTTTGTAGGTGAATAAAGGAACTGCAAGTGCAAGCGAGATCTTGGCTAGTGCGTTAAAGGATAACAAGCGTGCAGTGCTTCTTGGAGAACCCACTTTCGGAAAAGGGTAAACAATTTTTACAATGCTTGTACTTTTAATACTCCGTAGCATTTTATTTTCGATAAAATGCCCTAAAACGTTCTTTATTCACAGAAAAATTCAATCGGTATTTGAAATGTCTGATGGATCTGGCTTGGCTGTTACTGTTGCTCGTTATGAAACCCCTGATCACATCGACATCAATAAGGTTCTCTATCTTCCTATCCCTCTCTACACACAGAGACTATCGATCTCTTTGGTTTTTGACAGACCTGGTATTTTTGAGTTTTGACCCATTTGCTTATATGAATGAGTCAGTTGGGAATATGTATTATCATAAACGACCCAAACGGTCAAATTTTGAGAACTTTAGACAAACACGTGCTTGGGGGTCAACTAGGCCCCAGTCATTCAACTTGCATTAAAAGTTACCCATTTGACCCGTTACAAGCCCGTTATACTCTGCCTTCCTTAAAATTTAACTACTGTATAACTGCCTTCCCATTGCAGGTTGGCATAATTCCTGATCATCCGTTGCCAGCATCGTTTGCTAAGGACGATGAAGGTTTTTGTGGCTGCATTGGAGATCCTGCTTCTGGCTGTTTTCTAAACAAAGTTGGATTATTTTCAAGATGATACACTTGTATAATAGACTCAAATTACCATTTATTCAACTGTTGGTTATATGTTCAAAAGTCCGTGACTGGCATTTGTGTAGTTTTGAAGGAAATCGGATAAGAGTGGTTAATCTCTTGTTGTAACAGTAAATTACTAACATGTAATAAGTTCCAAATCTACAATGTGGCTTGTGACTGAGCTGATACTTACCTACAGTCAGTATCCAACTGGTAGTCTGCTACCGGGTATATTTGATTCTGATCTCGCATCTGTAGTTACTAGAGAACTGATCTCGGTTCAAACTTTTTCCATATGTTGGTTTAATTCTTTATTTGAGGAAATGTATGATCTTCAAACTTTCTGTTATATATACTTCAAACTCTTAAACCTCGAGTTTGTAATCATTTTAGGATAGCCATTAGAATCGGTTTGTGTAATACCTGAAATTCTATAACATGCAAAATGACCAAATTGCCCCTGGGAATTTAAAACCTAAATAAAACATATGTAAAGCACCAAATAAATTCCAAACTTCCAACAATGAACAAGTTATGATCCCAAATATTTTTAACAACACCATTTAACATTTATACAAGCCACGAAATTACTAAAATACCCTTGGGCGCCTAATATAATTTAAATTCAAAAGTTATGAATCTATAATAGGAAATTAAGGAAAATTTAAGTGCATTAAAATTATTATTGAATGCTATTAACCCTCCTTGACTCAATCCCAAAATTTTGGTGAGTTTCCCCCTCCTCTCACACGTTTTCCTTTAATTAAAATCAATCTCATCATTTTATTCTTCTCAAAGCAATTATACGACCCATATCAAAACCCTAGCACCAAAATTAATTCGTCCATAGCCATACGAATTTTTCCAGCATCCCTACCCATTTTTCTCATGTTCCTAGACATCTAAAGAGTGCAAGAAAAATCAGTTTGGTGGTGTTCTTGGCCTGTGTCGATCGTGCTCAATTATTCATTGTCGAACCCTATTTTGAGGTAATAAATTCCAAATCATGGCTACGATTTTTGTACACTTGTTTTATCATTTTTATCATGTTCTTCTACTCACATATGATCCACGAAAATTATCTCAGAGGTTGTGTGTGGCTGAATTGGTCGTTGTGGATTTAATTCCAAAACCGTGTTCTTATTAAGGTATTTCTCAAAATAATTCATACACCTCCAAATAAATTCGTTCATTGTTTTGATGATCCTCATGTCGAATAGGACCTGTGAAAATTGTTTACAAGGTTGTGAAGTCGATCGTGAAGGCTTGAGGAATTATTGTTCGATTTTGTTACACCGAGTGCATTATTTTTGGCTTGATCGATTCACACGTCCAAATATTAGGTTTGCAATTTTCCTGACCTTTCTATGTCGTATATAATCTGAGAAAAACACTAGAATCGACTCATGCAAGCTTTAACTAATTAATCCAAATTAAACCTTAAAATACATGTATAATCGATAAATAAATCCATGCGTGTGTATAATAATTGGTTCTTATTTTATTTAGACCTTGTTCGACCCTATAGACCTGGGAAAAATATGGTTTTGAATTTTCATGGCCCCGAGATAATTATTTCGAATTATGTGCTAAATCGGGTTTTAAGAATGTTTTGGGAAAAATAGGTCCGATTGGATTTTAGGGTTTCTAAGGCATGGGTTAGGGTTATTATGATGAGATTAATGAGGGGTAATCATGACTTGAATGATTGGATGGTTTAGGGTTTGTTTTGAATTAAAAAGTGTTACACCGATTTGTTTTAATTAAGTTTATGGGTCGAATTGTAAATTTTAAAACATGGGGACTACTTTTGGAACTTTCTAAAACCTGTGGGAGTCATATGAAAATTATGGGAAGGACCTTGTATGCCAAATAATTGTTTAAATATTCATTTTGGAATTATATGTTAATATATATATTGATTTTGGAATAAAATAACTAGAGGGACTAAAAGTGTCATTTTGGGAAATTTATGGTCTAATCAGGTATTTAATCATAATAAAAGGGCCATGTGTCATTTTGGTAATTTAAGGGGCTATTATGTGATTATTATCAACTAAATATTGATTTTATGTAAATAAGGACTAAAGATATAATTATTATGTTTTGGGGGACCAAAGTTGTAAAACATATATTTGGAGGGTCTTAAGTCATATATCATGATAAATAAGGGTATAATATGTAACTTAGCAAAATCAAGGGGCCTAACATGTTAATATGGAAAAATTAAGGTTTAATATGTAACATATTTAAGTTAAGGGACTAAACATGTAAAATCATGAAACCTTAAGGGCGTAAAGTGTAATTTTGGATATGTTAATATTATCATGACCTAATGGGTGAATCATGGAAACCTTTCTAAATATGGTAACTTACTAAGTATGGAAACTTTCTAAAAATGGAAACCTGCTAAAAATAAAAAGTACTTGATATGAACATGGGATCCTTAGTAATTCTGTCTCTACTCCTTTAGGTGTCAAGGAGGAGAAGTTTTGGTTCTTTTCTGTGTCTGCCATTCTTGCTTGATCACTAAGGTACAGATATTCTGCCCTTCTTTAATAAGGTGCCTTCGTCTCATTTCTGATTTCTGGTTTACTGCCATGTTCTTTGATTCTGTGAACCTTTCTGTTTCATTCATGATATTATGAACCTTTGACATGACCTTTCTGTTATGGATCTTTCTGATATTAAACATTTCTGATATATGATCTTTCTGACATGGAACCGTTATGGTATGAACCTCTGACATGAACCTCTGATTATGAACTCTGATATTCTGAAATGGAAATTGACTTATGAAACTAAATTAAATACTGGATACATGATACTTGACCTTGACCCACAGTTTGATACTACGAGCCATAACTAGTCATGAGGGTTTCATGACCATGTCATTGATGCACCGATGGCATGACTCTAGGGCAGGAGAGTGATGACCTGTTCCGTCCCTTTCTGTATTTTATTTGGTGTGTTGGGAGGTATATGGCCACCAGGGGCGCATGGATGCATCCTAGAACTGTTCTGATTTCTGATTACTGATTACTGATTACTGATTTCTGGTGACTGATGGTGTGTGCGATACACGTCTTTCACACTCTGGGAGCTAGCTACTCCATTATCTGATTTCTGGGATTAGTGAGAGGAACATCTCTCTGCATGGCGGTATGATTATGATTTCATGTTCATGTTTCTGGGCTCGTAGAGGATTACTGTTTTCCATGCACCTTATAGACTTATGACCTTCACCTTTCATTACTGACACCCTATGACATGATTCTGGACTTATCTCTGTACTGGGCTTGGTATGTTTGGGCTTGATGGGATCTTTTGATTACTTCAATATTACTCATGATACTATCCATGTTTTCTGATATCTCTGTATAACCTTCATGTTTCTTCTCATTTATTATTACATCATGTACGATTCCTTCCATTTTTCCCTACTTCATCATATTTGTTGTTACCGTGATATCTGTTCACTGAGCTCGTGTAGCTCAGCCGCGTTTCTTTTCCCGCGGCAGGTATTTAAGCTAGGAGCTGGGGTATGGCTTTTGGGAAGAGTGCAACTGAGTGAAGCTTTGTTTTAGTTGGATTATTTCACCATTTGGATTTTGTTATGTACTTCATTATTTCTGTCTTATCCTTGTATTTAAGTCATGTTGACTTATTGTTGGATTATGTATTTGACTTCCGCTATTTTTGGGTTATGGATACTATGTTGTTCTGATATGAAACCATGTACTTGTGACATCTCTACCCTTGTCGGGTCGGGGTGTTACAATTTATGGTATCAGAGAAACAGGCATCCGAAAACCTTCGGCTTAGGCCATTTGACCTGTGAGGATCTGGGTAGACATTAGGTTTCCGTCCGCGCACTCTCTTCCGTTGCTTCTGTTATCCTACTTGCTCATGTCGACACCTTTCGTATTCTATTTTGTCATCAATATACTCCTTCTGATCGTTCTGCTAATCGTGTAGATGGTGTCCACGCGCGCTCGAGAGTACCCCGCACGGAAAAAGCAACGATGGACCATCGTTTATCCTACCGGCAACAGGAAGATTGGGAAGATATGGAGAACGGCAAGGAGGAAGTTAATTCCTGCTAGTATATGGCCGTGTTATATCGAGGAGGAGCTGACCATAGTGAACAAAGATGGAGCAGAAGTGCTAGAGTACTCCACCCAGGTGATCTACAAGGATGGAGCGGCCATTTGGTACGCAGGCAAGTGCCCCAAATTCATTGAGGAGCATGGAGTGGTACGAATCCAACCCCGCAACGTGGACAACCTCGAGAATGACAAGAAGGACCCTGCCGATGCGACTCCTGCCTCAGCCTGAAGAGATCGCCTGCATGATTTGTTTCCTTCTGTTTGTTTGAATGATTTGATACGCATGTTTCCTTTCCGTTTATGACGCAGTGACTTTCTCTTGATTTTCGTATGAATATTTTGGATTTTGATCTAATAATTCCATTCCAAGTTGAATTCTGAGATTTTGGCTTGATTTGTTTATTCTGAGTATTTTATAATCATGATCCGATGGAAGAAACCAGGTATGTACTTCATTCTGCTCTACCTTAATAGGTTTTACTCTATCCGTTTGTTTCCATTATCTTACGATAAGATCCGTTCTGCTAAATTATTCCAAGCTATCCGTGAGTAAGGCTTATCTGATCTGGTATGTCCTGTTTCGTTTCTGTCCTATTGTTCTCTTCTATGTCCTTGCAAATTTCGAGGACGAAATTTTTCTGTTAGTGGGGAAGAAGTTGTAATACCTGAAATTCTATAACATGCAAAATGACCAAATTGCCCCTGGGAATTTAAAACCTAAATAAAACATATGTAAAGCACCAAATAAATTCCAAACTTCCAACAATGAACAAGTTATGATCCCAAATATTTTTAACAACACCATTTAACATTTATACAAGCCACGAAATTACTAAAATACCCTTGGGCGCCTAATATAATTTAAATTCAAAAGTTATGAATTTATAATAGGAAATTAAGGAAAATTTAAGGGCATTAAAATTATTATTGAATGCTATTAACCCTCCTTGACTCAATCCCGAAATTTTGGTGAGTTTCCCCCTCCTCTCACACGTTTTCCTTTAATTAAAATCAATCTCATCATTTTATTCTTCTCAAAGCAATTATACGACCCATATCAAAACCCTAGCACCAAAATTAATTCGTCCATAGCCATACGAATTTTTCCAGCATCCCTACCCATTTTTCTCATGTTCCTAGACATCTAAAGAGTGCAATAAAAATCAGTTTGGTGGTGTTCTTGGCCTGTGTCGATCGTGCTCAATTATTCATTGTCGAACCCTATTTTGAGGTAATAAATTCCAAATCATGGCTACGATTTTTGTACACTTGTTTTATCATTTTTATCATGTTCTTCTACTCACATATGATCCACGAAAATTATCTCAGAGGTTGTGTGTGGCTGAATTGGTCATTGTGGATTTAATTCCAAAACCGTGTTCTTATTAAGGTATTTCTCAAAATAATTCATACACCTCCAAATAAATTCGTTCATTGTTTTGATGATCCTCATGTCGAATAGGACCTGTGAAAATTGTTTACAAGGTTGTGAAGTCGATCGTGAAGGCTTGAGGAATTATTGTTCGATTTTGTTACACCGAGTGCATTATTTTTGGCTTGATCGATTCACACGTCCAAATATTAGGTTTGCAATTTTCCTGACCTTTCTATGTCGTATATAATCTGAGAAAAACACTAGAATCGACTCATGCAAGCTTTAACTAATTAATCCAAATTAAACCTTAAAATACATGTATAATCGATAAATAAATCCATGCGTGTGTATAATAATTGGTTCTTATTTTATTTAGACCTTGTTCGACCCTATAGACCTGGGAAAAATATGGTTTTGAATTTTCATGGCCCCGAGATAATTATTTCGAATTATGTGCTAAATCGGGTTTTAAGAATGTTTTGGGAAAAATAGGTCCGATTGGATTTTAGGGTTTCTAAGGCATGGGTTAGGGTTATTATGATGAGATTAATGAGGGGTAATCATGACTTGAATGATTGGATGGTTTAGGGTTTGTTTTGAATTAAAAAGTGTTACACCGATTTGTTTTAATTAAGTTTATGGGTCGAATTGTAAATTTTAAAACATGGGGACTACTTTTGGAACTTTCTAAAACCTGTGGGAGTCATATGAAAAATTATGGGAAGGACCTTGTATGCCAAATAATTGTTTAAATATTCATTTTGGAATTATATGTTAATATATATATTGATTTTGGAATAAAATAACTAGAGGGACTAAAAGTGTCATTTTGGGAAATTTATGGTCTAATCAGGTATTTAATCATAATAAAAGGGCCATGTGTCATTTTGGTAATTTAAGGGGCTATTATGTGATTATTATCAACTAAATATTGATTTTATGTAAATAAAGACTAAAGATATAATTATTATGTTTTGGGGGACCAAAGTTGTAAAACATATATTTGGAGGGTCTTAAGTCATATATCATGATAAATAAGGGTATAATATGTAACTTAGCAAAATCAAGGGGCCTAACATGTTAATATGGAAAAATTAAGGTTTAATATGTAACATATTTAAGTTAAGGGACTAAACATGTAAAATCATGAAACCTTAAGGGCGTAAAGTGTAATTTTGGATATGTTAATATTATCATGACCTAATGGGTGAATCATGGAAACCTTTCTAAATATGGTAACTTACTAAGTATGGAAACTTTCTAAAAATGGAAACCTGCTAAAAATAAAAAGTACTTGATATGAGCATGGGATCCTTAGTAATTCTGTCTCTACTCCTTTAGGTGTCAAGGAGGAGAAGTTTTGGTTCTTTTCTGTGTCTGCCATTCTTGTTTGATCACTAAGGTACAGATATTCTGCCCTTCTTTAATAAGGTGCCTTCGTCTCATTTCTGATTTCTGGTTTACTGCCATGTTCTTTGATTCTGTGAACCTTTCTGTTTCATTCATGATATTATGAACCTTTGACATGACCTTTCTGTTATGGATCCTTCTGATATTAAACATTTCTGATATATGATCTTTCTGACATGGAACCGTTATGGTATGAACCTCTGACATGAACCTCTGATTATGAACTCTGATATTCTGAAATGGAAATTGACTTATGAAACTAAATTAAATACTGGATACATGATACTTGACCTTGACCCACAGTTTGATACTACGAGCCATCACTAGGCATGAGGGTTTCATGTCCATGTCATTGATGCACCGATGGCATGACTCTAGGGCAGGAGAGTGATGACCTGTTCCGTCCCTTTCTGTATTTTATTTGGTGTGTTGGGAGGTATATGGCCACCAGGGGCGCATGGATGCATCCTAGAACTGTTCTGATTTCTGATTACTGATTACTGATTTCTGGTGACTGATGGTGTGTGCGATACACGTCTTTCACACTCTGGGAGCTAGCTACTCCATTATCTGATTTCTGGGATTAGTGAGAGGAACATCTCTCTGCATGGCGGTATGATTATGATTTCATGTTCATGTTCTGGGCTCGTAGAGGATTACTGTTTTCCATGCACCTTATAGACTTATGACCTTCACCTTTCATTACTGACACCCTATGACATGATTCTGGACTTATCTCTGTACTGGGCTTGGTATGTTTGGGCTTGATGGGATCTTTTGATTACTTCAATATTACTCATGATACTATCCATGTTTTCTGATATCTCTGTATAACCTTCATGTTTCTTCTCATTTATTATTACATCATGTACGATTCCTTCCATTTTTCCCTACTTCATTATATTTGTTGTTACCGTGATATCTGTTCACTGAGCTCGTGTAGCTCAGCCGCGTTTCTTTTCCCGCGGCAGGTATTTAAGCTAGGAGCTGGGGTATGGCTTTTGGGAAGAGTGAAACTGAGTGAAGCTTTGTTTTAGTTGGATTATTTCACCTTTTGGATTATGTTATGTATTTCATCATTTCTGTTTTATCCTTGTAATTAAGTCATGTTGACTTATTGTTGGATTATGTATTTGACTTCCGCTATTTTTGGTTTATGGATACTATGTTGTTCTGATATGAAACCATGTACTTGTGATATCTCTACCCTTGTCGGGTCGGGGTGTTACAGTTTGTAACCGTTTTTCCAAACCGGTTTGGAAAAACCGGTTCAAACGGTAATGTTCTCTTTTCTACACAGTAGGCATGATAGATCTGTTTGGGGTCATTTGTTATTAAACCATCACAATCTTCATTGTTTGATTCAAGTAACTTGCTAATAAACACCATGCAAAAGACGATCATGTTGCCTTCTTCTAGTCCCATTAACCGGTCTTTGTTGTTTCATAACCCTAAATCCATACAAAACATTGGTTCCCCAAATGGGTTTGGTGTGATGGGACAGAATCAAACCCGGAATCGGTCGAATGCATGCCCACTGTTAAGAAACTGCACGGTTTTTTAATATGTTGGTTTAATTCTTTATTTGAGGATATGTATGATCTTCAAACTTGCTGTTATATATACTTCAAACACTTAAACCTGGAGTTTGTAATCGTTTTGGGATAGCCATTAGAACTGGTTTTTCCAAAACCGGTTTTTCTGTTAAGAAACTGCACCGGTTTTTTGTAGCCGGTTCGACCAGTTTTTCCCAGGAACCAGTTTTAAAACCGAACCGGAACCGGTTATACGCCCTGTTTTTATACCCGGATCCGAAAAAACTGAACCGGTTCGTTGACTTTGACCAGGAACCGGAACTGGTTTTTGAAAAAACCGGGTGTTGGCCACCTCTAGCGCTCACTAGACACTATATGTATGACATTTCCCACACCTTTCCGATGGTTTTGGGTCCGAGGTTCACATTCGGATTCGTTTTATATGCATCCAGAAAGTAGTATGAACCATACTTGAAACACTAATGACCCAAAGCATTGGTGTAAAAGGCACATCACATTGCTCAAATTAAAGATTTGTAACCGGGCGAGGTTTTTTTGTTTAGGTTATTTGAGAACGGCAAGTCTTTGACTCATATGTATGTGAGCAAATTCAGTATATCGTTTCGAACCATTTTCATTGCCACCAAAAGATATTTATCTAGTGATGTTGGAAATTGATAACTCTTGTGAGAACATCATAATGTTTGACCACTAGACCACCTTAAGGATTGATTTGTATAATATTGAATTTCAGTTTTATTTCTTGATATTCTTAAACATATTTATCATTAAACATGTATTATACAATTGAACCAACAATAAGTTGGAATAAACAAAAGCAAATTGATCTTGCTCTTACATGAAAGAACTTGTAGATGTGTTTTCTTCTGATTTGGGCTATTTGAAATGTGAACGCTTAGAAATACATACATGCAAAAATGATTTTTAAAAGACAAAGAAAAAGTAAAATATAGGCCAAAGGGGATCGAGCCCGATCATTTCCGGTCAAGACCCGGCTATACTTATGATTTATTTCTTTCGGTGCTAAAGAAAACCATCATATGCCTCCCTCTTCTTTCTTTTTTGAAATACTTGTGTGGCTGTGTTTATATTTTGCCATCAAGACACCTTACAGTAGTTTTCCGGTTATATCCGGCCAAGACCCAGTTAGAGTGTTAGACCCTATCATTTCCGGTCAAGACCCGACTATACCCGGTCCGGACCGGTTATATCTGGCCAAGACCCGGTTAGACCCGGTCATTTCTAGTCAAGACCCGGTCATTTAGGCTCAAGACCCGGTTTGACCCGGCCATTTTTGGTCAAGACCCGGTCTGGCCAAGACCCATTGTCAGCTTCAAATATGAACAAGGTTACTGGTAGTTGAGTCAAGTAGAGACGTGTTGATAGGTGAAGGTTTGTTATTGCATCCTTTTATTAGAATCAGGTAGTAGCTATGCGAAAGATAGCGCGTGTGTTGTTTAAGGATAATGCTAGGCTAATTAGTTCGCGCGGTGCTGTAGGTTCGTTGTTGGAGCTGTGAGAGTTGGACACCGAATTCGCGAAATGTGGCGTGTTTTTGTTAACTTAAATTTTGTAGTAATAAAATTTTAATAAAAAACTACTCTCGGTAAATAACACTCAAAAGACTTACTAATAAATAGACAACAAAAGAAAAGAAAAAAAAAATGTTGTGGATGATGTGGTGATTCGAACATGAGACCTAACATTTATACGAGTTGATGCTTAACCACCGCACCACCCACACAAACATATTTTTATTCCAAATTTAATTATTTATATCTGTGTAAAGAACAACAACCATACACCTATAATTGTTTTCATATGATGCATTAATTTCCCAATAAGACAAAACACTTTGATCTCTTGGTACAATTTAAAAGTTGGAATGTTACATGAATTTTTTTTTTGGTATTTTAAATCTTGTTAAAATCTGTTTAGTTTTTAAATTATATTGTGCTTTAATTACAAATAACTTTAAAGTATAAAACTAAAAACATTAATTTTTTTGGCAAATATTTAAAAAGTTACTTTTAAGTAGTTTTAAGTAAGAAAGCAAAAAACTTGCTAATTTAATTATGCTAAAAAACATATTTAACTACAATTATGCAAAGTTAAAAGTATTTATTGAAAAAAATAAAAAATAATAAATAATAATAATAATAATAATATGATTAATTTATGAACTTAGGGACTGTTTTTGAAAATTAAAGTGATGAAAGAAATTGTTTATGTAACTTTTTACTTAGCGATGAATTTCGCTAAATGATATAACTATCATGAACTCTTTATGTAACTTTCTGTTACATAGTCGGTCACTAGACTTACCTTAATCGCTGTTTTTGTAATAGCATTGTTACTAATAACTACAGTAGTTATTTTACTAAAAAGGCGTTCGCCGATACTTAAAAAACTTTACCATTTTGTAAAAGTCCCCCAGAATTGGCTTTGTTATATGGTTGTCACCAAAAAGTGGTAGACAATTCACAATTGCGATTTGCGACAATATCTAAATGTGGAGACATGTCTTTTTTTACTTACTGTACCTTCTTGGGGCATATATGAGCAACTGCATACATAAGCATATTCTATCATCCAAAGCATAAAGATGTAGCTGATAATAAAAGGCTACATTTTCATGCTTAATGACACTGACAGAAACCAATAATGCACCTTGCTCGTCACACAAAGGTTGTTGAAGTAGACACGTGTTGATAGGTGAAGGTTTGTACGTTGTTATTATTGCATCCTTTTATTAGAATCAGGTAGTACCGTAGTAGTTATGCCAAAGAGAGGGCGTGTGTTGTTTAAGGATAATGCTAGGCTGATTAGTTCGCGCGGTGCTGTAGGTTCGTTGTTGGAGCTGTGAGAGTTGGATACCGAATTCGCGAAATGTGGCGTGTTTTTGTTGAGGAGGATGCGGTTGAGGTTTTGTTAAGAGTTGTCAAGTCTAGTCCGGTTATCCTTAGTAATTAGTTGAGAGGCATTCTTATTATTAGTTTAAAGTCTACCGAGATATATGTTTTTTTTTAAGCGGCTTGTTAGTTATTAGTGGTTCAGGTAGCAGTGACATCCAATTGGGCAGTATGCTGACCCTGACAGCACCCCTAGCCAAACCTCCCCTCCCCAAGCCCCTAAGGAATCTTGGTGGCCAACTGAGCTAGCGCAGTTGGTTTGAGATATATATGTTTTATTAATCTGTTTGGTGACCTAACTTTGATTAAGTTGTAATCTTTATTACCAAAACTCAATAATACAAAAATTAAGGATCTGAACTTAGTAGTTTCATAATCAGTTATCTCTTGAGCATTTTCTGTAGTGAATCGAAAACAGATATTATTTTCTAACAAAGCTTGATACTAAAGCAAAATGTAGTTTGTTTTAAAATACATTTTTGAATAACTTCAAAAGCTCATATATATGATAGATAGAAGCTCGATTCTTTCTCAACCCTCAGTAAGACATACTGAGTGTTCATCATACCATTTTCTCACCAACAATGTGTTGGAATATGTGAATCATACAAGTCTATAAACACATAAACATCACAAGTATGTGCAGCGGAAAGATCTACGATAACATGTAAATTAATTAACTAAATAATAAATAGATGCGTACCTTTTGTGCACTATCAAGAACAAGGTATAAACCCTAATTGGGTTTAAGGATGGATCGACTTTATTAAGGTCGAATAGGGCAAGGTAACAACAAGCTAAAGTAAGCTTGTACTCCGTTCTTGTACACACGTATTACTAGCGTCTCAATGTGAAAAGCTAGGTTCATGTATCACAAATAAAACATCACAACACCTAAGATTTGATGTTCTATATAATACATGATCGAATCCACTAACAAAAAGATAAAGGAGGAACATGAATATGCTACACATATTCATACGCAATATATCACAAGTTGACTATATGGTACGATACATATGTCTTTTAGACAAAATATCTATTAGACATTGTACTGTACATATATCAATCTAATATTTTAGTCCTACCTTTAATTATCTCCTTTTACTGACGTGATAGATTGTCAGTTGTGGAAGAAAGAGAACCGATTAATAAAGTAAATCGGTTAGGGATTATTGTTTTCCATCGATGATATTAGAGCTACTGAGGGGTTTATATACACTCCAAACTTGCTCTTCAAGTTTGAGTCTAACACTCCTTCAAGTTTTAAAAATCGACACTCAACTCCCTCCACTTTCCTTGTTCGACCATATAAATATTTGTGATTTAATAATTAATCATAAATCATTATATTAATTATTAATACATTGAGACTCATACGTAATGTGTGCAATCCCGAAGTCTCGGGTTCGAAACCGGACATACAAATATTAATTTATATCCACAAACTCTAACAGCTCCCACTTGGATATTCATTAATATCGTAATGACATGGGCTAGTCTAGCTTAACAGATCCCAATGCCCCCAGATCGAACCGAGTATGGTTTTCCTGGAAAAACCACGTGATGAATTTAATCATCATACTTATCCTTTTGTTGCTAATACCGCGTTAATATAGATATATTAACTATTATGTTTCTCGTTGTTTATGATTGATCAAGATTACCAAATCATCTGAACGTCTTCCAGATAGACTTTGGGTGTGGCCACACAAACATCTTGTCAACCCTACGAGGGGCCCAGCAGTATTATACTTCAAAACAAATTTGAAGGAACAAATCCTTTATTGACTACGAGCGTGACCCTTGAACTTTGCATCACCTCCGAAAATAGCCCTTATAACTACCTGTTACGGATAGCGTTAGACTATCTCACAGAAAATGAGCTACATCCTCGGCAGTCACCTGGTATCTCAAGTCTGAGGATAAATATTCATGATTTACTTAATGACGACGATCCATAAAGTATAATCATGTGGTTGGGATAAGTCATATATTCAATTTATCCAATATTGAATATCATGTGATATTGGTGTCTCAACCTTACAGTACATTCTACCAATCCTCACATTTGTCTTAATTCAATAATATTCCCATATTATTGATCGACAACGGACTATTTAGAATAACATTAGTTATTCATGGATTTAAACATGCAAATATAGGACACAAATATTAATAATGAGAATAAACGTTATCCGCACTTTATTTCATTAAAATAATAATTGTTTACACGTCCCTTATCCAAATACTAACTAGATCAATGCATGATATTTCTCATTAGTGAATTATGCCACAAGTCATGTTCCACATACTTGTTGACAAGGCATAAATCATCTAATGCTGATCTATCGGAATTTTGAGAATACTTATTTCATAAAATGCGTGACATCCTCATGCACGAATTTATGACAATTAAACTACCAAACCTTGTAGTTAAAGTATTCTAATTCTTTATGTATAATGCAACTATGCTCATATTGAGCATAACTAGTATACATGGTCTCCTAATAAGGATGAGCTCCCACCATGACTAGTATTGAGTGTCATCTCAATCTTACTAGCATCATTGTATCCAACAACAATATGCTCTTTTAAAGTTCCGTAAACTTTAACATTCATCGTGTAATGTTTTGATATCTCCAAATCCTTCAAGATTTGTCCACTATATCAATTAAGCAACAATATGCCATATGGTTCATATTTAGAATTTTGGAGCAAATCCAGGCTGAGGATGTAAATTCTAAACCATATCCATTACACTTAGCTATCTAATAATTACCAATTAGATACTAATGTTGTCAATCATCTTTTATTCAAACATGATACAACAGGCAACATGATATACATGAAAAATCCTTGTGTCAAACTTAGATTTTGTTCATGTCATATCTTTCCAAAGATATGTTTCTATCTAGATCCTTCTAATAGAATATCATGTTCTTTTAGAATCAAATATTTACCGCTTATGTTTATGATCAAACAAACATATACTTCAAGGTTTTATTTTCTATGTGAAGTTTCATTCATAACTAAAACTTAACATATAAATGTTAATGGAATGTTACTTCCTATATGTTATACAACATATATGAAATAAGAAAATAAATACATCACTCCCACTAGCTTTTAGGAATATTAAGAAATATCTTAATTTTAATTATAAATCAAACTAGATTTAATAACTAAAATAAGTATATCTTTTAGATGCATGCATTAATCCATTCACAAATGATTTACATTTTGTATACTACTAAAGATTATTTCGAATTCAAACACTCCTTTCAATTACTTTTCGTCCTCGCTCAAGTAATTATCCAAGAAAGAGTTTTGATATTCCATTATTAATTTCATATAAATGAAAATGATAATGACAATCACAATCTCTATATATTTAATGTGCTTAGAAAGAATTTCAATCACATTTAATTGCTTGATTGTGATTGATAATCTCTTCACATATTAAATATGTATACAAATTTGTCCATTATGATTTCTACACAAGAATTTTAAATCTTTAGGATTTTTATTTCCTTTGTAGAAATTCATTTCCATTCTATAGTGTTACTATAGAGTTTAAGATTAACTACGTTTCCAAACTAGTTATTCTTTTGGACTGCATCTAATTATTCATAGTATGAGTAATTTGCCAAATAAACATTTGCAATTTTATTAACAGGCATACCACGATCCTGTAACTCATAATCCTCAACATATTCTACAAATATTTGAGATACCCTTGCAGATCTATGAATAAGAATTCCATCATCCTTGAGATTTAACACTAACATATTAAATTCTCATTATGATTTTGCTAGCGTATTTAGAAGATTATGTATCTTGTAATTTTTTATCTTTTGAAGATAAAATGCCCACTCGCCTTTTGCAATTTATAGATTACCTATAAATGCTTAGCAATTAGAGCAACATACAACTTGTTCTCTTTTGGGACTTTGCAGATACAAATTGACAGTTTCTAATCTTAATTTGTTAATAACCTACCCAACAAGTAGTTTAACAAATTCTGAACTTCAATTTTTAAGACTTAATGTGATTGATCACATTCCATATTAAATAGTGTCTTATCAATCTTCTAGGTTGGAGTCAAATTGAGTATTTTCAATCCATACTCAATTTTCTAACCTTGATATCTTTAGGAAGAATAGAAGATATAGTTATCTCAAATCAAACAATGTATCAAGAGTTTGATTTTCCTAATTGAACATACCATAAACTTATGTATTTCATTAGGATAAATATATTGTAAAGTTAATCTTACAGTATGTGAGATAAATACATTTCGTTATTGGCTTACCTATTTACCAACTAAATCAATTTAATGGTACAATAGATTTCCAAACCAATTGCATACTTTATAACAAAAGTGCCCTTTTACCCAAGTCACTTCATTTCTATGTCTTAACGAAAGGACATAAACTGTTATAATCCCAATGTACGTTATAAGTCATTAATCAACTCAATGACTTCTTGTATATGTCTTTAATTAAAAAACCATAACAAGTTAACGCCTTACTTTGTTATAAGTCTTACAACAAAGACTTCATATTTATATCTTTATACTAAAATATAAATATGCATAACTCAAGTAATCATGAACACCACAACTTGGTTTCAATAGTTATTTCAAGTTAATTTATTTACTTCATATATTTATGTCATTCCAAGAATACATAAACATTCAAATTATGAAGTAGTATAAGATTTCTTCATTTATTTATGTCATTACAACAATACATAAATATTTACATTTGAAGTAGTTTTATTATCATATTGACACTTGTTCTAATAATTATCTAATTTTTAGAAACTTGTAAATTAACATAGTTTCATTATTTTAGCTGAGGCTGCAATGATGAAAGTATGTAATTTACCTTGTCATTAATATCTAGTAATGAAAGTAGATATTAACTTCAAGTGTTCCATAAATTAGAATGTGTATAAAACACATTAGAACATTGATCTCTTACCTTACAGTCAAGAGAACCCTCTAAATCATATTTCTTTATGTTGTTGCTTGCACACAATACAGATTTCTCCCACTTGTGCATGGAACAACATCACGTATCAGATAAACAACACGTCAATCGTTTGCTTATTTGATCAATATGATTGTGTCATAGATATAAGTAGATATAGAATCACCTCGTCTAGTAAGGAAACGTACACGACTATCCTTAATACCACAAGTGTCTATAATTAGAAAGTATTTATCTCAAGAGATTCTAGAGATAATCCGGAAAACTACCAAGACTTGTAGCTCCCACTGAATTTAAGATCACTACATGAACTCATTATTCAGTAATTACAACACAATGCTCCCACTCGGTTTGACAACATTGTAAGTGTTGCATTACCAGTAAAACAAATGGCGTGCTGTTTACTTTCCTACACCTTTGATGGATCCCTTACGTAACAGCTACTAAGGTACTCAAAGAACGTATTCTACTTTGTGAATGATGGAATATCCATCAATGCAATTAAATTGAAAGAATTGGGTATGCAATTTCTTCCTTAGTTAGGTCTACTATCCCCATCATGGTATGTAGCACCTTTAAATGGTTAAAGCATAACAACTAGATTAAATATTCTAGTTTTGCCTTTTACCACTTTTGCGGTAATTAGTCTAGCTTCTAATTTCATAACTCCTAATCATGCAATTTCTTAAGAAATTCGCCATGAGTTATTTCTTAGAATTTAGACGATTCCATTTCCCTATTATACCTTTCTCATCCATGAAAAGGAATAGGATTAAGTCTCACTCTTCACACGGAAAGTAGACTAGTTTTATTCTTTTAGTTAAGTTGACTCTGTCCATCACACCTATGGGTGTAGATCAACTTTCCACTAAAAGAATGTTCCACGTTTACGGTTTTATCGTTGCATTTAATACATTAAAAGAATTTTCAAAATTCAATTTTAGTATTTTCGATAATGACTTTTCAAGAAAATTAAACACCCACGGTAAATAAAATTTCACCATTTAATTTTCATTGAAAATTTAGGATCCAAATTGACGTCGTTTCATCACATCAGCTTTGGCTGCTAGCAATGAAAGTACTCAATAAGGTAGAGCTGCACTCAATTGCCAATGTACAATTGCAATTCCTAGAATCGTGGGACTTACATTATATTGCCAACATCAGTTGCAAAATGTAAACATGTTTCATCCCCAAATCTTTATGCCTTAACGCCGTCCCATCACATTCAGCTTTGGCTGCTAGTGATGAAAGTGCTCAATTAAGTTAACCAACTTAAGAAACATGTAAATTGGCGTCGTTTCATCACATCCAGCTTTGGCTGCTAGTAATGAAAGTACCCAATTTACCCTTAGACTCCCACCCTTTGAACATTAGCATTCAGCTTTGGCTGCTAGCAATGTAGGATGTAACCTTAGGTGTTTCTTTTTGTAGTTGGGTGGCATATTACTTAAATTTTTTGGGTAATAAATTTTGATGTGTATAATCAAAAAATATGTACAAAGATGTCATGCATTCATCTTTGTATCATATATCTTTTTAAAACAAAACTATTTACTCATTCGTAGCTCAAATCATCAAAGTTTTTAATTGAGGCGCTGAGAAACTTACAGCTTTGCCTTAAGATGCTTCGTATTTATCATGGTGTACTTGGTAAGTCTAAAATTGACGCACAGGCGGGCGGGGGGCAAACGTCCACCCTAGGGTGATTAAAAACGCGCCCCATTTAAGGTCACAATTTAATGCGAACCAGCCTAGAACCCACTTTTTAGTTTGCCAATTTTAGGTCCGCCGCTTCGACCACTTAGTACAGTCGCAATCAATCAACTAAAAAAATATGATTTTCTTGCTAAAACAATTTTATGTAGTAATTATTAATTGCTAGTCTAGCATGGGAGCAAATTACCGTGCGAAGCGAACCACTGTCGGCACATATGGGAGCAAATTACCGTGCGAAGCGAACCACTGTCGGCACATAAGACTTGGCAATAAAATTACTAAAAATGTTTCATAGTTATTAAGTCTATTTATTTTTTATGAAAAATTACCCTCTTTGTTGTTACAATCCATCATAATTTAATACAAAGAGCAAGTAATAAAAAAAAAAAAAAAAAAAACATTAATAACTCATATATGATCATATACAATATCATATAGCCACAAACAAACCTTTTTCAATAAATCCTATTTAATAATTCTATGTGAATTTAAACGTATTTAATTAACAAAACTCCCAATGATTTTCGAGCTAGGTACCCATTGGACCACATACAGTAACTTGGCCGTGTAAGTTTTGACTAATCAAATACCACATTGCACATAAACAATTATATTAATATAATTGGGGTCTTCCCCACTTAAAGATCTATCTAAAAAACATGTAGCAATTAGACCACAAACATTCCATGACAAAATATGCAAGATTTTGTCATGGATCCCATATTGCACATATAATCATGTAAACACATATTATCATGTCAATATATCCTGTACGCAATCTAGTTAATTAATGACATCACATACGGTATTCATTAATTAATCCCTAAAAATTGCATGCAATCCTAGGGTTTTCTACAAGTTTTTTACAAAAACCAAAACCCTAAATCTTTTAATTAGGTGTCGACCTAATTAGGGTTTACAAAAAAATAAACCCTAGATAAAAACAATTGCATGTATCTAATCAAGATTCAATTTTTAAGGGTTTTTAGTAATTAATTACATGTTAAAAAAACGCGGCTCATGATGCCACTGTTGGAATATGTGAATCATACAAGTCTATAAACACATAAACATCACAAGTATGCGCAGCGGAAAGATCTACGATAACATGTAAATTAATTAACTAAATAATAAATAGATGCGTACCTTTTGTGCACTATCAAGATCAAGGTATAAACCCTAATTGGGTTTAAGGATGGATCGACTTTATTAAGGTCGAATAGGGCAAGGTAACAAGCTAAAGTAAGCTTGTAATCCGTTCTTGTACACACGTATTACTAGCGTCTCAATGTGAAAAGCTAGGTTCATGTATCACAAATAAAACATCACAACACCTAAGATTTGATGTTCTATATAATACATGATCGAATCCACTAACAAAAAGATAAAAGGAGAAACATGAATATGCTACACATATTCATACGCAATATATCACAAGTTGACTATATGGTACGATACATATGTCTTTTAGACAAAATATCAATTAGACAAAATATCTATTAGACATTGTACTGTACATATATCAATCTAATGTTTTAGTCCTACCTTTAATTATCTCCTTTTACTGACGTGATAGATTGTCAGTTGTGAAAGAAAGAGAACCGATTAATAAAGTCAATCGGTTAGGGATTATTGTTTTCCATCGATGATATTAGAGCTACTGAGGGTTTCAAACTTGCTCTCCAAGTTTGAGTCTAACACTCCTTCAAGTTTTAAAAATCGACACTCAACCCCCTCCACTTTCCTTGTTCGACCATATGAATATTTGTGATTTAATAATTAATTATAAATCATAATATTAATTATTAATACATTAAGACTCATACGTAATGTGTGCAATCCCGAAGTCTCGTGTTCGAAACCGGATATACGAATATTAATAATTATCCATAAACTCTAACACAATGGTGGCCGGAGAAGGCATCATAGTAACAACTAGTAATTTCACCTCTGCCGCAATAGATCGGTTCAATCCCCATCGTTGTCGTCCCCAAAAATAAAAGCATCAAACCGATCACAATCAACCCGATTTGCTTATTACTTCCACCCATTATTCTTACTCTTGATACGTTCTTCTTATTGTTCTTAACCTTTGTGTTCATGTAAAACAACAACGTAACTAGCATCTACCGATACATGCATACGTACGGAAGATTAATATCAAACATTTAACTCGTACCCAGCATTAGTTTTTATTTAACAGCTTATCTCATCCTATAATAAGCAGACCCACACAACCAGTTTTCTCCAATGTACTAGTACTTGTTACTCAAAAGTTCTTATTTGTTTTTAAAAAAATGCAATAAGCAGATAATCTAAAGCAATAAGCAATCGTGAAGTACCCTTTTGATATATATTTATATTATGTGGTATCCATCACTAATCATAAATACCTGTTACAATCAGATTGAATATCTACTCACTATAAAACAACTAAGCTTTCTGTTCTACATGTAATATAGATTTAGGACCAAATCAACATGTTATTTTTTGTAAGCAATGAATAATTTTAGCAACAACTTTTTGGATTATAGGTCCATCATCCATGTACTGTGTTTTAGGACTAAAAAAACTTACTCATAAGTATGATACTTTAGGATATGTGGACGATTAGGACTAAAAAAGCTTGCTCAATCTTGACAGGTGCGAGTTCAGGTGTGTTAAGTATTCTACCAAGTGACCACATCATTAAGTGTTTGGATAGAGCTAGTTACGTGCTTATTTTAGAGTAAACAAACGCTTTAAAATAAGTAAATTAGTACCTGCTTATATTTTTTTGAGGGTGAAAAGTAAGTACGTGAGGTAACGGGTCAAAGTGGGTTGTTTCACCCATTTAACATGTTCGCTTCATGTGTTTTTCAGCTAATGAAACAGACATGTTAAAAGGAAGCGACAATCCAGTTGGTTAGACTCTTTTATCCAAAAACTTGAATGCATTTTCTCCTTCTTTTTCTTTCCTCAAGATCTATGCATATTTAAATTATTACTTAATACCATTAATCTAAAAAAAATGTAAGCTTTGTCCAACAAAAGTATATGATGTCGAATCAAAGTGACGACTTTCCGCGACTACCATTTCCTCAAACAATTAAGCTAACCGTCCACAACATTAAGTTCCCAAGTGTAACAACAACCTCAAAAATGTATGAACACATAAATAAGGTGGTGGTTTTTAGAGAGAAGTTGGTGTGGGTTTAGTATGTATGTTGGCTTATACGATATTTTTTCTTCATGTGCGTATGACATATGTAGTGATATCAAATTTATTCATAATTTTTGCCTAACTTGAAAGTAAAATGGTTTTTGGATAATCTATAGTATCAACAAAACCAAAAATTTAATGGTTAAAATTCACTATATTTTAGTTGATAAACCTCAAATGCACTATTTGAATGCGTGTGAATGTGTGATAGAGAGTAACAATAACCAGAATAAGAATATAATTAAATAAACTAAAAAGAGAAGCTGAAAGAAATTAAAAACGAGTTTGGAAAGCAGATGACTTGAACATGAGATCTACTCTTCATGGGAGATGATCTTTAGCCATCAAGCCAACCATACTCAACAATCATATTTCTCAAATACAATTATTTATCGAGAATGTTTGAGAGGCCTAAATGTGCGACTAATTTTGAGCTTGGATGAATGTGGAAGTTGTTTATTAATTTGTGAATACCCTAACATAAAACCCACCTGCACCAATGCACAACGTACAACCGTTTAATGCGTAAATAAATACCCTGACATAAAACCCACCCTTTTGTCACCAAAATCACAAAAGATCACTACAACCCATGCCGCGTACCTACATGAATGCACAACGTACAACCATTTAATCATCCCTTTGTCACCAAAATCACAAAAGTTCCATACAGCTAGAAGATTACTACAACCCATACCGCGTACCTACTCTGATACACAACGTACTAATTGTTTAATGCGTAAATGAACACCCTCAAATAAAAACTACCCTTTTGTCACCAAAAATTCCATACAGCTAAATAATCACTGCAACCCATACAACAAACCTACACTACTGCATAGCGTACAACTAATCAATGCGCTGACGAATACACTCAAATAAAAACCACCCTTTTGTCACAATTTCACCTCCATTAATAAACCTGCGAATTTTTTAATTTTATTTTTATTTTTTATATTCACACGCGCTATGATGACGTCATCAATAATCCGCCATTAATAAACCTGCAACTTTTTATATTCTCATCAGTTACTTGCTAGTTAGGCAGATTTATAATGAAAATCACTAATTTGATTTTGCCATCAAGACACCTTACAGTAGTTTTCCGGTTATATCCGGCCAAGACCCGGTCAGGACCGGTTATTTCTGGTCAAGACCCGGTTAGACCCGGTCATTTCCGGGCAAGACCCGGTTTGACCCGGTCCGGCCAAGACCCATTGTCAGCTTCAAATATGAACAACTTTGGTTACTGGTAGTTGAGTCAAGTAGAGACGTGTTGATAGGTGAAGGTTTGTTATTGCATCCTTTTATTAGAATCAGATAGTAGCTATGCCAAAGATAGGGCGTGTGTGTTGTTTAAGGATAATGCTAGGCTAATTAGTTCGACTGGTGGTGTAGGTTCCTTGTTGGAGCTGTGTGAGAGTTGGACGCCGAATTCGCGAAATGTGGCGTGTTGAGGAATTTGTTAGGGGTGTTTTTGTTGAGAGTTGTCAAGTCTGGGACGGTTTTGGCGCAGGAGTATGGATTTGGTTGTTTGAGTAATTTGGTTTGGGAGGATGATGATTTGAAGCTGGTGGTTGTGAGTTTGAGGTGTTTTTTTATTCGGGGAATAGTGTGAGGAGTTTGGAGGTTGCGGTTGAGTTTTTGAAGAATTTGGCGTGTGTTGAACGGGTGGTGGAGTTTATTGTTAATGAGGGGGTTTTTGGTTAGGATTGTTGAGCTGTAGGGTGTTGGGGGAATTAGGGTGTATAGGACCGTTGATCGGTATGTTGGATGCGAAAGCGATTGAGGACAAACAAGCGGCTGTGAGAGTGTTGTCAGTTATATTGATTTGTTCGGGGAATAGAAGGATTTATCGGAAGGAAGAAAGAGTGATAGTGAGTGTAGTTCAGTTATTAGATCCTTCTATTCTGAATTTTGATAAGAAGTACCTTGTGTCAATTTTAATGTCTTTTAACTCATTCGAAGAAATGTTGCAAACAGGTGGTAAACGCGAGTGCTTTGTTGATTTTACAAAAGGTTGTAGAAATGGATGTTGATGGTGCAAAGAAGTTACAAGAGACTATAGGTCCCGGGAAGCTATGGGCTGTGTTTGGGTGTCCGTAACAATCATAATCGTTCTCAAACATCAGTATGTATTCATTTTAATTTACAGTTTTGCACTGCTTGTGCATCCTTGTTGTTCATAATTTTATTCTTAGTAATTAATCTTAGTTGAGAGGCATTGTTATTACTTATTAGTTTAAAGTCTACTGAGATATATGTGTTTTATTAATCGGTTTGGTGACCTAACTTTGATTAAGTTGTAAATTACCAAAACTCAATAATACAACAAATAAGAATCTGAACTTAGTAGTTTCATACTCAGTACTGAACTTTGTGAATCGGTTATCTCTTGAGCATTTTTTGTAGTGAATCGAATCACATTGTGTCACCATTTACAATGTATTCGTTTATCATGGAAGTCCATGTCACTACACTTCAATGACTAATCCAATCGAGGAAAAATGGTCTCTGCACCATTATTCGCATCACATTGCTTCAATGTTTTCGCAAACGAAGTGGCCTTATAGAGGAATCAGACCCACTATGAGTCTCCAATGTTACTTCATCATCATAGTCATAATTATCAAAACTGTTCCCAAGTGGGCTCAACCTAATCTTACCATAAACTTCATCGGTTTCAAAGTCTGCCCGTAACTTAACAACAACCACCCTGCAAAGTACAAAAGCTGGAACCCTAGGCATCCCACTAAAATCTTCAATCGTATGTGTATGTTCAGCATATCCTTGTGGAAAATAAGACACCTTTGAATTCGGGAAAGGCATTTGAATCATCCCACCAGCACAAGCTTGCCATAATCGAGGGTCAACACTCCTCTCGACCCCATTCATACTTTTCACTTGTTTCTATATCTCTACCTATTTGAATACTGTTTTCCTCTCTGGATAACTAAATAAAAGCCCGCGGGTGTATGCTATGCGCCCTATTTTCCTTGTAATGCTGCAGGCAGATTTATAATGAAAATTTTAGGCCAATTCAAATATCACAAAATCAACCCAAATTCACTGTTACCAACATATGCTCGGTAATTTAGAAAACAAAAAAAACACACATGAACATACTCGTTGATTGCATCCAGCATACTTGCGCATATTTCAGTCTCGGGTTCCTGTAAGCAAAAATTTAGTAAATATTGGAAACAGCCGGAAATAAGGAGAGGGAAAATGACAAAGTTAACCTTGTGTAACACATCTATTAGAGCTGGTATGATATAGTCAGGCAATCTTTAGCACTGAAAGAAATAAATCATAAGTATAGTGTGGCAAATAAAAGTAAATATTATATTCAATTCACAAACATAAAGATAAAACTGCATAAACACTTACCATCAAATTTATTCAAAAAATCGATTCGTGAGTTTGAGGATACATTTGAAATACTTGTGTGGCTGTGTTAGATACCTACAGTATTATGATACTATGTTCATTGATTTGTCCACTCACAGGCATTGTACTTTTCCGGTTGTATCCGGCCAAGACCCGTTTAGACCCGGCCATAACCCGGCTGACCCGGTCATATCCGGCCAAGACCCGGTTAGACCCGGCATATCCAGTCAAAGTGAATGGAAACAAAGTGAATAGTATAAAGCATACCGGGGTCTTTCCCACAAACGTAACGGTTTCATGATTTTGCCCAATAGAGAGAAAAAATAAACACAGAGCATAGGCAGATTTATCCTCATAATAATTTTTTATAGTTTAACATCAAGGTAAATACGACATAAATATTATTCTATGTACCTTCATGACCAAGCTTCTAAAGGAACCACTTGCTATTGATCAGAAAAGACCAAATTTCACCTGTAACAAAGAGATTCGTTTTGAGTTTATTCATAACTATTAAGTATTTACAACAAAAAATGTCAAAACAGTCGAGTTTTATATACTGAAGTTGCAAGTTATCAGAAAGTTTTTGCAATTCCGAATGTAAGTTCATCTATCATTCATGCTTAGTATTAGTGATTGACAGTAAGATGATCGTTGAAAATTGGTTAAAAGACATAAAAAAAACACTAGCAGTCCATTCACCGACAATATGTGATGGAAATTTTCGCTAATTTAAGAACCATTGTGACCAATAGCTAGCCGAAACCTAGAGAACTTCTTGCCAGAAAAGCATCTACAACACTAATCCTATCATTACCGAAAGATAAAAACACATAATGCTTCCATTACATTAACCAAGATGCAAACAATGTGACATCCGAACTCACAATCTCACAAGCTAAGAGTTGTCTTAGTTTATGCTACAAGGTCTTGTTAACAATATAAATAGATTGAACAAGCAAATTAAGGAATGTTCAAATGTGCTGCAAACCTACAGTCCCAATAATCAGCTTTGCGGAGTTCAGCTATCAGATTTGATAGAACATTCAGGGTAATATTAACAGATTATCTGAAACATATAAGTAGTTGCTGTAACAGAACTGATGTATTGGGTAAGTTTTATTATGTGTAACTTCAGTGACTCCGTTTTGGCCAAATCTGTCAAGTCTATAAGAAGATTAATGTGACCAGGATTCAGGTGAATATGTGAATTAAGTAACTTGTGACCAATGGTTTAATGATAGACAATTTGACTAAAAGCCATAAAACATCACCTTCAAGAGAAAAAAGAAAGTGCAGCTAGGGAGACTTGATTTATTATGTGTTCAAAAAAATAATTGTAACAGGTTATTGTGCAAGCTTTTTAAGAAGAAATAAGCTTGTTGGTGTTTGTTTTACTAGACTAATTCATTTAAAATCCTATAGCCTGAACATAAATAGACATGTCACAAACATTCACTAATAAAACTTCCGTTCATTTACTTACATCGTCTTTATGTAAGCTTGGTAACTACATATATAAACGAATTTTACGATGTAATACGAATAAGAATATAGATAGTAAATGACTAACCAGGTAAACCTTTCTATTTTACCGGGGAATCGTCCCTTTTACCCAAAAAAAAAACCAGGTAAACCTTTCAGAGCATTGAAACAAAGACAAGTATCTTCCACCAACACCGGCCCTTTCAACCACACACGAAACACAACGACAAAAATACTTCCACGTCAAAACCTTAAACAAAAACATAAAACATTAAAAACACACAAAAAAGTACCTGATTAGCAGCCAATCTTGCTTTTTCTTTAGAAATATCCTCCGGATCACCTTGCAATTCCGGCACTGACAAAGAAATAAACCAATCAATCAACAAAAACACAAAAAATAATCTGAACTATTATTATCAGGTTTTTTGGTGATAGAATAAGTGATAGACGACATGTAGATAATTATCGAATCGAAAACTTGTATAAAAGACAATAATAGACAGTTGTGGCCAATAGCTAATCAAATTCTTGTATATTTCTTTCCCGTAAAAGTGTATACAACACTAACCCTTTCATCACTGATAGTTAATAACACATAATGCTTCGATTAAATTAACCAAGATGCAAAGAATGTGACATCCAAACTAACAATCTCATAAGGTCATAATTTAAGCTACTGAAGCCTTGCTAACAATGTATGCAGGTTTCATATTAAGGAGATGTTTAGATGTCCCAAATATCTCTCAGCTATCCGATATTGAAAAAAACTTCTAAGATGAGTAGTAGTTGTAACAGAACTAAAGTTTCAGGGTGAATCTTTTAGCACATAGCTTTAGTGAATCCATTTGGCTAAATATATCAAATATATATAAGAAGATTGATATAACCAACATTCGAATAGAAATATGGACGATTTAAACTTGTGACAAAATGCTTTTATGCGAGACACATTGACAGGAAGCCATTAAACATCACCTTCAAGAGAAAATCAAAGTGCGGCGAGGGAGACTTACATGTGATGTGGATTTCAGATTTCATTTGGTGGTGGCTGCTAGAAAAACTTAAGAGTGATTATTAGGGTATAGTATTATTAGGGAGTTGGGCTGTTAGATTGGGTATATCATTTTTTTAGATTGGGCTGTCAAAGTTATTACAAACAAATTCTTTTGTGTTGGATTGGGCTTTCTTATGTCCGAAAATTTGGTTAAGTTTGGGATACAATTGATGATATATCAATGGGATTATTTTTTAGTATCGTTATTGAGGTGAAGCAATGGTAAAAATTTTGTCACCATTTTAATTTAGCTTCAAGAATCCGAGATTGAGTATTACTTTGGGTTGAATTAAGCATTATAAAATTACACACACCGAAAGTTATGCACAAATCATTTAAGATAGAGGAATAACAAAAGATAAATATTATAAAACTGAAAAGACAGACTCAAAATGACGCTAAACGTAATAAAAATAACCAATAGTCAAAACTATTTCACACTAAAAATATACGACAAAACACTCTCGCGGCAACGCGCGGGCTACCCCACTCGTTATTATTACAAAGACATTAATGTTAGATGTTCAAGTTTACACTTTACACTGTAGATGATACACTTTTCTTATCAAAGTTCGTAATATATTTTTCAATTATTAATGCTTGAGTTGAATGGTTTAAAATATTTATACAATATTTCTTTTAATGTTTAATTAGTTTCATCACATGATAGCAATGATATTTTGTGAATGAGGACAATTATATTTCAACAGAATTGTGACATAAACATTACTTTCATTGTTAGATAAGCATAGGAAGATACTTGATACAACATTATAAGAATAGAATATGGAATCGAGTATTGTTGCAAGTAAAGATAAAATTAAGAATGATATAAATAAAGGAATATATTGCTTTCGTTGTTAGATAAGCATAGGGAGTTGTGCTTAACTTATGGTATATAAAAATTAAAGACAAACAATTTTCATAAACTACAACAAATTTTAACCAAAAAAGACAGAAAGACCGAGTGAGTTTCTCAACCAAGTTAGACCCAGAAAATTACTTTCATTACCAACAACTTCATGGCGTGTAGTTCAAGAAACACAAAGCACGTTGCATTAACGCCAATTTTTAACTCGACCACTACCAAACATAAAAGAAGGAAAATAATAGAGTAAACCCATATGAAATCACTCAAATTGCGTTGTCCCTTAATAAGTAGTACCATATTTGAACTTTGGCCAAAGAACGTCAAATGATTGCTCGAATATAGATATACATCCACTTTTGTTAGAAACAAGATTTATTTCAATGGTTTTTGCTTCATTTTAGTAAATTTTATTGTCACTTTCTTTGGAAAGGAGAAGATCATATAAAGAACTGAAATCTATATAAGCATAAACGAACACTTTTTTTTTTTTTTTTTTTTTTTTTTTTTTTTTTGTGAAAAGGAGAAATTTTATTTACTTCACAAAAAGAGTACAAAAGATCCTTTACAATGTAAACGGACAAACCCCATTACATTCTAAGACTAGGATCCCACAAATAAGCTAACTTTGATCAAGCATTCTCTACTTTTATACTACATCTATACAAACCATTATACATATATGAATACTACTCTTATACGATCCTCTTAAGTACTTCTTTGGCTGCATCTTCTCAAAGTGATACTCCATTTTGCCTCAACTTCAGCCACTGCTTTAGATTCTTTAACTATGAAGTTCATCATTCTCAGCTTAATGGTATCCATTATACACTGCACAAGGCTATCAGAATCTCTACTACCCTTATTGTATATTCTGTTATTCCTTTCTTGCCATACATAAAAGACAACTGCACCAATCACTAGCCTCCTTAAGATACTCCATATATTCTTATTAACGAAGTGAAATCTATACAAGCTTAAACAAGTCTACATCCCACATAGGTTAAAGAAATAAAATCTTTCTTGTTTATATACTTATAGTAAATAAGCTCCATACATGTCTAGAATATTACTATGTTTAAACATACATTTATTTGTGAAGTTGATTATAAAGCTAAAAAATTCAAACCTCGCTCTTACTTGTATCTCAAACTATGT
Organism: Artemisia tridentata subsp. tridentata; assembly: GCA_021014915.2. NCBI lineage: Eukaryota > Viridiplantae > Streptophyta > Magnoliopsida > Asterales > Asteraceae > Artemisia > Artemisia tridentata. The sequence continues at coordinate 414,275,094 of CP139505.1, forward strand.
ATAAAACTATTGACTTTTTAATATCTTTTGTCACTTAAAAAGGAGTATTCCAAATTTATTATTTACAAAAGAAGGTATATTTATCATATGAAGTTATGAACTAAACTAACTGCACACTTATTTAACTTTCGGGGCATGTAATTCTTGAAACACAAAATGAGTTGCATAAGAGGATATCCGATTCAAAATTGTGTCGCCACTAAATAAGCATATTTAAAGTTTTGCACTATTGAAAGGGGCTCAAAAGTCAAAATTGTGTCGCCACTAAATAAGAAGGATCTGAAGGAATACTTCTCCACCGATTCAAACTCACACACTCACCGTCACCACCGCCACCGTCTTCAGTCGCCACCATTACCATCGCCACCATCATCTCCACCACTCTATTATTCAAAACCCTAACTAGATTCACTGCTACAAAATTAATTTAATTTTGTGGTATATGTTAGAATGATTAAAGCATCATGCTACAAAACTAAGGCATTATAAGTGTATGGTTAGTGCATCAAGTGACAAATTTAGGGCATAAAATGTGTGTGGTTAGAGGATGAAATGAAAAAGTAAGGGCATCGAAGGTTTATGATTAGAGCATCTCATAGAACGTTAGTGCTTCAAGTGTGAATGATTAAAGCATTACATTACGACATCTATAGAGTATGATTAGAGCATTTGTTCGTTTGATTAGTGCATCAGCGTTTCATGAAATAGTATATGTTTGTATGTTTAGTGCATCATTGTGAAAATTATGTTTAGTGCCTCCTTGAACATATTAGAGCATTAGTGAGTGAGTATGGTTAGGGCATCAATGATTATTATTATTGCATTGTTAGACATATTAAGGCATCGGTGTGTCTGTTTAGTGTATCAGTTTGTATGTTTAGTGCATCGTTGGTCATAGTAGGGCATCCATTTGTATGTTTAGTGCATCTACATAATAGTTATTGTAATAGTTTTGGTAGTGATGAGAGTAGTGTTGGTGTTGGGGGGATTTTTAGGGGTTATACGCCGTTTAGTGATAAATGTAGGAAGTTACCGTTAATGGTGCAGTTTCACAGAGGGGATTTGTGGCGGGGAGTTGTGATTCGGTTGCGAATGATTTCTTTTGTAGGAGGATTGCTAAAGTGTGTGATGTCATTGTGGTGGCGGTTGGGTATAGGTTAGCGCCTGAGAATAAGTATCCGGCTGCGTTTGAGGATGGGATGAAGGTTGTGTATTGGTTAGGGAAGCAGGCGAATTTGGCTGAGTGTGGGAAGTCGTTGGGAGGGAAGAAGATGGATTCCACGAAGTCGGATGTGCAAGGGCATGTTAAAGATGCGTTTGGGGCGTCCTTGGTTGAGCCGTGGCTTGCTGCTCATGGAGATCCGTCAAGGTAGTTTTTTTATCACCTCGGTTATCAGGAATTAAATAAGTGCTTGAGCTTTATCTTCCTCATTTTACCAATGTGGTTATTAATTTATATCTGATGTTTAAGAGTGCATTGAATGACTACTTAAATTTAATTTAGGATACGAGTAATGCACCACAAGGAGCGTTAACATTGCTTATAGAGAGTGTAGACGGTGTGTTATAGACTTATAGTACTTGTATATGAGTAATATGCTGCAAAAGCCCATCAAGTATATTTAAGAGGGGCTCAAGTTTGTCATTGTTATAACTAGTTGTAAGGTTGATTTGGCTATAATCTGTAACTATATTATATAAATGAGAGTTTTGTACCATCTAGTTGGTTTATGAATATTGTTATGTGTTTTTGTAGAGGGAAATCACAAGAACTTATCTTCCTTTCATGTTTGATTTACTCATGAAATTGAGAGCTCATTTGATTTACTCAACCTGATGTCTCTGAAACAGGTGCGTGCTTCTTGGGGTTAGTTGTGGTGCAAACATCGCTGATTATGTAGCTCGCAAATCAGTATAATCTGGTACGCTACTCGACCTAGTTAAGGTAGTGGCCCAAGTTTTGATGTATCCCTTCTTCATTGGAAGTAGTCCCACACACTCCGAGATAAAACTTTCAAACTCATATTTCTTTGACAAGTCTATGAGTATACTTGCCTGGAGACTTTTCCTCCCAGAGGAAGAGTTTGACCTACATCACCCTGCAGCCAATCCCCTCGTTGCTAACAGAGGTAGACCACCTCTGAAGCGGATGCCCCCTACATTGACGGTTGTGACAGAACATGATTGGATGAGGGATCGTGAAATAGCTTATGCACAGGAGCTAAAAAAAGTGAATGTTGATGCACCGGTCCTGGATCACAAGGACTGTGTTCATGAATGTGCCACTCTTTACATGCCTCTTAGGACACCTGAAGCACAGGCATTCAGATTGTTCGAAGGGAGTTGAATTACAGAAAGTGACTGCAACTTCTGAAGGGAGTCATCTAAAGGGCCTAAAATTTGACAATTTGACAAGCTTAAAACTTCCAAATTAGGCAAAGATGATGATAAACCCTGACACCATTCGAGCTTTTGTGCGGATATATTTACATTATCCAGATAAAGACCTCTTAGCCGTGTGAGGTTCTGAACAAGCTTGGATAGATTTGTATCTGGTATGATCAGTTTTACAAAGCTCACCCGTAAATGCGTTCGATTTTTTACATAGTAACTATGGAAGTAGCAAGATGGGTCGGGCTGGTTGGGTAACGGGTAAATATATAATCATTTAGTACGAGGTGAAACACGCAGGCCATGTCAATTTGGGTTGTCTTATCTCGAATGGGTCAAATGGTGTACTTTAGTGCATCTGTTTGAGGTACTTTACTGCATCCATTTGTATCATAGTAGCAAAACACGTTCAGTTTTATGACACTAGCTGTTTAAGTATTTTTCTGTGAGTAGGATAATGCTCCAAAATGTCCTTCGGCCTTGAGATTGTCAAGTTCTTCGGACTGCTGCTAAGAAAGTAGACGCGTTAGTCTCGCCCCGGGTGTGTGTAAGATCCTACAAAAATCCGTCATGACAATCTTTATTAATTAATAATAATCTTGACTTATCATTTAACAAAGCCTATTTTTATGGAGAAATTTAAATTTTTTTATATACTATACTCACGATCAACACAAACTATTTTCACTTTATTATTTTTATATTAAACTCCTTACGTAATACAAATATTTAAACCCTATTAGATTTTATTAACGTATACACTTTCCGTTAAACTATTTTTCATGTCTAATATTATTAGTTGGAGTATATTAATAAACTTTGACATTTTTATAAACGTTATATTTTTACGTTAACCGGTCTCAAGTTTCGTGACTTAAGAACTTAACGTTAGTAAATACCGGGATCAAACTACACTTTACAATATTAACATAAGAATATAAAGTATGTCACATATCATGCAAAATCCTCCATTACATGTACGTGTATGATTTTGTTTCCTTTTGCCATGCAAAAACCAAATGTATAACATAACATATTATATAGGAACGTGTATATTTTTTTTATCCATGAAATGCAACAACCTACTTAGCGACGTGTATAATATTTTGGCCTTGCATGCAATCTTTCTAGATAAGCACTTACGTGCACCATTTCTTTCACATACATATATAGACAACGTGTACTAACTACTTTCATACAAATAGATCCTAACGTGTACATTTTTCTCTATATTAAACCTCTTCTATCTCGCCTCACCTTACTCGTCCCTTACTCCCTTTCATATTTGAAATACGTGAACATTTATATCTCTTCGGAGAATAAAATGAATTGAAGAAAAACCAAGACATGAAAACATACCCTAACTCTTTAAGCTCACTGCCTTCGCACTAGTGTATTCAGTCGAACACCTCTGACCCTTGTACCACCTCTTACGCTCGTCTCCTCTACATGTCTCTCATGCCATATTATCAGTTAAGACTCCCCAAATGTCCAGAACCACTCACCTTTCTCGGCTGTAAAATAATTTGAAGAAATGGGTTAACCCACAGTAACATGTAGGTTAACTTTGAAGAAGTCGAATCCCCTTTGTGTCTAGCTCCTCTCTACGTAACCCCACCCACCTCAAGAAGGTGTAGTAAGTGCCTCGTAACCTTCCTTGTTTTAATATATCACGTTAGATTCCACATCACACATGCATGTTCTTTAGTTCACTCATATGAGTATATGATACATAATTATTTTTACAAACAGTAAACGCATAAAGTACTCAAGGGGTGATGAACCCTCACTAAGTAAAAGTTAGAGATCATCATCAAAATTGCATGCACGATAAGCCGACATTCCATGCATCATTTCATATTACACGCAAACGTATAAATAATCACTACATAGTTACATATATATTCTACGTGTACGTCATTTTATGTAACCCATAAGGATGCGATTTGCCTCCCTCGCGAAGGACCTAGAAATCATTTAACATACTCACATCACGATTCTAATAATATTTCATGATCAATCGAACTTCATTTGGACCTTTATATACTCGTATAACATCAGAAACAGAAAACATAAAAAATTCACCAAGTGTTTAAAAATTGTAAAATCTACTCGACACACTCACGTTAGGCCTATTTTTACTTGGATTCTTTCAAGCAATATACGTATATTTTTACACAACTCGATAGCCAACCTGGCCTAGAACATTTTTCGTATTTTAAGTTTTACTCACAAGTTCATCTCGACATTATAAATGACCCGTTCAAATCGCTACTGACTACTTTCAAAAGACTTAGAAATATATTTTATGTTTTCAGATTCAACACAATTGACTAGGCCACAAACCATTGATTTAAATCCGGAGTTTTAAAAGTAACATCTACATGTTTTTGCACAAGCCAATAGACGACCTAACAATATACATATTTCGCATTTTAAGTTCGATCTTATGAACACGTTTACTCATTCCAATCGACCTCTTTTAAACTGCCTATCCCCAAGTTACTAGCAACTCTATTTATAAAATTCAATATAATTCGGATTGGGCTTATTTAAAGCCCAATAAGAATTAACGATCCATAAGCCCACTGGGCCCATATGAAACATTTTTAGAATCATAAAAATAGCCCAAGTCCAAGCCCAAAACTATTTTCATGCCCTCACCTCTCGATTTCTTAACGGGCCTATGCATATTTCGTTAATAAGTCCAATAAGTTAAAAATAAGGTAATTTCTGAAATAATCAATGGAAATAAGTTAAAATGAACATTAATAAAGTTATAGAAATTTTCAGAATATTTTTCCCGTCATTTTTATGCAAAAAGGACTAAAAATGTAACGCAAGTTAACCGGAAGGACCAAAACTGCCAAACCGTGAAACCCATGGACTGAAGCTATGAAAACAGTTGACAAAGGACTTAAAATGACATACCTTTGGACTTCAAGCCTTATATGGACATATGGACAAAATTTGAACTATTATGGACTTTGGACTTAACCGAGGACTAACGACGTAACGCGATCGCAGTTAGACTAAAAAGTATAAACTCTGAAAAGAACAAGGACTTATTTAATTTCACTTGACATTCTTAGTTTATTTTCATTTTACACCTTTCATTTCATATGCATGTTTCATTTTAGTATTGCATTATTTAAGGTTTCGCTATTAGAAACATTAGCAACTTCACTTGCATATTATTTCAACATACTTCGAGAAAGTAATATTTTGAGTCATTTGAGATAAGAACCGAGATAATACTATAGATATATTACATTTTTTAACTTGAGGCATTTTAAGCATATCACACACTCATATCACCGACCAAATCGTTATACGATTTATCCTTTCCACATTCGTTATTAGTCGTAAGTTAGACTCTTAGACTTCGCTTATACTCAGGTCTCGTATTGAAGAAGTTTTCGTGATCGTTTACTTGATCTTATAATTTTGTCTTGCTGGATACGCTCCAGGTGAGTCGTGGCCCCTCCTATTTTAATACTTGATTTATACTTTTTGGGGGAGATACATGCTTCGAAATATTTTATTCATTTATCAACTATATGATTTACTTTGCGATACAATACTTCTATGAGCACTATGAAAACTCTTATGACTTATCGTGAGTCGTGGCCCCTACTTTTCACACTTGTTTTTAATAACTCTTTTGGGGGAGATACATGCTTTAACTGTTTTATATTACTTGAAATATCTTATGATTTACTCAAAATCATCAACTATGCTCTACATGTTTGAATCATACTTGAAAGGAATACATGCTCATTATATGTGCAAATTGTCTGTTTATCTTAAACACGGAACTTGGAAGATAACATTTTAAGCTACTTGATGACACTGAAACTCATTGTATGCATTCATGTGACAAATGAATGTACTGCTACTTTAACATGATATTTCTACATTTCACTATAAATAATTGCCAATACTAAAATTACGCATGATTCACCTATATTGCCTAAGCACACTTTATTGCCGAAAGTCCCTTTATCATGAGCCATTAATCACTGCGGTGAGCGCGAATATAGTGAACAGCTTCGAAACCTGTTAGAGGCTGACGACCTATCCCACTAAATACTGTGACGGAATGCCTATATGGTTAGTCATATTTAGTCGCGATGCACTATATTTGAGAAAAATAGGAATTGGCAAGTACCTATTAACACAAGGGCCATAAAAACCCATCAGTGACCCTGGTGGGACACCGCCGTATTACGGTACTCTGTTAACGTTTTGCGTGTCATGAGGCTTAGGGCAATATAACTTATTGAATATATGAATGTTTCATATATATCCTAGGATACAGCTGTATTTAGAAGACCACCACTTTACACTGATAGACTTCAGATTCTAGATTATCATTCTCACTATATGATATGATTGTAAATCTTGTACTTGAACTTTAACTGGTAATATATGTGACTTAAATAAGAATTCTGCAATGCAAACCAAAATACTTGTTATGTTATTACATTTAGAAGCTGACTCAACATCCCATTTTCGAGCATATAACAACGTAGCTCAATTTCATTTAAAATATGAAACTTTTGATTTTGAAGATCATACATTATTCACTTGTGGATTTTTATACAACTCAACTCTTTATTTATTTTATGAAGAACTATTATCACTATACACCTTTCAAAGAGAGATATTTTCTATCAAACTCCACGAACTCACCAACCATTGTGTTGACATTTTTAAGCATGTTTATCTCAGGTAATTAACGGAGCAGGACAAGACACGGAACGGGCATCTTTTACTCTGATAACTTAAATGGTGTAAAATCAAATATGTCATTCTTTCCAAATTATCACATCTTTTTATGGGATTTTCAAATCAAATGATTTACCTTTGTATCAAAAATATTATTTTAGAATGACATAACTTTCAAAACGCCCCCTTCCGGGCCGTTTTCTGAGATTTAAACTTCGATCCTCACCGTAACACCCAAATTACTTTTCCGCTGCCACAAACCAAATTTGGGGGTGTTACAGTGTGACCCCAGGACCCGACTCCGGCGTGAGAGTAAGTACCAAAAGGTGGATAATAAATATATTAGTAAGATAATTACTGTGTGTAAAAGTGTGTTACCATTACTGTGGAGATTGCTCCTTTATATAGGAGACCTGTTTTTGTCCCCATCGGATGAGTCCAAATGTGATGGCGACACTTTTGGGCGGCAACTGGGACTTTACCCTGTTTGGGTCTTTCTTCTGACCTGACATGGCTCCTGCACTTCTGCCACATACTACTTATATTAAGGTTGACTTTCTGACCTGGAGTTAGCCGTTGGGCCGAACGGCCGTATGATCCGTTCGGCACTGGTCCTCGTCCGGATCACATCGTTCGGACGTATGTGACCGGGGTTTGTCCTGGCTTAGCTATACGCTAGACCGGACGACCTGTTAGGTCCGTCCGGTTTAGGCCCTTCGGCCATGTACGCCGGAAATACATATTCTCAGTCTTGTTCTATTTCTAGAGTCATTCGTTGTCCGAACGACCGTGGTCGTTCGGTTAGGGCCAGTCGGCCATATACGCCGACATGTCCCCCCCAGTATCATAGTATCGTAAAGCGATAGTGTGATACTTTTGAAAAAAATTTGTCTCTCGGTCTGCCGACATAGTAGGTCCGATGGTTCTGGTTAAATGCTATTCATTCATAAAACGCCAAAGGTCATTATTGCTTTCGTTTATTTAGGCGCCGTCGTTTTTACCGTGCCTTTGCGATCGTGACACGTGGGGATATGTCTCATCTCGTGCCTCAGAAGCTGACACGTCTGCGTCTGACAAGATGCGACGTCTCGCAACCCCACTCTTTCGCCTATAAATAGTTTCATTTCCTCTATTTTTACCACTGTGAAATTCTGAGACCTCTGACACGTTTCCCTTTCGTCTATTCAATCCGAACGGTTTTTTGCGAGTTATTCCCCTTCGTCGCTCTTTCGTCTATAAAGGTACGTTTCGTATTAGCGTTAATTTGTTATTTACATTAGCCGGCTATACCTTTTCCTTCGGTTATGGCTCGCCGATCGGTTTCATCTCACGACGAAGGTCCTTCAGAATACGAAGGGTTTGTTCCTAAGTATGATATCCGGAAGTATACTTCCCATATGGATGAGGCGGCTATTACTTTGGTAGTCGATGAATTCGGTATTCCGTTGAGTCTTAATCCAAGACTTCCTCCGGCAGACATGACGATGGATGCACTGCCTCTGGATGCCATAGGTTTGTATTCAGCGTACTTTGTAGAGGGAGGGATTAGCGTACCCTTCTCCTCCTTCTTGCTAGACGTAATCAGGCATTTCAAAGTACATATTTCTCAGCTGGTCCCTTTGGGTCTACATCGTGTTTCTCTTTTCGAGATCTACAGCCGGAGCTTACATGTCACACCCACCACTCCTCTCTTTCGTGTGTTTTATAAGTTAAATAAGCAGGGGGATTGGTTTTCCTTCGAGAAGCGAGGGGGTCGAGACAAGAAAGTCTGTTTCAACGAGATCTTAACAGGTTTAAAGGGATGGAAGGATCAGTTCTTCCTAATAGATAGACGGGCTATTCCTTTTGCTATGCCGTGGCGTCATCGTCATTCTGACATTTCTGATCCTTTTCCGAATGGTGGTTATAATAAGGCAGATGTCGAAAGGCTGGCTCGGAATGTTATTGACCTTATCCGGGTTCCACGGGGTTTTTTATACGCTCTTGGTTTATCTGACCAGTGGGAGCATCCGGGTTTTCGAGCGGCTCTTACTGACGCCGAAGGGAGGGGTATAGCCCTTGTTTATATATTTTGTCTATATCTTTGTGTGTATGCTTATTTGCGGCCGAATGATATGCGTTCTTAATTTTTGTTTTGCAGCCTTGACAATGTCCGACTATCTCATCAAACCTGAACGTCGAAAGGGAGCATCAATGGGTAAGGGAGATCCTTATCGTGCCGGCGAAACTCGCCCTTCACACGTGGTAGAGCCCGCCCCTCCCAATGCGGTTATTCCGGATAAGACAGCCGAGATGAAGGCAGTAGAAGTTGCAAGCGAGAAGGTGTTGGAAGCTAGGAGGAGGAAACAAGAAGCGTCCGCGGCTCGTTCGGGTCTTAAGCCGAAAGGATCTGGTGCCGGGGGAAGTAAAGGAACTGGTTTGGGTAAGCGTTCTGCCGAAGAGGGTGTTTCCTCTCGGTCCTCTAAAAAAGCAAAGACGAATGTTGACATCCCTACTGTTGATCTGGAATCCTCGGAACGTGTACCGGCTCCTAAGCCTCTTCGTTCGGTCCATCCGGATGGATCAACGAAGAATCCTGACAGTGAGGAAGGTGCGAGTAGTCGGTTTGTAGCTGGTGATGATGGTAAGTTTGTTTATCTCTTTCTCCTTTTCATTATTATTATTGATTCTTGCTTATGCGCCTCGTCCGTCTTCATTTTGACAGAGAGTCCTTTGACTTCTTATGGACGCGGGAAAGACAAAAGACATATGGAAGGCATGGACGAGATGGGTGTGATGGGTGAAGACGAGTGTGCTACGGGCGAGATTTTTGTGCCTAAATGGTCGGTAAGGACAGATGCCCGCTTGAGTAGTTCTTCAGTATGCCGAGACCTGATGGTTCACCTCTCGACCCCTTGTGAAGAGAGCTTCTTGGAAAGTCTTAGTGACGATGACGCTGTCCGTCGTGCCTGGATGTTGTTGGGGAAGAACGCTGTAGCCCAATCGGACATTTTGATTCGGTTTGAAACTCTTCTTGAGGATCATCACCAACTTACCGTAACTCATGAGCAGTGTTCCGGACGAGATCCGGAAGGACTAGAAAAACTGAAGACTGAGCATGCCGGTTGTGGTGCTATTGTTCAGAGTTTGACTGATCGGGTTTCTGAGTTGGTTAAAGAGAAAGAGGAGCAGGCCAAGAAGGTTGCGTCTTTAGAGGCCGAGTTGGCCAAAACCAAGTCCTTGGAGGAGGAGTTGGCAAGAACCAAAAATTTGTTGGCCGATGAGGTAAAAGACAATAAAGAGCTTAGGAAAGAAAGGGAGGATCTAGCCGTTCGGATGGGTACCGCCGGGATGGAGCGCAGCAAAGTAATTAAGGAATTTCTGCCGGAGATGGTGCGCCGACTTCTCGGCAGTCACGAATACAAACAATCTTTGGCCCTCCCGTTCAACCTTTCGTCCATGTCTGGGTTTATAGATGGGGTTGCCGTTGACCGTACTCCGGCACAGGCGATCGAGATTCTGGAAGAGTTTGAGAATGTGGATTTGGATGCTGGGCAAAAATATAAGGCTTTGTTTGATCAACTCTTTGTGACTGAGTATCCATATGTCCGCAAGGTTAGCAATGCTTTCTACAGGTCTTTGGCCGAGATCATGGAACTTCACCCGGATCCTGCTCCTACCGACCCGTCAACAGCTGATGACTCCGTTGCACCGAACATCTTATCCGAAGCGACTGGTGCTGGCGCTGGTGGTGGGGGTGGTGTGATCGAAGGGGGTGTGGTAGAGGAGAAGGTTGCCGAAGAAAACGTTGTTGAAGAAAATATTGTTGCTGAAAATATTGTTGAAGAAAATATTGCCGAAGGAAAGGAAACGTCTCATTTTTGCCGCAGTTCTGAGTTACAGTTATTTCCCTCCTAATGAAGTAGTTGATAATTTCTAAGATTCTGAATAGGGGTATTTTTTCTATCACACAAATTGAGAAATAGGGGTACTTTTGTATTCAGTGCCTTGTTTCTAGGATATTGATCTGATTACAGATTTACAGCCTCATTTTTAGGCATTTGAATGTGCAAAATCAAATCAGGCACTGCAATTTAAAATGCTTATTCATGTAGAGTGTGTTGTTTTTACATGTCATACCCGTGTCTTAGGAGTTAAGTTGAGGGAGAATTAACATGTTATCAGCTTCGCTTGCTACTTGCAGACTGTACATGTTTGACAGTACTGGGACCTGATTTAGATTTTGAGAATATTCTTCTCTTGTTTTGGGTAACTGGCGTTAGGGTGTGCATTTGATTAGTTCACCAAACACAATATGGTCACTTAATTCTTGTTACTTGATAGTGCTGCAGGCGGGCACACATATGTTTAAATTGGGGCAACTTCTGTGCATCATAGGGCCTCAGACTTGCATTGGTATTTTGGTGTTATCGTAAAGAGATTTATACCTCTTAACTCCTAAGAACTGCATAAGATGCACATAGTGAGTGTTGATATATGTAGATATAGCCTGCAAATTTTCAATAAAAAGTGATTAGGACTGCAATTTTCATAGGCTTGACATACAGATGGTAAGTGAGGATGTGGCTTCTTGGATTGTTGCAGGTCATTTTGTGCCTGCAAATGAGTTGGGAGGTTATGTTCCTTTGATTACCTCGGGGTGAGAATTAGTTGCAAACGAGAGGTAAAGGGTCCTGCACGAGGTTTTGCTTTAGAGCTAGTTCTTTGGGGAATTTCTAAGTAGCGGCCATTCCTCACGAGTTTTTTTGAGTTCATTTTGGTGTTTAGGCTTGCTTTCCTTTATATATAGGCGTGGATGCCAGCCAAAGACCTCATTGTTGGTGATTTTGTGCAGGTAAATGGGTGTAAATTTGGTTAATGGATAATAGCAAATTGGTGATGGTTGTATCCGTTAGAAATAAAAAGTGTGCTTTTAATCTTTAGTGATAGTTAAAACATATAGGCTTGAAACTTCACTTATGGTAATCAAAACTTTTCCTAGTAATAGAAACAAGATAACTGGAGCAGGGGAGGAGGGGACTCACAAAAGTAAGTCAAATAAAATCAATTAGAAACCGTGCAGTGAGTACCTAGTTTAGCATCCTATTTTAGGTAATTTTAGGTAATTGCCTAATCTTAGAATATATTGTTGTAGAAATAGTCGAGCGCGATAGTGAAATTAATATGCTCCAGGAATAGTGTCCCATGAATGTTGCGGCCTTTTCTTGTTGGGGTATCTCATTAAAAAGACTTGTTTGGTCATCATCACAAATGAAGTGTTTTGATTTGGGTTCACACAAATATTCGAACAATTTTCTTAAACTAACTAATCAAAGATTGCAATTGCATGCACTAGATGAAGTACTTGTTTGAAAATTAGTGCTCGCACATATTTTTGGATATGACATATCATTATTCTTATGTTAGAAAAGTAATTTCCCCCAAAATTTTGTATTGTCAAGAACCAAAATTACGTTTTTACAGAAATGTAGATAGAAGTTATATTTTCATTATATACCTTCTTTCTTGGTTTAACATATTTACAAAATGTGTGCGATTTTACAGGAACTTCTCTACAGAGGTTCAACTCGTTCGACCATCGATGAACTGATCGGATTAACCAATCAAAATTCGCTTCAGTCATTGTGTATTGAGCCTGTAGCCAGTTCTTCATAACGCTATGCCTAAATTCGTGGGAACTCTGGGCATGAAGTTTGTTTTTGGACAATTCTATACAATTCGTTGGTCGATCTAAAGGAGTTTGAGAGAGGTATGAACAACGAGCCCAAACCGCAGATATCTTTCATGTAAAAATTATGCGCAACAACACGTTTGTTACTGTGGCAGATTCAAAAGGAAACAAGAAAATGGGAGCCTCGATCTTCTGGATCTTAAGCAATGAAGGAGGAAGGAAATTTCTAAGTATACTGTGGAAGAAGCTGAAGATGTGTGAAGAGTTACTAAAAGTATGGGACTGAAGTCGGTTGTGATAAAGGTCAATGGATTTACTCATTTCAAGAGAAAGAAGCATGTGATTTTGAGGTTTAGAGACATGTAAACAAACTGGACACCTGACCAAAACGCGATTGTGTAATTAAAGCCACTTAATGGGTTTCGACTCATAATTGTGTTTGTGCTTTTTTTTTTTTTTTTTTTTTTTTTTTTTGTGCTGTTGCAAAATACTAGTTGAAGTGTAGTAAGGAGACTTGCTTGATGTTGTTATGGTTTCACCATCAATATGTAGCTTTGTTTGATTGTGTTTTTCTATTTTTGTTGAAGCAAAAATTTTCAACTTTTTGTTAAAGGGGTCGTTTAATAGAATATATCTTTTCAATTTCAGAAAATATCATCTAGTGCGTCTATGTTTTTCTCTTATGTTTGCAGACAGAAAGTGAAAATGATAACAAGTTCTTATGTCTCCAAACAAGAAGAGCAAATAAAAGATTTTTATTTTTATTTTTATTTTTATTTTTTCTCCACATAAAAGGGAAAAATGACTTTTTTCCATTTCAATCATATTCTTTTTTCTTGCATAGACAAAATACATGTAAGAGCAAGAGGCGCAATGACAAACCCAAACTACTCATTCGGGCCCCACGGGGTGCCATGTAACCATGACCTACCTCCCTTTACAACCCCCTCCCCAATAACATACCACAACTTACTCATTTGGGTCCAACATACACACTTATTCACACACACAACTATTATATATATATATATATATATATATATATATATATATATATATATATATATATATATATATATATATATATATATATATATATATATAGTGGGACTTTCATTTCAGAACCACCATATCTACAAGAACTGCGAGAACCAATATTGTCCAATCAGATTTTAGTAAATTGATTTCAATTTATTTTCCATAGTTAATATCGCAGGGGCAATAAGGTCATTTACCATATATTTCATTAAGAGGTGCCAGCTTGGCAAACAACGAGCCATGACATAGCTGCACCTCCTGCTCTAAGAAAACAAACAACGCCTTAGCTGCTTTTTGCTACATGTACAAAACTAAGAGCTTTCCTTCTTATATCATTTCATCACTTTTTTTATTGGGAAAATTCCAAAAATACATCAAAAATTGAATTTGTGTCCACAATGTAGTCAAGAATAATGCAAATTCCAATTTTAGTCATGTGCGACCGTGCTACTGCGCGACCCCATTAAAAAGTTGACACGTGGCATGACAAAAAGTATCATTCTAATCATTTGGTGACACACTTGTCACATTTTGAATGGGTCGCACAGTCGCACAGCCGCCGGTCGAGCAAGGCAAATGTGCGACCCCATTCAAAATGTGACAAGTGTGTCACCAAATGATCAGAATGGTACCTTTTGTCATGTCACACGTCCAATTATGAATGGTGTCGCACGGTCACACATGACCAATTGGAATTTGCAAAATTCCTGACTCGATTGTGGACACAAATTCAATTTTTGGCATAGTTTTGGAATTTTCTCTTTTTTATTTATATGTATTTCAAGATAAATGTCCATTTAAACCTAATCAAAAATATTTTAAAGAACAAAAATAAAACTATTGACGTTTTGCAAAGGGCTACTTAATGAGCAACACAAAGATTATCTACTGATTTTATTTAGAAAACGTCTCTTGTACGCTAAGGTCAAAATAGTTCAGAACACTTGAACTAAACTACTTGCAGCGTAGAATGCTTGATTAAGAAACAAAGAAAGCATTGCACTATCACCATTTTTTTTTCCTCAACTTTAACGAAACATCAAAGAACGAAAATACGAGAGTAAATCCACATGAAATCATTGATAAACTTTAGCCTTAACTATCAGAGTGCTTCATAATACAAACGGCTCTATATGAGGTACACATAAAAGCCTATTCAACCTTACATCCAATAGATTAAAGAAGTGAAATCTTTCTTGTTTATATACTATAGAGAATGTGGATGGCACATGTCTAGAATATTGTAGTACTATGTTTTCGGATACATGTGCAGATGAAGTTGATTATAAAACTAAAAATATCAAACCTCAGATGAAGTTGATTGTAATACTCTTGACTTTTTTAGTATCTGTTGTCACTTTAAAATAACTAAATATTTTTAGTATCTGTTGGTCCAAAATCTTTATTTAAAAAGATTGTCCATATATTCATATAACTAAATATTTAGTAATCATCTATCTATATATACCAATCATTCTTAATTTCTATTGATAAATAGAAGCTGTTACCTAGAGATTTTCTTTAGAATATGTGATAATAGAAACGTTTCACGGGTCCACCTCAACTTACGTAACCCCGACCACAGCTAAAATGCCATATTGATTCTGCAGTTACATGTTACGAAAATGAATGAAGGTGTAGCCCTCAAAGTTCTTTTGGATTCTGGAACCAGTGATCTTTAAATTTGCATTCATCCAAATACAAAGTGTTAAACACACTAACCCTAACGTACAATTCCTAGAGGCTAACTCAATCGGTCATACAAGAATGGCCAACAATTTTACTTTTTTAATTTCCTTCTAAAAAACTGGATTTTGAATGGTTCACAAGATATTTTTGTTAGCTAACCCAACAGTCCAATCATCGTTTGAAAACGGAAAAAGAAGCTAAACCATCTCATATACCAAAAGAAAACCATTCCACTACTCAAACTAGAAATTCCCGGTATGACTTAGTACTTTAGGCTTGTACTCACTCATGCATAAGGTGCCATTCAAACTGATCCAAATGTTATCCATGTGACTAAGTAGTGAGGCGACTTGGGTACAACACAGGTGATTCGAGCCTCTCTTGCTTGCCTAAATTTCTAGAGAAGATATCAAGAGAGGGACAACTTAGTCCTATACTCCTATCAATGTAAAACTTAATCAACCACAAGGCACCAATGAACATATGTCACCAGAATTATCCAAAATGGATAGATGTGTCACCCTAACGAGCCGTACGAAAAGACACACTAAACCCACAGAGAGTTTTGAGTCATGTTCACCTAAACCAAACTATAATTGTTTCCAAAAGTATAACTTGATCGGTCGCATAAAAATAGCCTAGATGCTTAATGAACGCTTATATTAAGCAACAACAAAGGAAGTACACTTATAAAACATCATAAAGATGAGGGCTATGGGTTTTGCTGGACTACGCAGGAGCCACGGTACATTCACTCATACCAATTCGATTGATGAAGAGGACAACGTAAATTACACTTTTTTATGGCCATCACATTGTCATTTTCTATCGATCATGGTTGGTTTATCGTGTAAACTCACATTTAAGGTACTACCATTGTCAAAGTGGTCAAAGATCGGTCACAAACTTTAGCTTTTGTATCCGTTAACAAAATGATCCCAGGTTTGCAGTAATCAGTTTTTTAACCCAGAATACAAAGTGGATACCTCCCATCTAAGATACCTTGTTTAGAAATAATATTCCATCTTATGTGTCGAATACATAACCAACCTCAGCAAAGTGGAACTTTACCAACGCAAGAGCTCTTCCGCGATGTGAAATCTTGTTCTTTTCTTCCTTGGGCATTTCAGCATAACTATAACAGCAGAAATCATAAAATTAATTTGGTTTTATTGCCAGCAATCAGCATGCGATGATATGAAAGGTGCAGGGAGCTTAGAGATGGTGAGTCAAAATTAAATGGCTCAGGTTGAAACGGATCAAAATGGGTCTGGTTCATAACAATCAAACAATGTCAAATCTGATTCAGGTTCACTAGGTCAGAATGGGGACCTATAAATCTTCTTACTCCACAATTTATAAGTTTGCACTCTTAAAAGATAGACTTGACATGACTTTTAATCTGTTTGACCCATTTGATGTATTCCTATTTTAGCTAAACTTTCAGATATGAAAAAGCCTGGACCCGTCTATAAATAATTTGGTTGAAATTGCCACCTATTATGGAGATGATCCTATAGAAAAAGAAACGGCCTTACGTTTGATCATAACCATCAGGTTGGAAGTCTGGATCTCATCCAAAGTCATTCGGTCCTCTTTGCAGGAACAATCTTCCCGTGAAAGGGTACATTATGTGCAACATTATTTGAAATGCCAATCAATCAAAAACTAGTACGACCACTGATAGGTACATGCAAATCACATTTTAAAACACAAAAAGATCAATTAAACCATTTGATATAGTAGGAAACAAAGTGAATAGTATAAAGCATACCGGGGTCTTTCCCACAAACGTAACGGGTTCATGATTTTGCCCAATAGAGAGAGAAAATACACACTGAGCATAGGCAGATTTATCCTCATAATCCATCAACATATTGTTTGGACCTACAGCCGCAATTGAAGTGGTTAATTAGCATTAATTTTTTATAGTTTAACATCAAGGTAAATACGACATAAATATTATTCTATGTACCTTCATGACCAAGCTTCTAAAGAAACCACTTGCTATTGATCAGAAAAGACCAAATTTCACCTGTAACAAAGAGATTCATTTTGAGTTTATTCATAACTATTAAGTATTTACAACAAAAAATGTCAAAACAGTCAAGTTTTATATACTGAAGTTGCAAGTTATCAGAAAGTTTTTGCAATTCCGAATGTAAGTTCATCTATCATTCATGCTTAGTATTAGTGACTGACAGTAAGATGATCGTTGAAAATTGGTTAAAAGACATAAAAAAACACTAGCAGTCCATTCACCGACAATATGTGATGGAAATTTTCGCTAATTTAAGAACCATTGTGACCAATAGCTAGCCGAAACCTAGAGAACTTCTTGCCAGAAAAGCGTCTACAACACTAATCCTATCATTACCGAAAGATAAAAACACATAATGCTTCCATTACATTAACCAAGATGCAAACAATGTGACATCCGAATTCACAATCTCACAAGCTAAGAGTTGTCTTAGTTTATGCTACAAGGTCTTGTTAACAATATAAATAGATTGAACAAGCAAATTAAGGAATTTGTTCAAATGTGCTGCAAACCTACAGTCCCAATAATCAGCTTTGCGGAGTTCAGATATCAGATTTGATAGAACATTCAGGGTAATATTAACAGATTATCTGAAACATATAAGTAGTTGCTGTAGCAGAACTGATGTATTGGGTAAGTTTTATTATGTGCAACTTCAGTGACTCCGTTTTGGCCAAATCTGTCAAGTCTATAAGAAGATTAATGTGACCAGGATTCAGGTGAATATGTGAATTAAGTAACTTGTGACCAATGGTTTTATGATAGACAATTTGACTAAAAGCCATAAAACATCACCTTCAAGAGAAAAAAGAAAGTGCAGCTAGGGAGACTTACATGTTATCCTTTTAAAGACCATGGTGTTTTAAGGTATTTGATTTATTATGTGTTCAAAAAAAATAACAGGTTATCGTGCAAGCTTTTTAAGAAGAAATAAGCTTGTTGGTGTTGTTTTACTAGACTAATTCATTTAAAATCCTATAGCCTGAACATAAATAGACATGTCACAAACAGTCACTAATAAAACTTCCGTTCATTTACTTACATCGTCTTTATGTAAGCTTGGTAACTACATATATAAACGAATTTTACGATGTAATACGAATAAGAATGTAGATAGTAAAATGACTAACCAGGTAAACCTTACAGAGCATTGAAACAAAGACAAGTATCTTTCACCAACACCGGCCCTTACACCTACACACAAAACACAAACACAAAAATACTTCCACGTCAAAACCTTAAACAAAAACATAAAACCTTAAAAAAACACAAAACCTTAAAAACACACAAAAAGTACCTGATTAGCCAATCTTGCTTTTTCTATAGAAAGATCCTCCGGATCACCTTGCAATTCCGGCACTGACAAATAAATAAACCAATCAATCAACAAAAACACAATAAATAATCTGAACTATTATTATCAGGTTTTTGGTGATAGAATAAGTGATTGATGACATGTAGAATAATCAAATCGAAAACTGGTATAAAAGACAATAATAGACTGCTGTGGCCAATAGCTAATTAAAACCTAGTATATTTCTTTCCCGTAAAAGTGTATACAACACTAACCCTTTCATCACTGATAGGTAATAACACATAATGCTTCGATTAAATTAACCAAGATGCAAAGAATGTGACATCCAAACTAACAATATCATAAGGTCTTAATTTAAGCTACTGAAGTCTTGCTAACAATGTATGCAGGTTTCATATTAAGGAGATGTTTAGATGTCCCAAATATCTCAGCTATCCGATATTGAAAAAAACTTTTAAGATGAGTAGTAGTTGTAACAGAACTAAAGTTTCAGGGTGAATCTTTTAGCACATAGCTTTAGTGAATCCATTTGGCCAAATATGTCAAGTATATATAAGAAGATTGATATAACCAACATTCGAATAGAAATATGGACGATTTAAACTTGTGACACAATGCTTTTATGCGAGACTCATTGACAGGAAGCCATTAAACATCACCTTCAGGAGAAAAAAGAAAGTGCAGCTAATAAAATACGGAGAATGTAGTTTAAAACAAACTACATTTTGCTTTCGTATCAAGCTTTGTTAGATAACATGTGCCTTGGTATGTAATATGTGTAAGTGTTTGTGAAACGGATAACGCGCAAATAATATGTGTTTTCGATTCACTACAAAAAACGGTCAAGAGATAATTGATTTACCAAGTGCAGTGAGTATTGCATCCATATTATATATGAAACTACTAATTGAGTTCAGGTCCTTAATTGATACATACATTCAAACCATTCACTACAACGAAACAAGAAAAAAAAAAACCCGATATAGCCGACAATTGGTCTTGGTCGGATATAACCGGGTTTTGGCCGGATATGACCGGATATAACCTTAAAAGACAGAAAAAGAGTACCTTAGTGACTGAAATGGAATTGACTGTCTCAAAATAAGCTTAACTTCTTTGCATTCCCCTGTCCGGATATTGTATACCAGCTCCACAGCGTTACAAGAATTACTAATACTCCAGATCCATATATTTGTGTTTTCAAAAGGCTAATTCACTGAAAACAAATCCAATATTAGTCCTGGTGATGTATTGGATACTTCAAACCTCTAAATTTATGTTATTACACGTTTTCTTCATATGTGTTTTATTAAAGATTCAGTCCAATTAATATCAAAGTAAAAACAATTAACCAATCGATTTCTTTATTACCAATAACTTCATTAACCTTTAATTGATAACTAAACAAAAGTTAGAATAAAATATAAAAATGTAGCGACTTGTTCGAGGCCAAGATCAAAATCAAAGATTTGACAGGCACGGAGAATCGCTTAATTATGTTATTGCCAACCTTCAATGCAATTTTTCGTCATTATTTTTACTGGCGATATTGCTCTGCAAATTGGCTTTTGTTAACTTAAGAAAAAAACAAAAATGGTTCAAAGCATCGATTTAAAAAAGGAAACCTGGTTGAGTTGAGAAACATATACTCCTCGACCAGGTTTCCCTGTTAAAATTAATGATATGAACCAAATACAAAAGGAGGCAGAGATATGAGCAGAACATGTTTGTAATGATGTAGGGTTTGGGGGTATATATATAAGGGAATGGGCTGGTGTGGTGTTTTGGTTAAAGGAAACCCTAATGGGCTGAAAAATTCGAATGTTGGGAAAAAGTCCAAGTGTCCAACGTTTGTGCTTGTGAAATATGGTAAACAGAAGGATCCAGAAGTGTTGCGATTTATTTCTTTATCTCAAAGTTTTTATCTTTTTAGAACGGCTCCATCACACGACCTGAATAATAGTGAAGTGTGAGATTTTTACAGTTTTGGCTCAATACAAATAATGAGTGTGAAAATTAGTAATGGATAACGATTTGGTTTGTGATGTGTGTGTTTGATATGCTTAAAATGCTTAAAGTTCAAAATTAATATTATACATAATATTATCTTATTTTTATGTTGTTGATTCCATAATTATCGTTTCCTCGAAAGTCGTTGAATTAATACGTTAAGCAAATCGTTGAAAGTTCGTTATAAATATATAAACGTAACGAAGTTAAATATATTAAAACGAATGACGAGAATGCACATATTTAAATGAAAATGCATAAAACATGAAATAGAAATGTATATAAATAAATGTTACTGTTCAGTCCTTGGTCTTTTTCAGATTTTACACTATTGTTACCCCTATACACTTACTACCCCTTTTACCTGATATATTGACAGAACAAGACAATTTTTTTTCCGTATATTTTGTCTTTTACTGCTTTTGACGTGTCAAACTTTAGATTTTATGTTCCGTTTTTTTTTGGTCAATTTTACCCATTTTATTAAGATGTCAAGATACTATTTTATGTGTTTCTACTCCATATCTTTTTGTGTTTTAATACTTTTAACTTATCAAACTTTATATTTTTTGTTATGTACTTTCAGTTTCTCAGTTTTATAATAAAATTAAAATTATAATATATATATATATATATATATATATATATATATATATATATATATATATAATATATATATATATGGAAGGGTTATTTTCATAACCAAAAAAAGGTACAGAACTGCGAGAACCAGCATCAACCAATCAGATTTTTTTGAATATTTATTTTTATTATTTAATTTAAAAGGGTATAATAGTAAAATTACAATTTTTAATTTCTTTTTGAATTTTTTTAATATAAAACGTTTTTTTAGTTCCTAAATTTTAGGATTATTTTTTTTTTTTTTTTTTGGTTTTTGGAAATACATTATGTGCACATGTGTTTTGTAACAACTAACTATATTATGACAATTGTATTTTTCGTTTATGCATAGGTGTTTTGTATATGCACATGTATCTTTAAGTAATATAACATAAATAAAAATACAAACAACAAAACTTTAACAATAGATTTACGCAATTTCAAAATTACAAATTGTATTACTCTAGTGATATGATATTTAGTTTTATCACAAACATCCATTTGTTTACACTTGTAATCAATTTTATTACAAATATATGAAGGAGATGTTTAGATGTCCCAAATATCTCTCAGCTATCCGATATTGAAAAAAACTTTTAAGATGAGTAGTAGTTGTAACAGAACTAAAGTTTTAGGGTGAATCTTTTAGCACATAGCTTTAGTGAATCCATTTGGCCAAATATGTCAAGTATATATAAAAGATTGATATAACCAACATTCGAATAGAAATATGGACGATTTAAACTTGTGACACAATGCTTTTATGAGAGACACATTGACAGGAAGCCATTCAACATCACCTTCAAGAGAAATGAAAGTGCGGCAAGGAGACTTACATGTAAGGCCCTGAAAACAAAACAAAATACAGAGAATGTAGTTTAAAACAAACTAACATTTTGCTTTCATATCAAAGCTTTGTTAGATAACATATGCCTTGGTATGATATATGTGTAATGTTTGTGAAACGGATAGTTTTCGATTCACTACAAAAAAGGGTCAAGAGATAATTGATTTACCAAGTGCAGTGAGTATGCATCCATATTATATATGAAACTACTAATTGAGTTCAGGTCCTTAATGATACATACTGTTGATATAAATAATGCCTAAACACGTTATTAATATTTTTTGATATCTCTACGTTTTGATAATCACAAAATGTAAATCATTAATCGGAAAATTATGACGTAAACAAGTATTTAGTTGTAAATATCTATTTCTACAACTCAAATCACTTAAGGTATGAATGAACTAATGCTTAATGCATTATATGATCAAAGGAACATTTTCTTAATAACTAGATTTTTTTAAAACATCAAAAACATTTTATATATTTTTGAAAAACATTTTTGGCATTAAATAAAAATGTTTAATCTTTTATAAAAATATGAATTCAAATTTTTAACCAAAATCAGTTAAAATGTTCCAGAAAAACCTTCCCCACAAAAGGACAAAATTGGCCAACGTCCAGTAGGGGCGGCCCCTTTAATTTTGCTAGGCGGCCCCCTTAATAATTAAGGGGACCGCCCCCGCTCCAGTAGACCTCCAGCTGTCCAATTTTTCTCCTATAAATACCAGCCTTCTCCTGGACTTTTACTCACCTTTTTGCACCCCAAACTTTCTGATCTAAATCTTGTAAATACTTTCTAATAATCCTTTGATCATATAATCTTAAGCTTTGGTTTCCAAGTGATCCAAGCTTCCTTCATTCAAGTGCAAAAGAAGAATACTTCTATCAATCAAGATTAGAAGTATTACAACTTAGTATCATCTTGTTACTTAAGTTGTTAGTTTAACAAAGTTTGTAAATCATTCATTCATTTGTGTAAGGTGTGTATAGTAGATTAGTGTTGTATGTAAGTAGTGAAGAAGTTGTATAAGTAGTTGTGGTATAGAAGTTGTGAAGACATAGTGTAGAAGTTGTGAAGCCGCGGAGTAGAAGTCGTGAAGCCGTAGCTTTGAAGTCGTGAAGTCCTAGTGTTGAAGTTGTGAAGCCGTAGCTTTGAAGTCGTGAAGTCCTAGTGTTGAAGTTGTGAAGCCGTAGCTTTGAAGTCGTGAAGTCCTAGTGTTGAAGTCGTGAAGCCGTAGCATAAAGGTTGTGTAGCGGTCGTGTTGAAGCCTTAAAGTGCTAGTCGTGAAGTCATAGTGTTGAAGTCGTGAAGCCGTAGCATAGAGGTTGTGTAGCGGTCGTGTTGAAGTCGTGAAGTCTTAGTCGTGAAGACATAGTGTTGAAGTCGTGAAGCCGTAGCATAGAGGTTGTGTAGCGGTCGTGTTGAAGTCGTGAAGCAGTCGTGAAGCCGTTGTGAAGTAGTCGTGAAGAAGTTGTGTTGTGAAGTTGTGAGATTGGTTCTAGCTACGATTAGAACTCGACATTTAGCTTTGTGTCGTTAAGCCGGTGTAAGCCAAAGTCGTGTAAGGTTTTCTCCGCCATAAGGGAGCTTATTGAAGTTGTGAAGAAAACTCTCGAGCTCGGTGCTCGGGGAGTGGAGTAGGGCAAGGAAGGTGTCCTTGTAGCCGAACCACTATAAATCTCTCGTGTCTCGGTTAGATCTTTCCATACCTTATTTACTTCTTTACTTATATCGTCATTACATTCATACACATAGGATTATATAACTGCTAGTATTTATTAGAGATCGACTTCACATAAAGATCAATTTGAAAATCCATTCAAGAAACCAAAACATTTTCAATCAATTTAAAAGAATACATATATAACTAATAATAAGATTTAAGTTTTAACAAACTTGAATCTAAGTTTTTAAAAGTAAGCAAAGCTTTTATAATAAATTAAAAAGACGTAAAACTATTCAACCCCCCTTCTAGTTTTCCACACATACATTCAAATCATTCACTACAACGAAAAAAAAAAAAAAAAAAAAAAAAAAAAAAAAAAAAAAAAAACCTATATAGCCGACAATTGGTATTGGCCGGATATGACCGGATACAGCCGGGTCTTGGCCGGATTTCAAATTTCATTTGGTGGTGGCTGCTAGAAAAACTTAAGAGTGATTATTAGGGTATAGCATTATTAGGGAGTTGGGCTGTTAGATTGGGTATATCATTTTTTTAGATTGGGCTGTCAAAGTTATTACAAACAAATTGTTTTGTGTTGGATTGGGCTGTCAAAGTTATTACAAACAAATTGTTTTGTGTTGGATTGGGCTTTCTTATGTCCGAAAATTTGGTTAAGTTTGGGATATAATTGATGATATATATCAATGGGATTATTTTTTTAGTATCGTTATTGAGGTGAAGCAATGGTAAATTTTTTGTCACCATTTTAATTTAGCTTCAAGAATCCAAGATCGAGTATTATTTTGTGTTGAATTAAGCATTATAAAATTACACACGCCCAACGTTATGCACGAATCATTTAAAATAGTGGAATAACAAAAGATAAATATTATAAAACCGAAAAGACAAAAACTCAAAACGACACTAAACGTTCTAAAAATAACCAATAATCAAAACTATTTCACACTCTAAATATACGAAAAACACTCTCGCGGCAACACGCAGGCTACCCCACTCGTTATTATTACAAAGACATTAATGTTAGATGTTCAAGTTTACACTTTACACTGTTGAGGGTACACTTTTCTTATCAAAGTTAGGTATATATTTTTCAATTATTAATGCTTGAATTGAATGGTTTAAAATATTTATACAATATTTCTTTTAATGTTTAATTAGTTTCATCACATGATGGCAATGACATTTTGTGAATGACGACAACTATATTTCAACAGAATTGTGACATAAACATTACTTTCATTGTTAGATAAGCATAGGAAGATACTTGATACAACATTATAAGAATAGAATATGGAATCGAATATTGGTGCAAGTAAAGATAAAGTTAAGAATGATATTAATAAAGGAATACATTGCTTTTATTGTTAGATAAGCATAGGGAGATACTTGATCCAACAATATGGAATCGAGTATTTTTGGAAGCAAAGATGAAGTTAAGAATGATATAAATAAAGTAATACATTGCTTTCATTGTTAGATAAGCAATAAGAGATACCTGATCCAATATTATAAGAATGGAATATAGAATCGAGTAATGTTGGAAGAAAAGATGAAGTTAAGAAAGTTATAAATAGGGGATTAGGCTCTTCCCAATTAGCAAAGTTAATTTTGTTATTTTCTTTGTTATTTGGTTCATTAATGCAACACCACCAATTTTGACTTTTATTGACCGATTATGTGGTTCAGTTTTCTCATATGACAAAATAAGATTTTCTATTAGTCCAATTTGATTTTCTTCAATAACTAATTTTTTTCTCAATATGGCCAGGGTATTTCCTTTTTTATATATAAAATCGATTATTTGCAATCTCCCAATCATTTTTTTTTCCTAAAAGACATCAAATTATTATATAATCGATAAATATGAAACAAATATTAAGTATATATAAAACAACCACAATCGAAAGGGACCAATTACACGATTTTTATACCACTAGTTTAAACTATATAGAGGAATTACATTCGTCGTCGCTATATGTAAAAATTCATGTATTTATTTTCATCACACAGTAACCTGTGTGGTCGTGCATTTATTTTAATATTTATATTATTGTAAATAATAATTTCATCAATATTTAGTTTTTAAATCTGTATACGCCATTAGTAAAAAGAATACTTTTGCAGATTTCCTTACTTAATTTTATAAATAGAAATAAAGTGAGTCGTTCATATATGTAAAATACGTCCTCATATAATCATTTGCATATCACAATAATTCGTGCTTTTATTTTGAGATTTATAATTCCGTATTTTTATAAGGGCGGTATTTGTTGTTACCCCCCTTTTCCCTGATATATTGACAGAACAAGATAATTTTTTTTCCGTATATTTTGTCTTTTACTACTTTTGACGTGTCAAACTTTAGATTTTATGTTTCGTATTTTTTTCATCAGTTTTACCCATTTTATTAAGATGACAAGACACTATTTTATGTCTTTCTACTCCGTATCTTTTTGTGTTTTAATACTTTTAACTTATCAAATTTTATATATTTTGTTATGTACTTTCAGTTTCTCAGTTTTATAATAAAATTAAAATTATAAAATATATATATTTAAAAAGGGTATTCCAATCATTTTTGGAATGTAGGAATAACCAATCCCTTTTTATAGTCTGATTATTTTTCTCGACGGTCACGTTTTAGTTGACACTTGACACTTTCGTTTGTGTTTTGTATTTTTGTTTGTTATTTTGGTTAACAGTTGCGAGCCTCTAATACTTTAGTTGGGCTAAGCCCATGTGTACAATATTGTTTATGAAAAAAACGGGGTCCGTGTATGATAACCAAGGTTATAAATAGCGTGAGGCGTGGCGTGGAGTCATAATCAAGTCTCACGTCTTAACGGTCAAAGCGAAGCTTTTGCATTTTTAAGGCGTGACATAAAGCAGCACAAAATATGAAAATATTTATATATTTATATCATATTTCATATATATCAAGTTTACAAATAGCGTTGTACATAATGAATAAGGTTAAGAAACTATCCTTACATGTAATATTCTTAATTTTTATAAAAAAAAGTTTTTATCGGAGTTGAATTAAAAAATAATAATAATAATAAAATAATATTAAAATAAATAAATAAAAAAACTTGCCACGTCTCACACCTTAGCGTTCCTTATCGGCCCTTTTCCTTCCTCATCTCACGCCACACCTAGAGTCAATGCCTTGTTATATTTCGTAACGTGGAGGTCACGCCTTGGCGCCGCCATGGCGCGCCTTTTAGAACCACGATGATAACATTTATTGAAATGATATGTTCTTGTCTTGTTATAATAAACAGATGAAGGGCAAGAATTAACATGTGGAAGGGGGGTTGCTGGTAAGTCATTTGTTGTTTACATCAATGGCCTCGGTTCAATTCTCAGCAACCCTAACTTCTGTT
This sequence comes from Artemisia tridentata subsp. tridentata, assembly GCA_021014915.2. Classification (NCBI taxonomy): domain Eukaryota; kingdom Viridiplantae; phylum Streptophyta; class Magnoliopsida; order Asterales; family Asteraceae; genus Artemisia; species Artemisia tridentata. The sequence goes on from CP139505.1 coordinate 414,302,525, forward strand.
TTTTATTAATTAAAATCACTTAAACTACTCAATGGCTTATAATATATTTCTCTTCATGACTTCATCCCATGATTCCCATCTCGAAGTAAGTGTGCGCTCTAAGATATTTGCTACAAAATACTTTGTAACTTGCGGTAAATATGTATGATTTTTTACATGCCACAATGCTAAGTGTTTACCTCTTCATTAATATACATCTTAGAATATGATCAGATAAATACGAAACATCTATTACGTAATACATCTAAATATAGGTTTTTGAGTAGATTATTAAAATACGATACTTAGCATGACAGCCAACTAAAGTTGGATATCCTATATTTACTTTTTAAACTTAAGTTTGTTTTGTTTTAGCCACTGAAAGTCTGAAACAGAATTTGATTGTCCAAATATAACTTTTTCTTCTTCAAGCTTCTTTGCGTTTCGGGTCATGAATGTTACTGGATGTAAGCTCACTAATCCGCCACTCACCACCACAGGCGCCATCACCATTTTTCGACGTGATTTAAGTTAACGCTTTTGCCTTGCATTTATTCGTCATTTTTAATAATAACGAGTCGGGCGCCGGTGCGCCGCGTTGCGGCGGGGCGATGTATTTGACAAAAAATTTAATTAAGATTTTAAGACAGAATATTGATGTAAAAGGCCGGCTACAGATAACCGCGTTGCGATAGACGCATTGCGGCAGGGCAGTGATCTTAGCCTTAATTTACGTTTAAAAAAAAAAAGACCCCTTTTGCAAAGACCCGCGAATTTTGAGGGTATTTTTCGCCAATTTTTTGGGTTTTTTTTTTGGAAAAAGTACTACTTTTGCAAAGAGGCGACAGTTCAGGAGTATTTTTTTGCCAATTTTCGAAACTTGATTTTGGGAAAAAAAATTTTTTTTTTGAAAAAGGACTACTTTCGCAAAGATGCGTCAACTTCAAGAGTATTTTTTGCCAATTTGCGAAACTTGATTTTGAGCTAGTGTTAACCGGGCCGGGCCAAACCGGCCCGTTACTGTAGCTATGTACTGTAGCTTAACGACACTACGTCGTTTCAAACGTGTTTTAATCTATATATATAATATTAACTTATGATCCTGCACTTATTAGTTGGACTAAGCCCATATATAAAACGCATCTTTATATTTTGTCTTGTTATGATCCACTTTCCAGTTTAAAAATGGTGAAATAGGCCTATGAACTTTATAAATGCATCTTTATATTTTGTCTTGTTATGAAAGATTAAGAGGACGTTTGTTCAAGGTTATTTGTGACTTTATTTGATTTCGGTTTATATTTCACAAGCCTTTTTTTTTATTATTATTATTTTTTTTTGGAAACTTGTGAGTTTATATGATCATTATAAACTTATATAAACTCAAAAGTCTCAAAATAAGCCAAAAAATTAAAGCTTATAAAATATAAGTTGAAAAACAAATAAGCTCATAAAACACATATAAGTTTAAACAAACACCCCTGACACAAGTATAGATGAGCAACATATAATCTTAGGAATATGAGGGTCTTGGTAAGTGAACTGTTATTCCATCTTAAGGTCTATGGTTCGATTCTTAGCCACTCTTGGCTTTCTGTTTTATATTTTTTATTTTCGTAATCATTTCAGGTTTTAAGATTTTATTATTTTTTGGGAAATTTAAAATTTAGAGTTGTTAAATGATACACAACTTTTTTTAGTGCTAATAAGTTGCTTTAGTGCAGCAAAATATAATGATTAACATTATTTTATGATCAAAGGCCAAGTAATCTACAATCGTTGGAACTCTAAAATCATCAATAAACAATCTATGGTGTGTTAATGTTTTGATAATTTTATTTATAAAATTGTAAGCTTGACAAATAATATAAAAACCAATGACCAAAATAACTGCTCGCAAACTTAAAAAAAACTCGTATCATAAGCTTGCAAGCATCAAATGTTGGCCATTGGTATAAGAGACTGCTGGGTGACTTTTTTTAGTTCTCTTATAAATAGAATTGAAAGTAAAGATTATCAACAAATATCGTTGTAGCACCAACAAAAACACATATATATATATATATATATATATAGGGGGACTTTCAAACGAGAACCATTTTATCCGCAAGAACTGAGAGAACCACCAAAAAACATACATGCACGCCTTTTAAAATAAAATAAAAATACATGCAAATCATCAATAATCGTAAACATCCACCTATGTTCTTCAATATCATTATGAACTCATCCTCTTTTTTCACAAAAACCTTACACACGGCCGCAATATTGTCGTTGCACGTTTTATAAGAACATACATGCACACCTTCAAAGAAAATTTTTGTATTTCGAATTTCTTATCAAATTCTTTAGAACAACTATGTTTTTTTTAAAACATATGTGTTGTTTTGAAAACATATGTGCAAAAATACAATTATTGAAGGCGTGCATGTATGTTTTTGGTGGTTCTCTCAGTTCTTGCGGATAAAATGGTTCTCGTTTGAAAGTTACACTATATATATATATATATATATATTATATATATATATATATATATATATATATATATATATATATATATATATATATATATATATATATATGGATCCGGTTCCATTGAGAAGGTTTTTATTTTGAGAAGATTGAGAAATCTTCGTTTGAACAAACTGATTCATGTTTTTGATTTGATTCACAAGTAAAACATCATTTTATGGTGAATCGAATCTATAAATTACAAATTTGATTCACAAATCATTGTTAAAATCGAGTTATGATGATGATTCATTAAATTTGTACAGATGATTCAGTATTCTACATATATCGCAAAATTGAGAGATTTTTAACATTGATTCAAATTTTTTTTCCACATTTTGAATTTTAATCACATTAAAATGAGTTTTACGCTTGAAAAACATGAATCAAAGTTAAAAATCTATCGTTTTTGAAAACCTTCTCAATCTTCTCAAAATAAAAACCTTCTCAATCGATCCAGATTCATATATATATATATATAATATATATATATATATATATATATATATATATATATATATTATATATATATATATATATATATATATAGGGGGACTTTCTTACGAGAACCATTTTATCTGCGAGAACTGAGAGAACCACAAAAAACATACATGCACGCCTTTTAAAATAAAATAAAAATACATGCAAATCATCAATAATCGTAAGTATCCACCTATGTTCTTCAATATCATCATGAACTCATCCTCTTTTTTCACAAAAACCTTACACAAGGCCGCAATATTGTCGTTGCACGCCTTATAAGAACATATATGCACACCTTCAAAGAAAAATGTTGTATTTCCAATTTCTTATCAAATTCTTTAGAACAACTATGTTTTTTTTAAAACATATATGTTGTTTTTAGAACATATGTGCAAAAATACAATTATTGAAGGCGTGCATGTATGTTTTTGGTGGTTCTCTCAATTCTCGCAGATAAAATGGTTCTCCGCAAAAAAGTCTCACTATATATACACACACACACACACACACACACACACACACACACACACACACACACACACATATATATATATATATATATATATATTATTATATAGGGGCGCGTTCTATGCAGTACCAATATTAAATGCAGTTCTTTACAGTACCATTCTAGACCAATAGGAATTTAGTATTAATAAACATTTTTATTTAATTGAAAAGGGCATAATAGTCAAACACATTTTTAGTTTCTTTTTGAATTTTTTTAATTAAAAAACTTTTTTAAATTCCTTAGAATTTTTCTTTTATTTTTTTCAGTATACATGTTTTCAGGAAATTGAAGTGCATATGTGTTTTTTTTTTAAATATTATAAATTTACATATTTTTCTTGTATACAATTGTTTATACATCAAACTTGTTTTGTTTAAAATGGTAATTACACATATGTTTATAGTGTACATTTTTTAATCTTCGAAATTTATAACAAAAAACATAAACGTAAACATAAACATGTAACTTCTAAATTTATAACAAACCAAAAACATAAATATACATAAAATTTGATATTAAATGAAATACAATCCTAATACAAAATGTATCTTATTAAATATAGATGTGCATGTCATTCAAAAACATGTGTGCACTTTTCTAAGAACATACATGCACGCTTCACTTTCTCGTCGAATTCATTAGAACATTTGAGTTCCCTACCAAGACACATATGCACTTCTTAAATTGGTCGTGGCCTCTATCTTTATCAAAGATGTTCAATACCTGAAACTAAAAAACAATTGTTATTTATTTTATCAGAAACAACTATCAAACACATATTCAAAATTAAAACATGTATGCATACATCTTTTCTTGGTCTTTAGTAGCAACCTGTTACAAGCATATACAAACATAATTAAACCAAAAACAATTAGTAAATGAATTTTACATTATAACAACTAGCATAACAAATACCCATAATCTTTAAAAATAACAAAAACATATGTGTTCAACCTATTTTTAAACATCTATATGAAAAAGTCAGTACTAATTAAAAGTGCATGTATGTTTTTTTTTTAATATTAACCAAAGTGTTGACCTGACACCGATCTTGCATCACGATACGAAAATACATTGGCTTCATCGTAGTAAAAGATTTAAAATGCAAAAGATTGTAAATCAAAACACAATATAAATAATAAATGTTAAAAAAACATACATTCATGTTAAAAAAAACATAAAGATATAACAAATTGAATTATAGTTTGTACTAACAACCACCATTTACAATATACGATGCCGAATAGAATATTGAATTGTATCATAACTTTTGAATCATAATTGAATACGTCATTTACCATGACAAAAAAACCACACTTTTATATTCATTAATCTTTAAATTGGCAACCATACAATCTGATATAAAAAGGTGCGTGTATTTATTTATAGATGATTGGCTGCTATCAATTCTATTTATATATTAAAATTAAATATATTTAAAACCAAAATGAGTTATGGTAGCTGCGAAAAAGAAATTTACCTTTTGATTTCTTGTACGCATCTCGAACATTAATCGATGTTTATGAAGAGGGGATTGCAGGTACGATATAACAAGATCTGAGAATCAAACTTTTACCTTTATGATGCTAGATTACAAGATCTGAGAATCGGGTAGACACCCACAAACCGTCGTTATGGAAAAAAAATAGATTACAAAGATGGATGTTGTGAAGATGGAGGATGATAGTTTTTGTTGGAGGCGGTTAAGAACATGGGAGAGGTACGTGAATTTTATTTTTTTAACCTAATCAACAATTAATCATATCCTATTTAGATGGACAGTTACGAAATTCCTTTATTGCCCTTTTAGCTTTTTAATTAATGGCTTGATCTTTCAATTAATTACATTAAAGGCACAAGTAATCTCATCCATACATTAAGTGATCCAACGGTTCTGATTGGTTTAGAATGGTACTGTAAAGTACTGTATCTAATATTGGTACTACATAGAATACAACACTATATATATATATAATATATATATATATATATATATATATATATATATATATTTTATTATATATATGGAGACTTTCTTGCGAGAACCATCTTATCTGCGAGAACTGACAGAACCACCAAAAACATACATGCACGCCTTTTAAAATAAAATAAAAATACATGCAAATCATCAATAATCGTAAGTATCCACCTATGTTCTTCAATATCATCATGAACTCATCCTCTTTTTTCACAAAAACCTTACACACGGCCGCAATATTGTCATTGCACGCCTTATAAGAACATACATGCACACCTTTAAAGAAAAATTTTATATTTCCAATTTCTTATCAAATTCTTTAGAACAACCATGTTTTTTTTTAAAACATATATGTTGTTTTTAGAACATATGTGCAAAAATACAATTATTGAAGACGTGCATGTATGTTTTTGTTGGTTCTATCAGTTCTCGCAGATAAGATGATTCTCGCAAGAAAGTCTCACTATATATATATATATATATATATATATATATATATATAATAGAAAAGTGAGAAAAAAAGTTATAGGGTAGGATTTGAAACATCTCAAACTTCAGGGTAAGTTTTGAAACCCACCCCACCCCACACCCCCCCCCCCGAAATTTTTTTTCCCGCCAATTTTTTTTTTCAGGCAAAAAATTTTCCCTCCAAAATTTTATAAATATGATGCACCTTTTTATTTTAGTGCATCACAGTTATAAAATTTAGTTATAACTATGATGCACCAAAAGGTGCATCACCGTTATAAAATTTTGGCATGACAAGTTTTGGTCTAGAAAAAAAAATTTTGGCCACCAAAAAATACATTTTTATTTTGGTGCATCACAGTTATAAAATTTGGTGCATCATAGTTATAACTAAAATTTATAACTGTGATGCACCAAAATAAAAAGGTGCATCACAGTTATAAAATTTTGGCGGGAAAATTTTTGGCCTAAATAAAAAAAATTTGGCCCAAAATTTTTTTTTTTTTTTTTGACGGGAATTTTTTTTTTCCTGGGGGGGGGGGGGTTAGGGTGCGAATATACAAAATATCCCTTAAAGAATGAAGGAAAATACAATAAGGTCCCTGTAGTTTGATGTGAAAAAAGGGAGGGGAAGGAGAGGGTGATTTGCACTATTTTCTCACTTTTCGACCAAAGTGACTTTTTTCCTAGAACCAATATATATATATATATATATATATATATATATATATATATATTATATATATATATATATATATATATATATATACCCTTTCATTTCAGAACCACCATATCTACAAGAACTGCGAGAACCAATAATGTACTACTAATAAAGGATTGTGTGCAATACATCAATGCAAAATGGCATTTTTGTAATTGAAAGAAATAAAATTTCCTGGAAACATTCATGTAAAGGGCAAAAAAAGGTATTCTATATTTTACAATCTCATTAACCGCATGCAAAAAAATAGGGATACATTCCAACTATTTCTCGGTGATAATGATCAAAATATCAACTTGCTTGGTATAGTTTATCACAATTTAATTATTTACATATAAAAACACACACCAATTTCATATAAAAAACACACACCGATAACCTAAACCCCCAATTTACCTTGAACGGATACAATCAAGAACAACCGAAACCCCCAATTAACACACACCGATTAACAATAACATCAATGGAAGGTATGATCATCAATGTACTATGTTTATAATTTGTTAATTTTTTTTTTAATTGCGATGGTATATAATTCGATTGGTAAATGTGATTGCATGCCTGTTAATGCTTGTTGATTATTCTTTGGTTGTTCGATTGATTCATGTTAATCCTTTTTTGATTATTCTTTGATTGTTTGATTATTCATTGAGCATTAATGTAATTTTTTTTTTGTTTTTTTTTTTTTTTTTTTTTTTTTTTTCCTGAATGATTGAGGATGAATGTTGTATTTTATGTTGTTGTTACATTAGTGGTTGCAATATATTGTATAAATTTTCTGAAGATACATTACAGATGTTAACTTAAGAAACAGAACATGTTTAGGTGGAATTAGGAACATGTGTGTATGTAAGTACAAACATGTGGTTTTTGATGTGGTAATATGTAAGTGATATCTTTGTTTTGACACTGACATTAAAAAAAAAAAAAAAAAAAAAAAAAAAAAAAAAAACTATGGTTTAGAAACATGGATGTTACTATAATGAAAATAATCAATGGTGTTTGGAACATGTTTAGAAACCGTTGGATATGTGTTACAGGCGTTAAGTTAACAAACAGAACATGTTTAGAAACATGTATGTTAAAACCACACTATCAAGCAGAGTTCACATAACATCTAGCCACTCCGCAATTGCATCTACAGGACACGAACGACTAGCACATCTTTCCATTTGCATCTGCACAGTAACCGACTTGAACCACCAGCACATCTATCCATTTGCCAAATAATAAAATCCTAAAAGTGCATGCAATCAAACCATGTGTACAGTAAAAAAACACATCAACAAAAACTGATAGCTTGGACTAAACCAAACTCCCCACATACCAAATCTTGACCGGTCTGGTGTTCAGGTTATTAGCCTCTGCCGAATTAAGAACCACTCTATGTTGGACTCTCCAAATAACATAAAGCGGACCCATAAAAACCTCAACATAAGTTTCTTTCATGCTCATAGTTCATAACATTGTTTTTACAAGTTTCAAGTAACAAAACACTCACATTTCCAACCCACCGGAGGGAGTAAAGTTATCAGCTATGATACAACACAACGTACAAAATTGAATACAGAAACATCATTTTATGCCTTTCGCTGCCTAACTAATCTCTAAAGTTTGTATCTACTTTTTTGCCATTTCGACGCGAGTGAGGCAATTGTCACTAAGATTCCAAAGGATAATCATCATCATCTAGCTTATCCAATGAGTCTGTGTTTATTGTTTCTGGGAAGAACTCGTAATCAGGGTACAACTTTTGAAAGAGCTGTCATACACCACACACAAAAAAATAAAATAAAATAAAAATAAAAATACAATAAATAAATAAATAAAAAATTATACGGATGGTCCCTGTGGTTTACACCAATTTCAAGTTTGGGTGCTATTGCATTTTAATTACGCCAGACATACCTAATTTGGCAAACGTTTAACGAGTTTGGTCCCTATCTTGGATGGGCGTTAACTTTGACTGTTAAGTCTTTAAATTGCGAGGGCATTTGCGTCTTTTCATGTAATTCTCTTACAATACTCAGCCTTATTTATTCAAACGCATCCCTAATTAAAAACCCTAATTAACACATCCACCCACCCACATTAAAAAACCCTAGAACACATGTTCATACCCAAATTAAAAACCCTAAATCACGAATAAACTCCTTTCCAATCATGGTTTATTGTAGGTGTGGTCGAGTATGCAAAATCAAAACTTCTTGGACAGATGGTCATCCTGGTCGTCGTTTTTACAGTTACCCAATTGAGGTAAGTTATAAAAATTGAAGTAAGTGGTTTAATCAAAACCCAAAAAACTTATTCATCTTATTTTCTTTCTACAGGGATCACGATTTGGTTGGATTGATTGGTTTGATCCTCCAATGTGTGAGTGTGCTGTTCAAATTATCCCTGGATTGTTAAGGGCTAGGAATAGGCATGAAAATGCCATTGAAGAATTGAAAAGTCAAGTTAGAAAGATGAAGATGTATTTGATGTTTAGTTGGTTAGGTTTTGTTGTGGTAATTTACATCTTGGCCTAAATTGGTATGTAAAGGTCAAGTAATGTAGTATGTAAGATGTCTTTTGGGTTAATGAATGAAGAAGATTATATTTGTGTAATTTTGTGAGTTTCTAATGGTTTATTTGGGTTGTTTGACTACTAAAAAGTCTACTGTATTGCTGAGAAAAAAAAGTAGTTTGACTACTAATAGTCAAACTTAACAATTACTAAACATATGCCTGTAATTTGTTAGTGAATACATAAACTCAGTACATATAAGTGAATACATAAAGTGAATGGAATATAGAAAACTAGGTTTGACTAGTAAAAGTCAACCTTAAGTTTTAATAATACTGCATTACATAAAGTCAGTACATCACAAAGGTTTAACTTGTCAAATACATGAAACCAAAACATAGTGCATTACATATCAGCTAACCAAAACATACATCACAAACCAAAACATATCAGCTAACTAATACTGCATTACATATCAGCTTGCAACTTTCTTTTTCTTCTTTGATCTTGTACCATCAGCAACTTTGTTCTTTGAACTTGTACCAGCATCCATTGTAGATGAGGTCCTTTTTTTCTTCTTTGAACCTGTAGCAGCATCTTGTGTAGATGGAGTTGTACCAGCAGCCTGTGTAGTAGACCCCCTACTTGATTCAACTGGTTCCTTCAATTTTTGACCTTTACAAGATCTGCTGTTGTGACCAAGGTTTCCACACTTGTTACATGTAACAGTTTTATATGCCCTGGACAGTTTACCATCTCTAACCATTGCCTTCTCTTCCTTTGTTTTTCTTCTGTTCTTTCTTGGCCTGCCCACTTGGGTATGATGTTTTGGTGGAATGAGCTTTGAAGGAATTTGGGATTTCTTCCACATTAGCTTTCCATTTATACAGCCAATCTTATGACTGTAAGCCTTCTTCCAAGTAGCTAACCAATAACACTTATGCACCCACTCTTCTGGTATACCCACATGAATCCCATTAAGTGACATATTGTAGTTGGTTGCCACAGCATGTACACAAGGGATGCCTGTTAATTCCCATCTCCTACAACTACAATCCCTATTTGCCACATTCACAACACACTGATCACCATGTGGTCCTTTGACCTCATATTCTTCCCCCCCCCCATTCCAAGCTACTGAGTAATTATTTGCTTGGTCCATGTTAGATTTCAATAGTCTAGTGGCAGTAGGGGTGAGTGGGCCATCAGTTTTGTCTATCACAGCTAGAACATTCACAATCCTTCTAGTCAAGTACTGTCTAATGTATTCTAAGGCACTGATTATAGGTGCATCCCTAGCATCCAATATTTTCCCATTGAAAACCTCACACAAATTGTTCAACAAGATATCAGATTTAGCTCTACCTGTTATCAGGATAATTAAGGTACTTAAGTAAACTGCAAAAACTAGTAAGACCCAATTATGAGCAACTTAAGTAAAATACAACAAGTATTACCTGAGAAATGGGATATGGACCAAGAATGAGCAGAAATAGCTGATAACCAGTCAAATGCATCACTGTTATACTTTTTCAACTCCTCCATTGCAAGATCAAAATGAAAAACTGTTGTTGCAGTGGCACATCTCCAAAGGTGATCTTTATATGCCTGTCCACTGAACTTGTGCTTCATATTTTCATGTATGTGCCTAAGGCAAAACCTGTGCTCAGCACAAGGAAATACCTTAGCCAATGCAGGTATGATGCCCTGTATCAAATAAACAAATGTTAGAATATTAAATTAGCATTGGATTCCTTCTGTCTATAGGGACCATAGTTGATATAAAAAAGTCAAATGTGTACCTTCTGTCTATCACTTATAAAAGTGTAGTTAGATTCCCTATGCAGATCTAGATCTTCACCAAGACACTCCAAAAACCAAGTCCAAGAATTGGTTGTTTCTTTCTCCACAATTGCATATGCAACTGGATATATGCCATTGTTGCCATCCAATCCAACAACAGTCAAAAGCTGCCCAGGGTATGGACCCTTCATAAATGCACCATCAAGTCCTAACAAATCCCTTCCACATTCTTTGAAACCTTTCTTCAGTGGACCTAAACATATGTAGATCCTTTTAAAAACTCTTGTATCAGGAGCTAGTTCAGGATTTGTGTCTCTTTCAACTTCAATCCTTATGGTTGTATCAGGATTTTCCCTTCTCACCTCCAAACAGTAGTCTCTCAACATTGAATATTGTTGTTTGTAATCTCCCTTTACTTGATGTTGTGCAGTTGATTTTGCCCTAAAGCTTTCATCAGAGAAACACCAACCTCATATTGCTTTTGCAGCTGGTCTTGAAGTGCCCTAATGGGAACATCAGGGTTTTTCTCTATTTGGATAATGGGAACACAGGCACACTAGACCCTTCATTATCCCTTTCATTCACAGTAACACTTGCCCATCAAAGGGATCAAATTCATAATCATTGTTCAACAATTCTTGAACAATAACTTCCACAGTCTCAGGGACATTCAAAGGTTCAGTAACATTGGGAATGTTGGGACTGGGAATGTTGGGAGTGGGAGCATTATCTTCTTCTACATTGGAAATGTTGGGACTGAGAATGTTGGGAGTGGGAGCATTATCTTCTTCTACATTGGGAATGTTGGGACTGGGAATGTTGGGAGTGGGAGTATGAGTGTCATAGGTAAAGTGTTTATGGTATTCTAACAACAACATTTTTTGGGATGAGGGCCTTTTCTTCTTGGATGGGGTGGGTGTCACACCCCCAAAATTGGGTCCAGCGGAAGCTTACACATCGCTGGGGTGCAACTCAATTGGTATCATAACACAAGTGTAAAGAACGGTTTTCACATCAATCATTTAGAATATATTTGAGAAGTCAAAAGTGTTAAATTTACATTATGAAAAGTGGTGCGGAAGTTGGCCCATAAAATAAGTTAAGCGGTCCCAAATGTTTTATCAGAGTCTTCTATGACCATGCCATGCCCTGCCAAAAGCCTCCAGTAGCGTGCTATTGCTTAGTTCCTGAAAATACATGCTAAAATGTCAACACGAGGTTGGTGAGTTCATAGAGTTTGTTCAACAAGTAAAGTATTTGAAATAAGATTTTCCCAGCAAAGGCATTGTAAATCCACTCAGTTGCAAATCCCGCCCATAACAACACTTGCAACCTGTGTGTTTACAACCCACTGCTAAAATATAGCTTGAGTAAGACATGTGCGTATACGATATGCATTCTATAACACTAGTAGACCTTATGCTGCTCACTAGGAGACTTATGCTGCTCACGAGGAGACTTATGTTCGGCTACCCCAAGTGATAGATACTTAGGTCCGTGATATGTTCTGTACGGCTACCCCAAGTGTTAGATACTTAGGTCCATGATATGTACTGTACGGCTACCCCAAGTGTTAGATACTTAGGTCCATGATATGTACTGTACGGCTACCCCAAGTGTTAGATACTTAGGTCCGCGATATGTACTGTACGGCTACCCCAAGTGTTAGATACTTAGGTCCATGATATGTACTGTACGGCTACCCCAAGTGTTAGATACTTAGGTCCGTGATATGTACTGTACGGCTACCCCAAGTGATAGATACTTAGGTCCGCGAGTTGCTTTCAAGAATAACGCAAATAAGTTTAACACAATCATGTATGTAAGCAAGCAGTTTAAGCATGTATCTCCCCCAAAAAGTTCAAAAACGTATAAAGTAGGGGCTATGAAACTCACCTGATGCGATAGCAACAATGATAATAATGGATAAGATGAAATGAGGCTCGATCTCTAACCGCGACCTATTATGAATGATATGATCTAGCGTAAGCAATGATACAATGCTACACATGCAAATACGTATGTTAACGATACCACTCGTTAGTTTTGAAAATAATGCTTATCGTCGAAAACTACATTTTTGACGTCTCGGCAAGTTATAAACTACTTTTCGTGTAAATATGTTGAAACGGTACTCCACGATCCTTGTTTGATGTTTTATCGCCAAATAAAATAGTTTCGTCGCAAAATAACCCTTTTTACAACTTGTGAAAATATGACCAAACGGCCTCGCAAAACTAGTCGCAAAATATTGTACGTTAAGAGTTAGGAATAGAACTTGACGTTTTTTAAATCCTTGTAACATAATCTTAATGTCGTCTCATTTGACTTTTGATCATACGCGCCTCGATCATAAAGAAAATCGGCCATGAACTTATTGACTTGCTAGTTTTACACTTAGAAAATATATGTGTTGTAATGCTGTCAAAATAAGTATAGTTCGTCGGCTTTTCAAAAATTCATATCTCGGTCGTTACAAGTCCGTTTTCAACGTTCTTTATATCCACGCGTTCGTCATAACATGAACTAACATATTTTCGGTAGCTCGGCCCTCCTAGATCACGTCTAACGCCTCGTTTTGTCCGTCGAATGTCGTCCAACAGCAAGTAGTATTTTCAGGAAATAGTTTTTCGTCGTTAAACTTGGAAAAATCATAACTTCTTCGTTATAAACTCGTTTTAATCCGTTCTTTCGCCCATAGCTTCGTTTTTGAAAGTATTTTCTAAATCTTTGGTCCAAAATTACACCCTAGCCCCTGAGTTTCCCACGTTTTGCAAAATGGGACAGCAACTATATATATTGTCAAAACTTGGTTTTCTTAGTTAATAACTTGTACAAAACTTAACCAAACTACTTCAAATCAACTCCACAAGTACTCAATCCTACCATACACCTTCTCAGGGTGTCATGGGTCCTAATCATCACCAAAAATGGTGGGTTTCATGAGGATGTTAATAAAACTAGTAGATCTAGTGTTTAGAGATAGTTTAAAAGAAAAGTGGTATCATAAACATAAGTAACTTGCATTTTAAACTATAATGACTTGAAAACTCATAACCACATGGATCAAATGAAAGTATAACATGATAAAAATAGGTTCTTGAACTTACTTGAAGATTAAATGAGTTTGGATGAAAAAGATCTACAACCTTGGAGTTTTTATTTCAAAACTCTAACAAGGATGTTAAAATGGACTTGTTAAACACTTGAACTAGAAATTTTTTTGGGTTCTTCCTCTTGTGTTCTTGCTGCCGTGGGATGTAGGAGAGAAAGAGAGAAAGTTTGTGATTTTTTTGTGAAAAAAGTAGCTAGTTTAGACTTTATATAGTCCAAGGGCATTTTGGTAATTTCAATGAAAGGGTATAATGGTAATTTCACTATATTTTTGAAATATCTAGATATTTTTGAGGAAATATCTAGATATTTTAGGTTGGATATTTATCTTTGACATACGGAGTGGGTTTTGGTCCCGTTAATTGCTAACTGTAAGTCGTAAAGTCACAAAACTTAAAACCGGGTATCCTAAAATTCCTAAATTCATGAAAATGTCACGGAAGGTGGAAAACATATATTTCTCTTGTTGGTAATGTTGTTTGGACATATCGGGATGCCTAAATGATGTTTAAACCTTAAGGTAAATCTCGGACACGGTTTCGTGATTCTTGCAGAAATTATCCGACGAGTGCCAAAATCTCGGGTTATCATTAAAATAGTTTAACTTACGAGAATATGAAATAAAAATTTTGGAATGAATAGTGCCAGTGAATAGTAAAAATGAATAGTAACTCGTGAATAGTAAATTGTCGAGGTTCGGAAAAATGGCCTGGAATTACGAGTTGTGACAGTGGGAGTGGGAATGGGATTGTCAGAGGGTAACTCTTCTATCACAACATTGCTTATAATTGGGGGGGATCAAATAAAGTAGCAGTTTTGATGTCACATGTTCACAATAAACACTGATCATCTTATCATCCTTGATATACTTAGCCATACCAATAACATCAATGTCATTTTCTAGAGGTCTTAGTCCAATTTCTAAGTCGGTCCCAGGTATCAAATAATGATAGAAATCAGGTTCTTCATCATTAATGTAACCTAGTTCTTCCATTACATCATTCAACTCATGTACTGAAAACTTATCCATATCAAACCCATCCACATACGCTACTAACCCATTAACATACCTCCTTTCATCATAGTCTTTAAACTTTCCAGCATGATATATTTTCATAGAAAACATGGTAGGGTGTCCATCTGAAAAATGCAATAAGAAAAACACAATTAAAACACCATTAATTAACACAGTAATCTTCAAAAAAATCAAAATAGGTAACTGAAGTCGTTTCCTTTTACCGTATGCTTTCAGAGGTGCTTGGCCCTCATGCTTCTCTCGTATTCTTCAACTTTTAGAAACCATTGATTTGAAAGAGATGATCAATTTCTTGAATTAGATTTTAGGGTTCAGTGATGTAATAGATTTGGGTTGAGTGTTTTTTTTTTTGAATTAGATTTTTTGGGGTGAGTGGTGATGAGAATGGGAGGGAAATAAGAGGTCAACGGGGTTGGGTAGGCATTAAATATTGAATATAACCTGAAAAAGACGCAAATGCCCTCGCAATTTAAAGACTTAACAGTCAAAGTTAACGCCCATCCAAGATAGGGACCAAACTCGTTAAACGTTTGCCAAATTAGGTATGTCTGGCGTAATTAAAATGCAATAGCACCCAAACTTGAAATTGGTGTAAACCACAGGGACTATCCGTGTAATTTTTTCATAAATAAATAATGATCGTGTATTGTTGTTGTTGTTTAAAATTTAGCATAATGTTGGATTTCGAATGAGACTGTTACTTTAAAAATACTTCAAGTTACGGAATGAAAATTAATAAAAGGAATAACAATTTACTCTGTATTAATCAAGTTACTCCGTATTCATCCTTATAGGGTTGTGATGGAGTAGTATTATTTTTCCTTCAAACGATTGCATAATTGGAAAACAAAAATTGTGTTTTCAGTATGGTCTTACAGAACGACAATTACTTAAATACGTTTGTATCGCCGGAAAGGCAAATGGGTCAACAGGTCAAGTTTTACAACAATTACTTGAAATGTGCCTGGATAACATCCTTTTTCGGATGGGTATGGCCCCGACTATTTCGGGAGCTCGCCAATTAGTTAACCATAGACATATTTTAGTCTATGGTCGTATAGTAGATATACCAAGTTATCGCTGCAAACGAGATAAAACTTGAACCAAAATTAAATTTTAGTGACCTTTCTAATATCGAGAGAGTCGAGTGACATTTTGTTAGCTATTTTACATACTTTGGTGAATTTTTTCGTTCGATATCTTTTGTTGAAATGTTTTATTAATAAAAGATGAAAATGTTAAACGAATAATTAAAGAATGGAAATGGGGTTGGAAGGGTGTGTTTAGATTTACGAGAAGACGACCCTTATTTAACCCCACTATTTTATAATATTGTCTTATTTAACCAACTACTTTCTTGACTAGTGACATGTTAATTAAACGGGTAAATGGTTTACTTTTCTCATATTAGTTTGAGTAAATTACACGGATTGTCCCTGTGGTTTGTCCAAAATTTCACGCATAATTCCTCGAGTTTCAAAGTTGCGTGTATCGTCCCTCTGACTGCAAAAGAATAACACCTATGGTCCCTGTGATGGATGTCCGTCTATTTCTCCGTTAAACAGCCCTCACGTGAACACGTGAGGGTAATAACGTCTTTTTGCCTCAACACAGGGACTATACATGGAATTTAACTCAAATGTACTAAAACCCAAATCATAATACCA
Organism: Artemisia tridentata subsp. tridentata; assembly: GCA_021014915.2. NCBI lineage: Eukaryota > Viridiplantae > Streptophyta > Magnoliopsida > Asterales > Asteraceae > Artemisia > Artemisia tridentata. The sequence goes on from CP139505.1 coordinate 414,319,302, forward strand.
AATGATAAAAAAGAATAAAATGAAGTAGATGTTATAAATGATTAAAGACTGTCAAAGTAATTGATTTTACGCAAAGAATAAAAACACAAGCTATGTTACACAGGGCTGATGTACAAACCCAGATTCAATACAAACCCAATTCAATACAAACCCAGTTCCGGCGACCTTTTCGATACAAACCCAGTTCCAGCGACCTTTTTCCAATACAAACCCAGTTCAATACAAACCAGTTCCGGCGACCTTTTTCCAATACAAACCCAGATTCCGGCGACCATCATATATTCATATTGGATCTTCTAAAAGGAACAGATTTACAACTGTAGTTGAAATCCAACTCCGTAAGTCCATAACTATAATTGATCAATAAGTATAACTTCTTCCAGAAATAAACAAGTGCTTTAGCATTAAAAATAAAAACTTAAGATTGTGCCTTTAAAATCTTAATTAGTTGTTTGTTATTAACTTCCTTTTAGGAAGTCAGTTATCGAAGGACTTCCCAAATCGTTTTTTCTTCACAAACCACAAATCAGACTCTTAAATCCCTTCTAAACCAAACTATTGTTTTGCAAATTTCACTACTACCCATCTTTTTTTTAATCTTAATTCACTTCACTAACAACAACAAAAATCACACTTTCTTATAAAATCTTCACTGCAAACTATAAAAATCTAAACATTTTCAATCTTTTTTTATAAAACCACAACAAACCACAACAATTAGACCAACCCCTTTAACAGCAATCATGTTATTTCCTTTCTTTGATTCATTCACAAACAAACTCAACAAACAAAAAATAATAGCCCCACGCCTTCTCATCCACTTACCTGAAACGCATTATCACTTCCATTTTTGGAAGTGACTGTGGTTGTCGTTGAAGCCGCTGGAGAGGGTTATGTCTCATATTATTTCGATTTGGAATGATTGTTCTTTTGATCGGTTTGTTTTTTGTGTGTGGAAGTTGAAGGTGGATTTTAGATCGAGAGGTGTTGGTTGTTTGTTATGGATCTGGGTTTTGATATTGTTAAGGATCTGTGAGAGTTTCATTAGATCGATTGGTTTTGATATTGTTATGGATCTGGGTTTTAGATCGATTGGTGTGAATGGATTTATGTGGTGGATAAAGATGGTTTTGATATTGTTATGGATCTGGGTTTTAAGTACATTTGAGTTAAATTTCATGTATAGTCCCTGTGTTGAGGCAAAAAGACGTTATTACCCTCACGTGTTTATCACATGAGGGCTGTTTAACGGAGAAATAGATGGACATCCATCACAGGGACCATAGGTGTTATTCTTTTGCAGTCAGAGGGACGATACACGCAACTTTGAAACTCGAGGGACTATGCATGAAATTTTGGACAAACCACAGGGACGATCCGTGTAACACCCCGACCCGACAAGGGTAAAGATGTCACAATAATGGCTCCATATCAGATCAAAACAAAGCATACATCTATAGTAATACAAAAATCTCAAAGGTTACAATTGAAATACTGGAACTACAAGGTTACAAATGAGAACTTCTGAAAACACTAATTCTAAAATATTTTATCTTCTAGTCAACTCAAATCCAGAATAGCTATCCAATCTTCTAAGTCCAAAGGTACACTCTCCACTCATTCCCAGCTTCCTACTAAAACCTGCCGCAGGAAAAGAAATGCGGCTGAGCTACGAGAGCTCAGTGAACAGATATATAGATAACAGAAACAATAACAGATAGCAGTACGACACAAATCAGGAATACAGATTATACAGATACAGAATCAAGTGAAAGAATAGGAAAGGAATAAGGATAAAAGAAATGAAATGAGAAAAGGATAATGAAACAAAATAAGGTTTAGGGAAAACAGAAATCCATCACGAGCCCAGATAACAGATAATACCATAGCATAACAATATAATGCAACAAACCTGTGTAGAGTGATCAGCTCTCAGATAATGTGAAAGACGTGTATCGCACACACCATCAGTCACCAGATATAATAAACAGTAACCATATAACATAACAGATAACAGATCAGATCTAGGATGCATCCATACGCCCCAGGTGGCCAAAACCTCCTCACACACCAAATCAGATAAAGTCAGGGACGGGACAGGTCATCACTCTCCTGCCCTAGAGTCATGCCATCGGTGCATCAATGACATGGACATGAAACCCTCATGCCTAGTGATTGGCTCGGATATCAGACTGTAGGTCAAGGTCAGATGTCATATATAATCAGAGTGTCATATCTAAGGGTTCATGGCATAAGGTTCATGTCAAGTAATTTCAGAAATAAATATCAAAGGTTCAAATCAGAGTTTATCAGATTAAGTTTTATAACAAAGTTTGAGTTCAGATCAAAAGGACTATATCAAATGGTTCAGAAAAGAATTTCACAGGTTCATAATTAAAAGTTCGTAGCAAAAATTCATTTAGCAGTTCCTGTCAAAAGTTCATTTACAGCAATCCTTTAATAATGGTTTTCAATAAAATGATCCTTCAGAATAGTTTTCATAAAATAATCTTTCAAAATGGTTTTGCACAAAAAATATTCTTTAAACTAGTTTTCACAAAAGTTAATAAAATGTCATATAAAAACAGTATCATATCACTACTTATAAACATCCTTTTAGAACAACTGATTTTCTTCTCAAAACATTTTCAGGTCATAGTTAAAAGGTTTTCATAGCACGGATTTATATCAGAGGTCATAATAGAGGGAACTCATAGAAAAGGTTCAGAGCAAAGGGAATCATAGCAATAGAATCAAATCAGAAACTAAACAGATCAAAATATGAAGGAGATCAGAGAAGGTTCATGAAACAAAAGGATCACATGGAAGGTTCACAAACAGAAGGGGACATAGCAATGGTATGGGGAATCCTAATATGAGACAAGATTAAATCAGAATGAAGGGATAGAAGGCACCCTTACTGAAAAAGGGCAGAATATCTGTACCTTAATAGCAGTGCAGACAAACAACAAGCAAACAAACACTGAACAGATCAAGGCTTCTCCTTCTTCACACCTAAAGGAGTAGAAGACGGAATTACACAGGGTTCTAACTCAGATTACCATTTTTAGTTTACCTTTCCATTTTAAGTACTTTCTATTTTTAGTAACTTTCCAGATTTAGTAAGTTCCCATAATTAGCAGGTTTCCAGAATTAACAGATATTACTATTTCAGATTAGGTTAAGTCCTTATTCAAAGATTATTATGGAATAAAGGTATATTTTATCAAGTTACAGAAGTCTAGGGTTAATTATGACATGTTCACAAAGTTTAGGGTTTTAATTGTAATTTCATCAATGTCAAAGGTATAAAATGAAAATACCTCAAGTTACTGATTTAATACACATTTTATTCAGAATGACATCTTAATCCCTTCAGTTTCATCATTTACAGCTTATACCCCTCCAGTTACATTATTTGCAAAACAAACCCTTTAATTACATAATTCATGATTTAATCCTTATAATCTCCATATTTACCAAACAAGCATCTTATTTTACAAAATTACAAAATGTCACCTCAGACTTATGTATAGTACGGATCAGACCCTCAGATTTCAGAATTTACACAATTGGTCCCTTAAGTTTACAAAACTTATAAATTAAGTCATAATTTAGTAACAATTACATATTAAGCCCATAATTCCTCAAATTACACATTACACTCTTAATATCATTATTTACACAAAATAACTTCAAGTTTCCAGAATTTACACTTTTAGTCCCTCCATTTTAATTTATTTCAAATCGAACACCAAACTTACAATTAAATCCATATCTTGCAATATTTACACTTAGGACCCTCAAGTTATATTTTTCCTACATTCCTACAGACTTATATAACATTACAAAAATGTCCCATACGTTTGAAATATTACAAAACACCCCCTTAAGTTTTAAAACAAATCGTATAACACTTTTAAAATACAATTCCAAGCCCTAATCAAATCCAATCATTGACCCATCATGATTACAACCTCAAAACACATTAAATGTCCAGATCATGCCCCCAAAAATCCTAACCCTAATATATTCGATTAGGTTTTTATTTATGTCCTTATTTTCTTAAAATCCGGTTTTGAACAAAATTAGCCACGAGTTATATAAGCTTCCAAGGTTCGAACCAATGTTTTTCCCAGGTTATATGATGCCTAAGGAACTCATAAAAATTATATACCAAGTCCAGAAAAATCGTATAGCTCATTTTAGATTTTACGTACGTTTTTGATACCCATAATTACCACGACACATATATAGGCCTCTACAATTCATTCCATCATTTTTCCCAGATCTTATACTTCATATGAGGTCCAAATAAAATAATTATAACACCCAGAAAATTCGTATCAATTATTTTAGAATTTACGTGTATTTTAAACATTAAAAATACTAGCGACCAATTGGCCTTGCATGATTCGATTTGTGCAATTTTTATAAGTCTTATATGATGTAAGGGTCATGAGAAAAATACCAGATCGAAGTTTGAACGTGTGAATTAGTCGCACGAATTTTGTACTTCACGAATGGAATACTCGGCAAAGAAAAATGCCCCACGATCGAACCAATGAATCCCCAAGCCCAACCTTATTTTTCCTAGCCTCCTTGAATGCAGAACAACTCCATAAAAATACTAGATCACCTCCAGAAATTCGTATGAGATGTGTGTGAATTATTGTGTATGTTTTGATAAAATCGGCTAGGGTTTAAAATGAGGAGATAAATGGGATTGACTTAAACAAGGAAATGCCGTGAGTTTTGGGGGGGGGGGGGGGGGATGGACCATATCACACGTCTATGGGTTGGCAAAATCAAGACTTTCAATTTTGTTGATTTCTTTCCTTTTGAAAAAAATGTATTTATCTTTTAGGGTTAATACCTACACATGTTACTAAAGTTTGCAAAAAATTTGATTTAGGTTACTATACTTTTTTTTTGTTGAGTTAGGTTACCCATGTATACGGTTTGTTGAATTAGGTTACCCATGTATACGGGTTTGTTGAATTAGGTTACTTGCGTCAACATTCGTTAGATTTTAAGTACAAAATGGTCCTTGTCGTTAGTCGGGCGTCACGGAATTAGTCCCTAGACCACTATTTCGGTTAGTTTGACCGTTTTGCGTCACAGAATTAGTCCCTAGACCGTATTTCGTTTAATTTTTTTTCGAAATTAATTTTTTTTTCGAAATTAATTTTTTTAGAAATTAATTTTTTTTTCGAAATAATTTTTTTTCTAAAAAATAATTTTTTTCGAAATTAATTTTTTTTTTCGAAATTAATTTTTTTTTCGAAATTAATTTTTTTATAAAAAATAATTTTTTTCGAAATTAATTTTTTTATAAAAAATATTTTTTTTCGAAATTAGTTTTTTTATAAAAAATAATTTTTTCGAAATTAATTTTTTTTGAAATTATTTAAAAAAAAAATTAATTTCGAAATAAATTAAATTTCGAAAAAAATTAATTTTGAATTAAAAAAAATTAATTTTGAAAAAAATTAATTTCGAAAAAATTAATTTCGAAAAAAAAATTAATTTCGAAAAAAAATTAATTTCGAAAAAAAATTAATTTCGAAAAAAAATTAATTTCGAAAAAAATTATTTTTTATAAAAAAAATTAAATTCGAAAAAAATTATTTTTTATAAAAAAAATTTCGAAATAAATAGGCGAAAACGTAAGAAAACTAACGAAAACGTAAGAAAAACGGTCAAACTAACCGATATAGTGGTCTAAGGACTAATTCTGTGACGCAAAACGGTCAAACTAACCAAAATAGTGGTCTAGGGACTAATTCCGTGACGCCCGACTAACGACAAGGACCATTTTGTAACATGGGTAACCTAATTCAACAAACCGTATACATGGGTAACCTAATTCAACAAAAAAAAAAGTATAGTAACCTAAATCAAATTTTTTGCAAACTTTAGTAACATGTGCAGGTATTTATCTTTTATAGCTTTTACTTTTAATCGATTAAATAATAAAAGTATTTTTCGGTTTACATATGTATTTTAGAGTGTCAATGTAATTTTTTGGACATTCAAAATAATATAGTGTTGTCCCAGAAATTTATTTGCTTCATATATGGTTCGTTTTCAGAAGTTTGGAATCAATTCAGAATTTTTATAAGTGACTTAATTATGTTTTATGGTTTCAGGGGTAATTTGGTCATTTTACAGATTATCTGAATTTCAGGTATTACAACTTCTTCCCCACTAACAAAAAATTTCATCCTCAAAATTTGCAGAAAGCAGAAAGAAAAGAGAGCAGAAAACAAGACAAAGACATACCAGACTAAGACGAGAATTGAGGTGGAACGAAACAGAAACACAACTGATAGTGAACAGAAATATGAAAGATTTGTTTCTCATGACTCGAACTTGTAGATCAAGCTTCGTTTTCTTCAGAAAAGACAAATCATACAGGATCCAGATCTAAGGTGTAGTATACCAACCGTAACAGATGATAATCAGATTCTCTCAGAAGAGACGCAGGAAATGCATAGTATTTTGACGGATATGCCGTCCACAGAATTTGATTAGACAAATCAGATTAGAACGTATAGAAAATAGATTATCGATAACATCAATTGGCAGAAAGTTCTACAACAGAACCTAAGATTCTTATCGGATGTGCAGAGGTCAGCAAAATGCGTGACGAGAATCCAGACGTATCAATTCGCCTAACGGGGAAAGCAGATTACGCGTATAGGTAGAATGAACTTAAGGTCTCACTAACTCAGATAATCTCAAATAGTTATCAGAATTTCTAAAGCTTCTAAGGCACTTCTCGAAATATCCTATGCCCACAACAAGTGCACGTTATATGATGTAAGTATTATCACGTTGGCCAGACGTCATAATACTGGCATCATATAAATATGCCCTCATGATGGTCATACTTTATCTCAAGTCGTGAACAGAACAACTTATCTTAATCCACTTAAACTTTCTACGGTCTCAGAGGTCATCAAAATCAAACGCCATAACTAAGAGGAGAACAAACTACTCGAAAGAGTTAACGGAAATCCCAGAATGTCTATCAGAAGTTGGTACATCGTTAAAAGCATCAGATCATCCATCATTCGTCAAATTTCACATAACAAAACCATCGTCCGACATACGCAGAATGAACACAGAGCGGAATTACTAATAGAGAACCTAAATCATTCAAAGGATTTTATCATCAGGTAACAGAAATTTAAATGGGTCAAGAGGAAATGAATTACGTCATCCATAGCTTCATCCATCACAGAATTAATTAATTCTAACACAGACGTTCGCTTCAGAATTTCATCCATTCAAATCATGATCTCAATTTCTATTCGCAAGTCTGCTTCTGCTCTCAATTCATCTTAGTACAACTAAAATGAATAGAGAAGCAAGACTGCGAGTCTTTGACAGGTCTTCTAGCACAGTTCAAAATTTGCCACTCAGATTGCTGTCGTCACCAGATGCCTGATAGTGTTGTCTGCTACAATCTCTGAATGCCAATCAAATCTACTCTTCTAAAGGGTCATTCTACTTAATACGAAAATGGTCTACATGTTCCTTGTTCGTCTCAGAGCACAAACATGCTGTCATACTATGACAGTTGTCCAATTACTCACGAAAACGTGATTCCATTAGCCAATACCATTGGCATTATTTAGAACTCATGATGGTCACAATGAGTACGAAAACAGTTTTCATGAATCGTTTCAGGGAAAACTTCATATCTAATTCACATCACCAATCTTTACGAATAAAACTGAAATACTTTACGGAAGTTGCTCTCAGTTAGCCATTTCCTATCTTAGGAGTTCTTGTGGTTGCTTCTTCAGTTCTCCAAACATTAGATGAGGTCGTCTGACACAGAGTTTCAAAGTGGAACAAATCAATCATTGGTACGCAGAAATGAAAGTGATTACAGTGAGAATTACGGTTAGGTTTACGATAGTTGATATGCAGACGCAAAATTTTCTCTTTCTTCTTCATAATTTAATAGGGGTATTCAAGGGGAAACACTGAGGTGGACAAAAACATATCTCATCAGCTTCTTCAATCTCTCAACTTCTATAGCATCATGGTTCGTCAACTGGGATCAGTTCAATGCCAACTCCATCTCCCGAGCAGTAGGGAATCCAAAAAGGTTCATCAGAAACATCAGAAAATCGTACAGCAAGACTTCCAATTCCAAAGCTTTCTAAGGATGGATATTATTGGGTGTCCGGAAAAGGTTGTCATAACAAAACTAGGATGAAAACAGATTTCAATAGGTCTCATATCAGATATGGTAGTCTCTGGTAGCTTATAAAGAGCCAGTCAACAAAAGACCTCGAAGTCGAATATATCAAAAGTAAACAGATCCGCAGAACGAATATGGTTATTTTTACCAGACGGATAGTTCATTTGTCAGAGTCAAGCACATGGTTCAGTATAGTGTGGGGATATATAGGCGAACAATTCAAGGTGTTGGAATCTTTTAGCTATTTAGCACAAGTGGCCGGTAGGTGTGAATCATCGGTAATACGGACATCGTATAACTGTCAAAAGTGAGGCGTATAGAAATATCAGTTATCAGCATCATAATGCTCGGTTAACAATTTCATATCGAGACAATATTTTCGTCATATCCTTCCAAAAGAAACTAGTTGGCTGCAAGATTTATCAATCAAAGGGAGGAAATAAACTTCCTATATTCATGGTTAATAATCACCAGAGTTCTCATAGGAGTAGTATGGATTTTGCAAGACAGAATAGTATCAGATGATACATTTATATCCAGTGCGGGTAATGAATTTATAGAAGGTGTCAAACACATCGGGGTTAAATGACCTTTGGGATGGTCGGAGAGGTATCAAACTGTTTATCAGACAGATCAAAAGTGAAGATCAAAGTCAGGCAGTGGAATACTCCCAGAAGATACACTTAAGCAAACTCACTTCCTGGTCTTCGGTTGTTGCTCTTTGGTTGCTCAAATCAACTGGTATGATCCGAAAGACATCTTCGCTTGGCGGCTAGACAATCTCTCGGTATCAACTCACGCTTTTGAAAACAAAAATTTCCAAAAAACGCCCCGCTTTTCCATTTTTTCACACTTATTCTATATTTTTGTATTTTTTTTTCTTGTGACGGGATGTTGACTTTCATTATTTCACAATAACATTTAGGATCACGGAGCAGGAAACACAACTCATAAAGAAGTGACCATACAGATAAAATTCATCGTCCCTGACTTTTCACAAGTCCCCAAACTAAGCTTAAAAACGAAATCATTGTTAAATACAAGTTAAGATGCTAACGCTACTCATGAATGTAAGTTGTAAATTTTTCACTCCCCATTTATTCTATACGTTTGGTACATGTGCTAATTTTCAAAAGTTCAAACAAAGAAATCGACATTATTATGGTTATTACTTGTTTAAGTCAAATATTAATTCACCGGGAATCTTGAAATCTAAGAATAAAAAAGGGGCTTTTCCATGTAGCGGCTTTCTTCTCAGCACATCCCAAACCAGTTGGTTTTAGGTGACCAGGCTTTTGACACCCCACAGAGAATAGTACCAGAATCAGCGGGATTTTGATTTCAAAGATTTCTAAAATTCCCGCTAAGTTAATATTAAATACTTAAATAGACAATAACCAACGATCATTTGGAGATTAAAGACGCAAAGATGAGATCACTCCATGTAACGGCTTTCTTCTCGGCACATCCTAAACCAGTTGGTTTTAGGTGACCAGGTTTTTGACACCTCACAGAGAATAGTACCGGAGCTTTCGGGGTCTTTCGAAATCAATAATCTACCAAATTCCCGTTAAACTTTTAACACAAAATTAACGAATACTAGTTCAACTTCCGATTTAAATTTAAGAAAAAGCAAGCTTCATACATTTATAAGCAACATTTTTACTCATGTAACACATATTTTTCATTTTTCATCATTTTTTTTTTTTTTTTTTTATTTTTTATTTTTATTTATTTTTTTTTTTTTTGGTAACACATATACATACTTGCATTATACTTGTGACTTTACTCACTTACTTTTGCAACAAAATTTCGATTTTTCAGAAAGTGTGCTTGTTCGAAAATTTAAATAAAAAGTTGAACTCGTACTCTATATCAAAGTTGTATAAAAGTTTGTAATAAAACGATTTTTAAGTTTAAAAATTTGAAAATAGCACTAATTTAGCTTATGGGAGGAAAAACTACAAATTACACTGATGAACTTTTAAGATAACCAACTAATCCTTGCTTAGCATCACAACTTATAATTAACTCAATCATTTCTCGTTCTTCGCAAATTTAAAATCTTTAATAAAAAGATCCGCGAATGCTTAGTCAAAAAGGTTAAGGGGACAAGCTAGAGCTCAACACGCCCGGTCAAGTCAAAATTTTATTCCTACTTGTCACACCCCCAAAATCGGGTTCAGCGGAAGCTTTCACATCGCTGGGGTGCAACTCAATTGGTATCACAACACAAGTGCAAAGAACGGTTTTCATTTCAATTATTTAGAACAACCTTGTTTAAAAAAATGTTGAATTTACATTGTTAAAAGTAGTGCGGAAATAGGCCCTTTAAAATAGGTAAAACGGTCCCAAATGTTTGTCAGAGTCTTCTATGACCATGCCATGCCCTGCCAAGAACCTCCAGTAGCGTGCTAATGCTTTATACCTGAAAATACATGCTAACAAGTGTCAACACAAGGTTGGTGAGTTCATAGAGTTTATTGAAAAATGTAATGCCTTTGAATGAAGGTTTTCCCAGCAAAGGCATTGTAAATCCACCCAGTTCCAAGTCCTGTCCATAGCAAGACTTGCAACCTGTGTGTTTACAACCCATTGCCAAATATGATTTGGTTTATGTTACTGAAATGTTACACGGAAACCACAAGTATAAGTTTATGACAAACTGCCACATAAAAATGATACAATATCTCTTAAGCTCATGACCCCGAAGCTAGACTGAATGAAATGCCCCAACTGAGTGCTTTGCCAAACACCCTGAAATGGATCAAATGTAATGCGTTCGTATGACAATTGGTGCTACCAACCCGAACGGAGGTGTCACCCTCAATAGATCTATTCACACACCCTCGCTTGCTCACAATTAACGGTTCATGATAATAGGGGACTTCAACTTGGCAAATGTGGTAACTTAAGCAATGTAATGAATTTATATACTTTGGTCCGCATGAAAAATGGTACAATGTATTCTCCCCCGAGAGATTTGAAATGATGTAATAACTTGAAAACCGGGGCTATGAAAACTCACTTTAATCCTTAGAAGATTAAAGTGCATGTGGAAAATAATTGAGCATGTATTCTCCCCCAAAACGTAATCCAAAACGTATAAAATAGGGGCTATGGAACTCACCTGATGCGATAGCAACAAAGACAGATATGAATATGCTGAAATGAGGCTCGGTCTCTAACCGCGACCTAACATGAGTGATATGATCTATTGTAAGCAATGAAATGATGCTACACATGCAAATACGTATGTTATCGATACCACTCGATGATTTTGGAAAATAATGTTTATCGTCGAAAAATACATTTTTGACGTCTCGGCAAGTCATAAACTACTTTTCGTGTAAATATGTTGAAATGATACTCTATGATCCTCGTTTGGTGTTTTATAGTCAAATATAATAGTTTCGTCGCAAAATAACTCTTTTTATAACTTGTGAAAATGTGACCAAACGGCCTCGCAAAACTAGCCGTAAAATATTGTACGTTAAGAGTTAGAAATAGAACTTGACGTTTTTGAAAACCTTGTAACATGATCTCACAGCCGTCTCATTTGAGTATTGGTCATACGCATCCCGATCATAAAGAAAATCGGCTTTGAATATGGTTACTTGAAAATATAATGTTCAATACTTAGAAATTCTATTATAGTAAAAGCTGTCAAAATAATAACTTTGAAAGGATTTTTGGGTAAAAAGATGAGGTCATAGTTTATTCGTTATAAGTCTATTCAACGAACGGCCAATTGATTTAAAAAGCTTGCTGGGAGATCTTGATTTCATATGAAGACGGCTCGGACTCAAACCATACCAATCATGGATAAAAACAGTCGTGAAAATGGTATCTCGCAAAGACAGTTTTGCGGCAAGTTTATATTAGTAAAAGCTGATGGGATTATACATTTTTCGTCGGGTTTCAAACACTTGTATCTTTTCCGTTATAAGCTTGTTTTCTATGTTCTTTATATCCCCGGAATCGTGGGACAACGTATTAACATATTTTTGATAAGTCGGGACAGCTAAGTGACGGCTAACGCCTCAAAACAGCCCTTGAAAATTGTGACAGCAGTGAGTTTTTCTGAAAATATAGTTTTCCTCGCTAACTCGTATTTGGCATAACTTTCACGTCGTAAAGGCTCTTTTAGTGATTCCAACGGCTACGGTTTCGTTTTTGAAAGTATTTTCTGAATATCTAACCCAAAGTTACCCAAAAACCCCTGAAGTTTCCACGTTTGGCAAAAATGGACAGCAACAATATTTTTCAAAAATACTTTTCGTTGTTAAACTTCGGAAAACCATATCTCCTTCGTTATTAACTCGTTTTTATCCCCGTTTTCGGCCATAGTTGCGTCTCGGAATGTATTTTCTAAATCTTTGGTCCAAAGTTACCCAAAACCCACTGAGTTTCCCACGTTTTGCATTTAAGGACAGTAGGTATATATATTGTTCAAAACTTGGTTTCCTAGTTACTAACTTGTACAAAAACCTTCCAATCAGCAACCAAACATCTCTTAATCTACCATACACCTTCTTAGGGTGTCATGGGGTCCTAGACTTCACCAAATATTGTAGGATTCAAGGGGATGATCATAGGCTTTATATATACTTATAAAAACCATAAAACTTGTAAAGTGGTATAAATAACATATGTAACTTGCATGTTTAACCATTATAACTTGGAAATACATGATGATAATGATCAAATGAAGGTATGAGATGATAAAAAAGATGTTCTTGAACTTACTTGAAGTTTGATGAGTTTGGATGAAAAAGATCACAACCTTGGAGTTTTTATCGCAAAACTCTAACAAGGAAGATAAAAGGAACTTGTATAACACTCGATCTTGGAAAAATTACGGGATCTCCTTGGTTCTCGTGGTTGTGCCGTGGACTAGGGAGAGAAAGAGAGGAGAGTGTGTGTGATTTGTGATAAAAATGAGCTAGTTAAGTCTTTATATAGTCCAAGGGTATTTTGGTAATTTCAACAAAAGGGTAAAATGGTAATTTCACTAGGTTTTTGAAATATCTAGATATTTTTAATATCTAGATATTATAGGTTGGACATTTATCTTGACTTACGGAGTGAGTTTTGGTCCCGTTAATTGCTAACTGTAAGTCGTAAAGTCACAAAACTTAAAACCGGGTATCCTAAAATTCCTAAATTCATGAAAATGTCACGGAAGGTAGAAAACATATATTTCTCTTGTTGGTAATGTTGTTTGGACATATCGGGATGCCTAAATGACGTTTAAACCTTAAAGTAAGTCTCGGACACGGTTTCGTGATTCTTGCAGAAATTATCCGACGAGTGCCAAAATCTCGGGTTATCATTAAAATAGTTTAACTTACGAGAATATGAAATAAAAATTTTGGAAATGAATAGTGAAAATGAATAGTAACTCGTGAATAGTAAATTGTCGAGGTTCGAAAAAATGGCCTGAAATTACGAATTGTCACAGTCTCCACCCGTTACGGGAATTCAGTCCCTGAATTCAGTTAGTGTTGGTCTCCGGGGTGGATTCGGCGAAAGGTATAGATATTTGAAGTCGCGTCTGGTCTTCCCGCTCCCATGTAAACTTAGGACCTCTGCGAGAATTCTAGCGAACCTTAACGATAGGAATTTGACTCTGCTTCAACTGTTTGACCTCATGGTCTATGATTTCTGTTGTTTCCTTCACATATTTGTGCTTATTGTCGAGCTGAATTTCTTCCAATGGAATTTCAGGCGTTTCGTTTGAAAAACATTTCTTGAGGTTTGAGAGATGAAACGTGTTATGTATGCTGCTAAGCTCTTACGGAAGCTCCAGTCTGTATGCCAGTCGGCCGATTACAGTTACAGTCTTTAATGGTCCAAGGTACCTAGGGTTCACTTTCCCGTGTTCTCACAATTGTATCATACCTAATCCCAATGATTTTGCATCCTGAGTTGACCTAACTTTTCTATTGTTTTCGTGTTGCTTGTAACTGATTCTTGACTTGTACACTTTCCTTTGTTGTTTCACGATTGGGTTCTAGCCTAGTGAATTGGACTTCCCGATTTTTGGTCTGTCAGTAGGTAATTGGTACTTCCACCACAGGGTGTCTTAAAGGGTATAGTCTTTGTATTGGTGTGATGGCTATTGTTGAAGGTGAAATCTGTCTATGTCAAAGGTTTACTCCAAACAATTTAAGGTTAATTCTATGGTACTGAGCAAGTCCTATAGCGCTTGGATAGTTTCCTTAATGTTTGTTGGTTCGAGGATGGTAGGTCGTGCGTATATCTGATTGGGTAAGGATATCTTAAAGGGATTGTCAGAACTTTGCCTCCAACCTGAAATTCTAATGGTTTGCGTCGAACATCGACGTAACTTTTCGGTCGGCTTCTGGCTGTTTTAAATCTTTCTCAAATCTGAATTATCTTTTCTGTGGTTCCGCGAACCATGTCTGAACTAGTGAGTTGTACTTGACCAAATTCGGTCCAACAAACTGGGGACCGACACCTTCGACCATAGAGTGCCTCGAATGGTGCTGCTTTTATGCTCATGTGATAGTTGTTGTTATAAGAGGACTCGATCAATGGCAAATGGTTAGCCCAAACCATTTCCAAAATCAATCACATATGCCCTGATCATATCTTCCAATGTTTGAATCATTCTCTTGCTCTGACCATCGGTCCGAGGATGATAGGCATTGCTCATGTCTAATTTACTTCCAGATGAATCTTGTAATGATTGCCAGTGAGTTGAAGTATAGTGACTATCTCGGTCAGGGATGATGGAAATTGGTTCACCGTGCCTTGAAACTATTTAGTTGACGTAAAGTCTGGTAAGTTGTTCTATTGTATAAGTCTCTCCGATTGGAATGGAATGGACTGATTTGGTGGGACGATCGATGATCACCCAAATAGCTCCTAAACTGCCTAATGTCTTGGGAAGTTTAGTGAAAATGTCTATTGTAATGCGTTCTCATTTCCACTGAGGAAATTCTGGTTGCTGAAGTAATCCTAATGGTTTCTGGTACTCGGCTTTTACTCTAGCGCAAGTAAGGCATTTGCTAACATACAAAGCTATGTCTGCTTTCATATTCGGCCACAAATAAAGTTTCTTGAGATCCTGATACATCTTATCAGAACTTGGATGAATGAAGTACTTCGACTTGTGCGACTCGTGCATAATCAACTCTAGTATTCCACCATAGAGAGATATCCAGTTTCTATCCTTGAAGCACAATACTCTGTCTGACCTCTTTACTAACCTATTTGCATTCTTTGGCATACCGTAGGGTTTTATCATTCTGTCGGTTTCCTTCCTTGAGTGCCTCAACTTGAGTCTCGAGGATTCGTGATGGTAAAGGTGAAATGATTGTCATTCTCAATGATCCGACTCTCAACGGCTTGAGGTTGGGTTATGGTTAGCTGACGTGCCTCTAGGAGGCGGTTCATAAGGTGATGCAGGTGTGAATGTTCTTGCAACGATTGTGTACACACACAAGAAGTTTTGAAACTTTTAGAAATCGAGTAGGAATGCAAACCGGACATAATTTTATTATAATTGCTCTCAGTATTGCAAACTTCATCTCTGAGCGGGGCATAGGTAGTCAGCCTATGTCCAACTGTCCCGGGTTGAATATAGATGACGAGTCTATATTCCATCGAGGTTCAATGAAGTTTAAAATACTCAGCTCAGTTATAGTAATACTAGGTCCTTCACATTTGAAGAGATGTTCTGATAGGCTAAGGAAAAGGACCAAACTCGTGGTCGAATGATGAAACTATGTAAGAAAAAGGCGTAACGCTGAAACGTATACGATATGTATGCATGCTTATATGAAGACAACTATAGTAATCAACTATAATAAGTGGGTATGAATGAATTGATAATAAGACACAAATCTTATTAAATATGTCAGCAACAAACCACAATTGAGGCATCAGCTTGGCAGGCAGGCACGCGGCGGTCATAGGGTTATGTTTTTGTAAATGTAGCTATAGTTTAGGTTTTAAAATTACCCAATTCTCTATAGCCTAGGCTCTGATACCAATCTGTCACACCCCCAAAATCGGGTTCAGCGGAAGCTTTCACATCGCTGGGGTGCAACTCAATTGGTATCACAACACAAGTGCAAAGAACGGTTTTCATTTCAATTATTTAGAACAACCTTGTTTAACAAAAATGTTGAATTTACATTGTTAAAAGTAGTGCGGAAATAGGCCCTTTAAAATAGGTAAAACGGTCCCAAATGTTTGTCAGAGTCTTCTATGACCATGCCATGCCCTGCCAAGAACCTCCAGTAGCGTGCTAATGCTTTATACCTGAAAATACATGCTAACAAGTGTCAACACAAGGTTGGTGAGTTCATAGAGTTTATTGAAAAATGTAATGCCTTTGAATGAAGGTTTTCCCAGCAAAGGCATTGTAAATCCACCCAGTTCCAAGTCCTGTCCATAGCAAGACTTGCAACCTGTGTGTTTACAACCCATTGCCAAATATGATTTGGTTTATGTTACTGAAATGTTACACGGAAACCACAAGTATAAGTTTATGACAAACTGCCACATAAAAATGATACAATATCTCTTAAGCTCATGACCCCGAAGCTAGACTGAATGAAATGCCCCAACTGAGTGCTTTGCCAAACACCCTGAAATGGATCAAATGTAATGCGTTCGTATGACAATTGGTGCTACCAACCCGAACGGAGGTGTCACCCTCAATAGATCTATTCACACACCCTCGCTTGCTCACAATTAACGGTTCATGATAATAGGGGACTTCAACTTGGCAAATGTGGTAACTTAAGCAATGTAATGAATTTATATACTTTGGTCCGCATGAAAAATGGTACAATGTATTCTCCCCCGAGAGATTTGAAATGATGTAATAACTTGAAAACCGGGGCTATGAAAACTCACTTTAATCCTTAGAAGATTAAAGTGCATGTGGAAAATAATTGAGCATGTATTCTCCCCCAAAACGTAATCCAAAACGTATAAAATAGGGGCTATGGAACTCACCTGATGCGATAGCAACAAAGACAGATATGAATATGCTGAAATGAGGCTCGGTCTCTAACCGCGACCTAACATGAGTGATATGATCTATTGTAAGCAATGAAATGATGCTACACATGCAAATACGTATGTTATCGATACCACTCGATGATTTTGGAAAATAATGTTTATCGTCGAAAAATACATTTTTGACGTCTCGGCAAGTCATAAACTACTTTTCGTGTAAATATGTTGAAATGATACTCTATGATCCTCGTTTGGTGTTTTATAGTCAAATATAATAGTTTCGTCGCAAAATAACTCTTTTTATAACTTGTGAAAATGTGACCAAACGGCCTCGCAAAACTAGCCGTAAAATATTGTACGTTAAGAGTTAGAAATAGAACTTGACGTTTTTGAAAACCTTGTAACATGATCTCACAGCCGTCTCATTTGAGTTTTGGTCATACGCGTCCCGATCATAAAGAAAATCGGCTTTGAATATGGTTACTTGAAAATATAATGTTCAATACTTAGAAATTCTATTATAGTAAAAGCTGTCAAAATAATAACTTTGAAAGGATTTTTGGGTAAAAAGATGAGGTCATAGTTTATTCGTTATAAGTCTATTCAACGAACGGCCAATTGATTTAAAAAGCTTGCTGGGAGATCTTGATTTCATATGAAGACGGCTCGGACTCAAACCATACCAATCATGGATAAAAACAGTCGTGAAAATGGTATCTCGCAAAGACAGTTTTGCGGCAAGTTTATATTAGTAAAAGCTGATGGGATTATACATTTTTCGTCGGGTTTCAAACACTTGTATCTTTTCCGTTATAAGCTTGTTTTCTATGTTCTTTATATCCCCGGAATCGTGGGAAAACGTATTAACATATTTTTGATAAGTCGGGACGGCTAAGTGACGGCTAACGCCTCAAAACAGCCCTTGAAAATTGTGACAGCAGTGAGTTTTTCTGAAAATATAGTTTTCCTCGCTAACTCGTATTTGGCATAACTTTCACGTCGTAAAGGCTCTTTTAGTGATTCCAACGGCTACGGTTTCGTTTTTGAAAGTATTTTCTGAATATCTAACCCAAAGTTACCCAAAAACCCCTGAAGTTTCCACGTTTGGCAAAAAATGGACAGCAACAATATTTTCCAAAAATACTTTTCGTTGTTAAACTTCGGAAAACCATATCTCCTTCGTTATTAACTCATTTTTATCCCCGTTTTCGGCCATAGTTGCGTCTCGGAATGTATTTTCTAAATATTTGGTCCAAAGTTACCCAAAACCCACTGAGTTTCCCACGTTTTGCATTTAAGGACAGTAGGTATATATATTGTTCAAAACTTGGTTTCCTAGTTACTAACTTGTACAAAAACCTTCCAATCAGCAACCAAACATCTCTTAATCTACCATACACCTTCTTAGGGTGTCATGGGGTCCTAGACTTCACCAAATATTGTAGGATTCAAGGGGATGATCATAGGCTTTATATATACTTATAAAAACCATAAAACTTGTAAAGTGGTATAAATAACATATGTAACTTGCATGTTTAACCATTATAACTTGGAAATACATGATGATAATGATCAAATGAAGGTATGAGATGATAAAAAAGATGTTCTTGAACTTACTTGAAGTTTGATGAGTTTGGATGAAAAAGATCACAACCTTGGAGTTTTTATCGCAAAACTCTAACAAGGAAGATAAAAGGAACTTGTATAACACTCGATCTTGGAAAAATTACGGGATCTCCTTGGTCTTCTTGGTTGTGTCGTGGACTAGGGAGAGAAAGAGAGGAGAGTGTGTGTGATTTGTGATAAAAATGAGCTAGTTAAGTCTTTATATAGTCCAAGGGTATTTTGGTAATTTCAACAAAAGGGTAAAATGGTAATTTCACTAGGTTTTTGAAATATCTAGATTTTTTTCAGAAAATATCTAGATATTATAGGTTGGACATTTATCTTGACTTACGGAGTGAGTTTTGGTCCCGTTAATTGCTAACTGTAAGTCGTAAAGTCACAAAACTTAAAACCGGGTATCCTGAAATTCCTAAATTCATGAAAATGTCACGGAAGGTAGAAAACATATATTTCTCTTGTTGGTAATGTTGTTTGGACATATCGGGATGCCTAAATGAAGTTTAAACCTTAAAGTAAGTCTCGGACACGGTTTCGTGATTCTTGCAGAAATTATCCGACGAGTGCCAAAATCTCGGGTTATCATTAAAATAGTTTAACTTACGAGAATATGAAATAAAAATTTTGGAAATGAATAGTGAAAATGAATAGTAACTCGTGAATAGTAAATTGTCGAGGTTCGAAAAAATGGCCTGAAATTACGAATTGTCACACTACTCTAACCAACGGAAAATCAACAATGTGTCAAAACACTTATTATATTTTTGCAAAAATTTTTAAATTTTCTCATTTTTTTTGGATTTTTGGTGGAAAAACAGGGTTGCGAGAGTAAACGACACAATGCAAGGCAAAATCAAATCGAAAGATCACCCCCCCAGACTAAAAGGAAACATTGTCCTCAATATTTTAAAAGGTAAGGGTCATCCTACGCAAATCTAAGGCCATTTATGAATTATGCCTAATAGATAACGTTAGTCGATAAGATTAAAGGATACCAGATTTCCTAAGACTTGAGTGATAGACAAAACCATAAGCACGAGAGTCTTCCGATATCGGGCAAAACCTGCACAAGACAAGAAACACAAAACACTAGAAATGGAAGAGATAGTCCCCCTCACGTTACACTTATTAGCACACAAAAAGAAAATAAAATGATAAGCATGGGTTGCCACCCACGAAGCGCTTGTTTATGACCAAGTCGTTAGCTTGACTCTCCCCAAATTTAATTGTTCTTGGGGGAGTATGTGGAAAAGATAATCTCTATCGGACTTCCGTTCAAGAGGTTTGGATAAACATTGAAGCATACGAAAGTTCCACTCCGATGAGATACATCCGGCTCAAAAGGATGATGAATGGAGATGCCGGGGTCAAAAATTTTGTCTTCACTCCCACACGAGTGAAGGAAAGGACAATCTACCTTATAGGTGAAGAAAGGTAGAAAAACTCGAACGACATATGTGAAGTCGATATAATGGCGATCCTCAAAAGGAAATGTCACATATGTCGGAGAAAGAGTGTCCTTATGAATTTCGGGATTAAGAATTGAGGTCATATCATCAAGTTTATGAATAATAGAGTCCTTGACCTCATCGTTCTCTAACTCTTCATCAAAGAGAGGATTTATTTTGCTAGAAAAGTACTCATCATCAAATTCAAAAAGAGAATTCGAATAGACTTTGAGACTTTCATTTTGAACGTCCTCATCAGAAAGTGATTCGTCATCACTAGAGGAAAAATCATCTTTGAAATTGAAAAGAGGGTTAGAAAACGTCCCGGAAAAATCATCAGTAGACAAATCACATTCATTGTCCGATATATCCTCAGACTCACTTGGGATTGGGATAAGGTTCTCAGCACTAGACTTTATGAATTCGTCCGATTCCTTTTCAGGAATAGTGCTAATATGCTCATCCCCCATAATAAGAGAGTCCTTGGGGTCCAAAGTTGGAAAGAATGATGTGATTGCAATAGACTGAGGGAGTTGAGAAATGATATCGCTCAAAGGAATAGTACTCTCCTCGTCGTCTTCATCTTCGTCATCGAGCATGGCAGCCTTATTAAATAAGAAACGCCTTTGTGCTGCTCGTTCTTCGGCGAGTAAATCTTCCATAGATTTACCATGACGATCTTCTTGGGTAGGTTTAACAGCCAAATTTTTACGTTCATTTAGTACATCTTGAAGTTTTTGGAATACATCTTTGAAAGATTCTTCAAGAGATAGCTGAGGCTGAGTTTGATTCATTTGATACTGTGGAGGTTGGTCATGACAAGAATAGTCGTAATTGTTACAAGGGACATGCTCATAGACAAGCGGGTTCCTCGTTTGACAATCAGAATTATAATGTGGACCTCCACAGTACTCACAACAATACGTTTGCTGTGACTGATTCGGTGAATTATATGGATAATGGTCATAACCGAAGTTTTGATTACATGGAACTTGCTCATAGACAAACATGTTCCCTGTTTGACAATCAAAACCCGGGTGAGGACTACCTCCACAAGACTCACACGAGTATGTCTCCATCTGGTGTTGTGGGGGCTGGTTGAAAAAGTCGGTTGTTTCATGGTAAGAATAAGGATTTTGGTCATAGACAAACCCGTTTCCTGATTCCACCATGCTACAACCGGGACAATTCCCACCATTATGAGGACCTCCACACCATTGACAACCATAGTGGTAAGATGAAGACATAAAGAAGAAGAATTAAACGGATAGAGGGTAAGAGATAAAGAATCAAATGTATAAGAGGAATGAGAAGAATGTTTTTGGGTTTTTATAATTTAGAAACATTGGAAAACACAAAAGAAAAATTAAAATAAATTTGTAAAGAAAATCTTTTTGGGTTTTTATAAGAAAATATTTACGAGAGAAAACGTTATCTTCTCGGAAGAAGGGTCTTCAAAACACGCATCGACAAACAAGAATCGAAAATTCACTTCAAGCCTTCCCCGGCAGCGGCGCCAAAAATTGATTCGCGAAAATCAATATATAAATATTTCCAAAGAATACAAGGCAAGTTGTATTCCCGGGTCGTTATCCCCAACGAAGGTTTGAATGGAATTTGTGATTCGGTTCGTGATTACGTGTGATGAATAGTGAAAAAGAGGTATTTTGGATTTTTACGCTAAAACATGTGAACATAAATTAAAAGCGAGTTATGAAGCAAACTTATATAAAACTACTCGTACATAATAAAATCTATGCTAATAACAACGATAATAATCATTACGTAAAAAAATGACAATAAATAAACAATAATATATAAAGCTAAATTACTAGGACTAGTATTAAAACTAGAATAGATCGGACTAGTATTAAAACTAGAATAATTACTAAACAAAAGAAAACTAAAAATAAACAGACAAACTAAATTTTAAGTGCTCTCAAACTTAAGAAATGTCAAGGCTTATTTGAAAAATAAGCCGAGCTTAATAAGCTCATGCATCTCTTTTTGTGTTTGAATTGAGCTAGAGGGTAAAGAAGATAAGAGATAATAAGACATAATAAGCTAAAACTAATAAATATTAAAAAGACAGAATTTAAATGCTTAAGAAGACAGAAATTAAATGCTAAACATAAAGTTAAAACATAATATAAATTGAAAAAGATAACTGTTGCAGAAAATTAAATGTTTAAGAGTGTACTGAAAAAATACTGAATAAAAATTACAAGCTATCTAAAAAATAAAACTGGTACTGAAAAATAAAAATACTCTAAAACTAAAAACTACTAAAAAATAAAAACTACTTAAAAAAACTACTCAAACTCTTCACGCCTCGGATCAGGTATATATAGAGCAATTGAGGCGGTCACTTTCCCAAGCCACGCCACGTGGCACGCAATGAATGGATAAAAATTGGAGTCAGTTGGCTGCAAGTGGAGAAAAGTCAGACTTCACTCGCCTTTGATGAATTATTTTTGGTGAGTGAGAGACAAGCGCTGGCCACCACCATATCAAAGACATAAATTTATTTCATTCTTTTGCTTCATCACGTGGCACACCACCATATCCTTTGCAATTTATACTCCGTATTTCATTTTAGTTCCATGTGAAACGCGGGACCCACATAGATTCCATGAGGATTAAATTAAACTTTGGTTTAATTTGCCATTTTACACCCCTGGCTTCATTTCTAGTCCTTGTTTTTTAAAACTTCATATGAATTAAACACCTTTGGTCCCTCATCGTACTTTATGTTTAATTCAGTGGTCCTTAAAATAAATAATCTTTAAATTTCTCTTCTTTTGCCTCGATGCTCCAAATAAAATTAACGATAGACTCGCAATTTTTGTGCTCTTTCCAATCTCGTGCTCGGCTTTTTTTCTATTTTGTCTTTCTATTTGTCCTTTTCTCATATCCGTACCTGCACATGTACAAACACCAAAACAAGCATATATATGGTATTTTTTATATGTTTCTGGTCTTTTTAGTCCGTTTAAATATGATAAATATATGTGTAATTTAACACATATCACCCACTTTTAAACTACATATTATACATAACACATTTATTCTAAGAGGCAAATGACCATCTCTTCCAAATAGCATAAATTAAATGCTAACAATCTCCCCCTAAGGGATGGTCATTTCAATGATGCTCCCGTGATTGGTCTTTTGCATTTGACGTCTTGAACTTTGCGTGTCTATGTATAATATTCTTGATTCAATGTCCTTCATACGCTGTGATCTTGAAAGAGTCGTCTTGCCTTGATCTACATCTTCTGTCCTGATGCGTCGTAGTTGTAGATGATGATGGTGGATGGACTTTCGTCGGTACCTGCATAAGACAGTTAGCAATAAATCGTTCAGCGGCCATCATGTCGTGAGGCAAGATGCTTGGATCTCATTAAGACTCATACAACTTGTATCCTTTTGATGAACACAAGTGTACTGTATAGGAAGTGTTCCTAAGAGATCTTTGATGAATCTCATGTCTCTAGACTCAATAATGTGCGTTTTGGTTTAAGTCGTCGGAGGCATGGAGCAGAGTGCCACCTTTTCAATATCAACTCATCTCGGAGTGAGAGGTCGATAGATTATGCATTGATCTCCGTGAGAAATGAAACAAATATCTTTTAAGAGATATCTGAGTGGATAGGAGGGGTGGTGCATTGCCTCACTGGGTCCATGACGTCTTGTCTTCAATACCAGTATCACCTTGGTGAGTACCGATAGCAGATGTATTGACCGGTTTCTGACCTAAGTTTTCATGGAGGGCTATTTCTTTTCACCCTTACAAAAACTTTTCTTTTTCATTCTTCAACCCCTTCTTTCTCCTTTCTCGTTATACTCCTTTTTTTCATCTTTCCTAAGGACTTCTAATGCTAAGCTATTGGAATTGTCCTTGGGTAGATCCCTCCGGTTCTGGCGGATCATTGGACATAACCTAACCATAATCACCTTATAATTACTCCATGATTATCCTAGATTATTTGTCACATGCCATTAAACCTTGTGGAAATCTCTCAAGGTGTTTATGAGAAAACATATTTTGTTAACACATCGAGAGTTTTGTATTTTTGAAACACTCCCCCTTCACATGTGCTCATGCATTTTTGAAATAAACTGCACATGTCGGGTGGAGTTCGCACATTTGAAATGATCGATTTTCACTGAACATGACCTTCGCGAGACACGCTTACATCACTAGTTAGACTAGCTTGAAGTTATTACCCGTCCCGGTCATATTCAATGATCATCTCTCGAATTGGTACATTCTACTCAGACAAGTCCTTTGCGAGACACGCTTGCATCACTGGTAAACCAGCTTGAAATTATTACCCGTCCAGGACATGTCTTTTCGAGAGCGGACTTTTAGATTCGTCAATTCGAGGGTTCATGCTGAGTCTTTTTGAAGAACTCGTTTTGAGATTCAAACGACAAAACTTCTTTTAGATCACATTTTAATCACGTCCTCTCCCCCATATATTTAAACACTTAATCTCCCCCTCAAAAATAGCAGGAAGTGGTATTTTTGAAAACAGTTGATTAAAATGAAACTTTTTGTGGAGAGACGGACTTATTTTAGCATGAAAAATGGAACATTTTTCTTTTTATACTCCCCCTTAATCAGAGCATTTTATTTAAACAATCGAGTTTAAAAGCAGTTAAGGGTGTTAGAGGGAGTTATCTTGAGCACAAAATGCATTTTAAAGACTTTGAAAAAATCTCTTTGAAGTCATTTTGATTAAGTGCTCAATGTATTTGCTTTTCGCCATTAACATTGCGAGTCCTGATCAGAAATAATCAGAAGTCATTCAATGTAGCGTGGGTTTCGTACTGAAATGCACGAAAGCCTTAATGAAGAAATTTGAGAAACGACATGTTTTAGAAAAACATAAAAAATAACTCCCGCTCAAGCATCTGTAAATACCCGTATCATTGTTGAATGACATTTCTAAGTACGTACAGAATATTGATTAGACGAGAGACATGTCGTGAGAAGAATATTTTTGGTTTTTGATGTTTTATATTTTTTATGGCTTTTTGAAATTTTCTGTATTTACAGTATAGATTTTAACAGGTATATATTTACAAAAATCTTTACATGCGAAGTTTTTTGATATAAATCAATAAGATTCGAGAAGACTTTCTAACTCTTCGGGAGTTAGGCTTCGCATTCCAATTCGACGAACTAAGTTTTCAAACCGCTCTTTTGGGAGGGCCTTAGTAAATAGATCGGCAAGCTGGTATTCTGTCTTCACGAAAAACAATTCAACATTACCCTCTTCAACGTGCTCTTTTATGAAGTGGTAGCGGACTCTAATATGCTTGGTCTTCGAGTGTTGCACTGGGTTGCACGAGATGGCTATGGCACTTTTTGAATCGCAATACAAAGGTATGCGGTTGAAAGAGAAACCATAATCCGTGAGTTGTGTTCTCATCCAAAGGACTTGAGCACAACACGCAGATAGAGACACATACTCGGCCTCTGCTGTTGATAAAGCAGTGCAGTCTTGTTTTCTTGACGACCAGCCTACTAGCTTTTCTCCTAGAAATTGTGCTCCGCCTGATTTACTTTTCGCTGTAACTTGGCATCCAGCATGATCGGCATCTGAAAAGGCAATTAGTGTAAACTCAGAATCCTTCGGATACCAAAGACCCATGTTAATGGTTCTTCGAAGGTATCAAAAGATCCGTTTAACCTCTTGGAGGTGAAGTTCGGTAGGCCTTGCCTGAAACCGTGCAAGTAAGCAAACAGCAAAATGAATATCTGGTCGGCTTGCAGTTAGGTACATGAGAGAACCAATCATGCTCCGATATTTCTTCAGATCCATGGGTTTCCCATATAGGTCAGCTCCAATTTTTGGTGAAGTGACCATTGGAGTACCAACAGAGTCACAATTGTCCATTCCATGTTTTTTCAAAATCTCAATTGTGTATTTAGCCTGATTAAGAAAAATTCCACGTGGGGATTGATGAATTTGTAAACCTAAAAAGAATTTTAATTCACCCATCATGGACATTTCGAATTTGCTTTTTATGAGATTTTCAAAATGTTTTGAATGTTCCGAATTAGTGGACCCAAATATTATGTCGTCCACATAAATCTGAACAATCAAAATGTCATTTTTGTATTTTCTTGTAAACAAGGTTGGATCAATTGTTCCTTTGGTGAAATTATTTGACAACAAGAAAGATGATAACTCGTCATACCACGCCCGTGGGGCTTGTTTCAAACCATAGATTGCCTTCTTTAGCCTGTAGACGTATTCCGGATGATCTTTGTCAACGAAACCGTCTGGTTGACTCACATACACTTCTTCTTTCAGAGTTCCATTCAAGAAAGCTGTCTTGATGTCCATCTGATAAACCGTGATGTTCTTGTGAGCGTCATAAGCTAAGAAAATCCTGACTGCTTCAAGCCTTGCAACTGGTGCGAATGACTCTTCAAAATCTATCCCTTCTTCTTGTCTGTATCCCTTTGCCACCAGACGAGCTTTGTTGCGAATTACAGTCATTTCTTCATCCTTTTTGTTTTTCCATAACCACTTAAGATCAATGACTAGTTTGTCAATTGGTCTTGGAACTAAATCCCAGGTGTCATGGATTTGAAATTGAAGAAGTTCTTCCTGCATCGCTTCAATCCAGGCATTATCTGCCATTGCTTCCCGAATGTTCTTAGGTTCTATGAGACTGACTGAGCAGACATAGATGCACATGTCGCAATCGGTGTGAAGTTGTTTTCTCGTCTGAATTGGTCTTGAGGGTTCACCAATAACCTGTTCAATCGGATGGTCTTTTGTCCACTGTAATGTTGAAGGGTACCTTGGACTGAATAAATGTGTGTTAGTCGGTTCATGTAATCTGGAAGATGATTCACCAGATTCCGTTCCAAACGGGTTTTCAAAGACTTCATCGTCTAACACAGCATTATTTTGTTCTTGCTCATCAATTCTTGGTAGAACAATTTCAATGAATGAAGTTGCTGGAGTAAATGTAGATGATGTTGATGTTGAGGGAGTTGGTGCGCCAGCTTCGAATGTTGTGGATGCATCTGGATTTGGTGGTGGTGGTGGTGGTTGTTGTTGAGTGGGTGCAGCGGAATGTTGGTTAGATGCATTTTTCGAAGCGCCACCATAGTATTCATCGTACATAAACTCGAAGAAATTATCCATTTCTTGAGTTGTGGGTTGTTCAAGATGAATTGATTGAGCTCCTTGAGGTGCGAGTCCCGAACTGATATGTCCGGAAGTCATTGGGTTAAGCGCGGGTTCTAGAGCGAGTCTCTCAGAAGCCATTTGTGAAATTTCATCAAACTTCACATTCATCGTCTCCATGATCTTTTCCGTTCTCCTGTTATACACCCTGAATGCCCTCGAGTTTTCAGAATAACCAATGAAGATTCCAATGTCACCCTTAGCCTTCAACTTTCCCAGATCTTCCATGTCATTTGTTGGATAGCATAAAGCGCCAAATACATGAAGATAAGAAATATCCGGTTTTCTGTTGTTGATTAGTTCATATGGGGTTTTATTGAATCTTGGATGGATTAGGGATCGGTTTTTAGTAAAACAAGCAGTAGAAACAGCATCAGCCCATAGGAATAATGGTGCACTGGAATAGATTAGCATAGTACGAGCAGCTTCTACAAGGGTTCGGTTCCTTCTTTCAACTACTCCATTCTGCTGTGGAGTTCGAACAGCTGATGTCTGGTGAGTAATACCAGTTTCTTCAAAGAATGTTCTTAACTCCTGATTGCCAAATTCCGTGCCATTATCCGTTCTTACTATCCTAACTGGAGCTTGAAGTAGAACTTGAATCCGCTTCAGAAAGGTGATGATGGTGCTTGGTGCCTCATCTTTTGATCTCAAAAACTTTACCCATGTATATCTTGAATAGTCGTCAACAATTACAAGAATATACTTCTTCCCATTTATGCTTTGAACTCTCATCGGGCCACATAAGTCCATATGCAACAAATGCAACCTATCAACCGAACTAGGTACGGGTTTAGGTTTATATGTTGCTCTTTTGCTCTTTCCCTGCTCACATGATGGACATAGGTGTTCTTTGGTGTATTTGAATTTAGGAAGACCGGAGACGATGTCGTCTTTGGCAAGCTTGTTGATTGTGTCAAAGTTAAGATGGGACAAACGTCTATGCCACAACCAGGATTTTGTTTCACCTGCCCTGGTCATGAGACAAATCAGAGATGAAGAGGCCATTTGGTTTATGTCAATTGCATAGAGATTGGTGCCACGATTCCCAATTAAGAGATCATTTTCAACCAAATTTCTAACAAAGCAAGTGTTTCTCCTAAAAGCAACCTCTAAATCTGCATCACAAAACTGCCCGACTGAGAACAGATTGTGTCCCAACCCTTCGACATAGTAAACCCGAGTGATCAAATAATTCCCAAAACGAAGATCACCATAACCCAGAATAGCTGCAACATGATCATTCCCAAACCTTACAGTCCCCATGAACTGCCATACAAAGTTGATCAGCAGCTTCAGATTCCCGGTCATGTGCTTGGAGCATCCCGAGTCTACGATCCAAAGACAAATCTCGATAACCTGCCATAAACAGAGAACACTTGCATTTGGAAACCGTATTACATTTGGTTCCATGGGTTAGGGGTAACACATGAACCACATACACAAAGATGGTTTAATTTTGTTCTAAGGGAACAACGTTTTGTTTGCCAATCTTACGTGTAAACTTTCTACCCGTTGGTTTCCATACACAAAGCTTAAGATAGTCCCTAGGCAATATAGTACTAGATATGGTCCTAGATACAGCAATGAGACTGTTAAGGTATCTAGTCTTAGCACTAGTTCGTGTAGGAACATCTTTCTGTTCAGTCTTATCATTCACATTATCATAAACAATATCATCACACGCATTTTCAGACAAAGATTTCTCTTGCATTAAACAAACAGATTCATTACATGCATTCAAAACACTGGTCTTTTCATTACATCCAGATGATATTTGTTCCTTATTTGAAAGCTTTAAATTCCTAGGGTGTTCTTCTACTTCCTTGCATTCACTTTCAGAGACAGGCGATACTCTAGATTTCTTGATAGTGCTCCTAGGCTTCGCTTGCTCCTAGTGGTGCTTTCTAATCCTGTAGAAGGTAAGGCACACTCATTAGAATTTTTGTTGTTGTCCTGAGATGTTGTGGTAGCATTCCTAGACTCTTTTGGAGTATCTTTCTTACTTTTGTCTATCGCCCTATATGTTTTAGATGTAGAGGCAGACGCAGTAGTGGGACTAATCCTATAAAGGCCAGGCGCTATTACATTAGTGTTCTTGATAACTGCTTTCTCTTTTTGTTTTTCATTAGGCAAGGGGGTTAATGGTGCAATACCCGTAGTTTCCTCACCCTTCCCTTTTTGACTTGCAAGCTGAGACTTCAAAAGATTGATTTGATCTTGCATATTTTTGTAAGAGCGCTCATACGACAATTTGTCATACTTGCATTCTTGCCTTTTTGTATCCAGTTGTTTAAAATATGTGCAATTTTGTTTTTCAAGTTTCAAAAGCGCCTTTTCATATTTTTCAACAATTTGAGAAGTCTCAGCTCGAAGTGTTTCATCATACTCAACAGAATATGTTTGGAAAATAATAGACATGATATCGGTCGATAGAGCTTCGAAGGAGAGAGAGTCATTTTGTTTTTCCAAAACTTTTATGTGTTCCAAGTATTCATTAGCTTCCTTCACTAAGGATTTGTGATCCTTAACGAATTCTGCAGACTCTTTTAAAAGATTATTTTCCATATTTTGAACAACCGCATAGATTGCAGCAACATGTGGATTAATTTCCTTTTCAAAAATCTTTTTTAGTTCATCCTGAACACCCGGAAACCATTCAAACTTGTTATTGTTAATTTTGGAAGCCACAATACGCTGAAGTTTCTCAATTCTCTGTTTAAGATCAACCAAATATAGTCTAGCTGCACTTGTATCATAAGTGTTTTTAGATGCCATTTGTTCGATATTAGGCAGATGTTTTGAAACAGCTTTTTGTCTTGTGAAAACCACTGGTTTTTGAAAAAACAGAGGTGACTCTTTTTGAACAAGATGAACCCCAGCAAGTTTGTTAACTTCATTATAGTTAATGGGTTTTATTTCTCTGTTCAATTGTCGCATTTTCTTTCGACTCTCTTCTGCCAGCTCAATCGTTTCGCTAGAATCATAACCCGAAGGAGGGTCATGGATAGCATTTATTAAATTACCATTAAAAAGCACATTCTGTTCTTTCTGAGCTTTCTTGAGAATATAAGGGTTTTCATAACCGATAGCCACCTTTTTTAATGTATGTAAAATCGGGTTTGGATCGTTTATTAACAAGTTAACTGTTTGTGTAGAATGACCCGTTTTTACAAGCAAATCATCCAACTTTGCAATGGTTTCCTTTTTGTCATTGATCTCTTTAAGAAGATCCTTTTCACGTTTTGAAAACCTTTCATTCAACTCCTTCTTTTCTTTTTCAAGATTGGAATAAGTTGATTTTTGTTTTGAAAGCTGGTTGGTTAGTTCAGAAATTTCCTTGTTTAGAGATTTAATTTGGTTATTCAAATTAACATTTAGAGTGTCAAATTTGATTTGTAAACATTTCTCTCTTAACTTAGAATCTTTTAATCTAACCTCAAGATCCCACTGATTTTTGTTATGAAAATCATAAGCTCTTGCATTCACCTTATACCTCTCAAGCTCAGTGGTTAATTTTTCATTCGCGGCCTTAACATCGCGATTGACCTTTTTGACCTTTTCAATTTCAACACTACAATTTTGCAATAATGATTCAAACATAGCACGTGTTTCCTCATCATTATCAGTATGCTGTGACTCGAATTCTTCAATAGGATCCATATCTGGAGTTACCAAATTAGTATTACTACAACTTGGTTCGTCCATGTATGTATCATAAATGAGATTAGGAGTCTCAGGATGCTGTTCATTTTGAGGTGACATATCAAAAATTTCATTATTGTGACATGTAGCATATGGTTGTACCTCAGAAACCACATTAGTTGTTGGATCGATATACTCTGACCAAACTAACTTGTAGCTTGTCTACGGTTTAACAACTTTGAATAAATTCAAAACTGTTAATGGTGAAACACTGATATACTTTGCTAAGTATGCGGAATCTACTTCAACAAAGCTAAGAAGAATTAATAAACAACTTCGAATATTATTAAAACCTTGAACCTGCTCTTTACACAGATTCACTAACAAACTCTAATCACTAATACTCTAATAAGCTTCTAATATTCGTATGAACTTGTCTCTCTAAAAATCGTTATCTCTAATGCCAACCTAGGGATCCTTTTATAGGCACAAGGAAAACCCTAGTCGGTTTACAATACTTGAACGACAAGTAATTCTAATTATAACTCTAATCTAATACGAACATTCTAGAATTACACATTAGTCCTTAAACATATTTGCATAACAGTCCTTCAACGAGCAGCAGTACTTTGACTTAATTAGCAGTACTTTGACTTCCAGCAGTACTTTGATATTCCAGCAGTACTTTAACTTTATAGCCCAACAATCCTCCCCTAACTTGAATTCTACTTGCTTGATTTCAAGTTCCTTTGTATTTCTTTAACTTCAACACTTTATCTTCAAGGAAAGGATGTATCTTTGAAATCTGTCTCGTTGTTGTTTTGTTATCATCAATGCAATCAGTATCTTCAATCTTCATCAGCAACAATTCTTTTCAGCAACTTATCTTTCCAGCAACTCAGCATCATATTGGCAATAGGTACATCAGATCTTAAAAGTTTCATACTATTCTCATCACTTCCAGGTATGTTAACTCCTGTGAGAGGTGAATCATTGAAAACTTAATGGATTTTGATGTCTCTTTACCAAAGCCATTAACTCTGGAGTAGCCAATGTTTAGGTTTAAGAAACCATGGTACATTGATAACCATATGATTTTTAGCAAATCATCAGCTATCAACGGATTTGAGTAGTCTTTACCAAATAGCCGTTTGCTTTTGGACTAGCTAGTTCTTTTAGTACAATCACTACCATGGTGAACTAATTACCATATAATGGTTTTCCACAGCCTTTACCACAAAGCCATTATCTTGTGGGCTAGCCAACTCTTCACTATCATAGATATGGTGAGTTGAAAACCATACAATTTTTAGTAAATTGTCAATTAAAAACGGATTTGATAATCACATCAGAGCTGTACCCTCATGATGAGTCAAACTCTTTCTTGTTTATTAAACATGGTGAGTTGATTACCATTTGTTGTGTAGTACAAGTACTAACACCATGTTGTTGTTTTCAAAACCATTTGTTGCTGTTTAATCTTTGTGCTTCAAAATGTTTTTGCACTTATAAAAAATTACTGATTTTATCAAAAGACTTTACTGGTTTCATGCTGCAAGCAGTACTTTGAGAAAGTACTGTTTGACTAGCAGTACTTTGAAGAAAGTACTTATTTTTCAAAAGATTTATATAATAATTAAATCATACCAGTAGTTATGCATTAATCTTCAACTTCAGTTGTCCACTTGATGAACAATTTTATGACCATCAATGCTACTTCATTCTCTTGTTCCACTTCCATGCCATGCTCTAGCATCCTAATCATCAGATCTCTTGTAAGTGGATATCTCTGTTCTGCTAGCATATGAATCATAGTGTCATCCTCTAACTCCAAAACGTGTATTCCAACTGATTCAAAGAATCTCCATCTGTTAATCTCCCAGTTTTATTGATTTTCCCACAAAGTACTATCCTTTGTTTCCTCTGTCTCCCAGATGGTTGTGAGATCTCCTAGCAATATCAAACCTACTCCTTGTGGTGGAATATGCTCAAAATAAGTTTGCACTTGGAGATATAACTGAAGCATATCATCTCTGTCAATCAGATGTAGTATATCCCATAACGAATTGAATACTCTAAAACTTCCATCTTGTCTATGAAAGATCAGATAATCTCCTTCTTGTGATTCTACAACTGAAAAAGTAGATATCTTGGACTTCTTATCAGCATCTTCTTTTAATTTTGGATGTTCAAAGTCAACAACTCTAAGATAATTCCTTAGCTCATCAACTGTGTCTGTTCTTAATTCAAATGTATCCTTGAACTTCTTTGATGGTTGTTCATCAGTTGTTCTTTTCCTCTTTGAGCTCCTTGTAACAGCTATTTCCTTTCTTCTATCTTTAAGCTCCTTATCTTCAAACGAAATAATGCTTGCAAGATCCTTTTCTATAGCTTCCCTAACAGCATCATACAGATCCTTCATCTCTGTATATGTCAATTTCACCAAACCTGTATATCCTTGACCTTTCAGATAAGCCATCATATCATTCCTTTCTCTAGCTTTACTAATTGGCCTTTGTGGTTGAACAATAAGCTTCCTAGATTCTTCAGCATCTAACTTAGCTTGCAATAGTCTAGCTGCTTCTTCACCTTTTGCAATCTGAATTTCTCTTAACTGTGCCAATGTCAGCTTCTTCTTCTTCTTTTCTACCATGATCCCTTTACCTTTATCTTTTGGATCTAACTCCTGAGTAGGTTGAGAAGAAGTATGATGTTGATGTTCAACCTCATGAATACTGATGCCTCTTTGACTTAACATATTAATCATAATGTCAGCAATTGTTTCATCATCACTGTTAGTATGAGCTATAACATCTTCTTCCTGAGCTGGTTTAGAAGGGCCAACTTCCTCTTGAACTTGACTTGAAGGACCAATATCTTCCTCAAAATCCAAAGTTCTAGGTGTAATTATAAATTGCCTCACAGTACCTTGAAGAGCAGTACTTTCAACATCAGCTCCTTCCAAATTTACTTCCTCAGTATCACCACTTCTTACTTCAACAGCAGCTTCTTCAATATTGATTTGCTCTGTTTCATCACTCTTCCTCTCAGCAGTTTCTTGAGGAATATTTTCAGGTGGTGTCATCTGAGTGTCATCAATAAATCCAACATCTTGATTAAATCCAGCATCTTCATTCAAATTCTCTAAATTCCTCCCCAATTGGAATGAAGATTGCTTCTTTGACTGAGAAGACTTCTTAGGTTTCTGACCACTCCTTTTCTGAGACTTTACCCATAATCGGTGGTGTTGAACTAGTGGCCAAACAAACTTCTTCAATCTTTGAAACTTAGTCTTTAATTTGACTATCTGAGCAGCTTGAGCCTCACTCTCCTTTTTCAGCCTCCTTAACTCCCTTGTTAAAGCATAATTATCCATCTCTGCCTCTTCTTCTTCAAATTGCTGAGACATATTTGTGGAAGTATAATCATTAGGAGATGGTGGTTGATTCATACCTTGGTCTGACTCCTCATGGATAGGAATGGACATAGGAGCAGCATCTTCCCTAGTAGCAGTATGTGGAGAAGCAGTATGTTGAGAAGCAGTAGGTTGAGGAACACTAACTTCTCTTGAAACTGGAGACTCTTGACTTGCTGATTCAGAGTTTTCTTCTTGCTCTTGCTCTTGCTCTGCATCTCTAACAACTTGTGCAACTCCCAATATATGAGCAGTCAAAGGTGTGTTTGTTCCAGAAAACTTGATACTCTTTTTAGATAGAAAAGTAAACACCTTTGGTGGAAGTTTGACAGTGGGTAAAAAACTTTGAGGTTTAGGGACATCCTCAAGTTGATTGTTCAAGAATAACTGAACAAACCTAGGATACATTAAGAATGGTGTACCATTAGCAATGTGTGAAAGCATACCATCAAGAATTAGTCTTGAAAAGTTGAATCGTTGATCGGTAGCCAAACCCACTAATGCAGATGCAATATTTTGACCAAATTGATCAAAAGAAGTACTCTTGGGACTTAAGCAGTGAAGTAAGACATGAATTAGGTACTTCCAATGAGAACAAAACAAAGGCTTCTGAAAAGTAAGTTTTGTAAGATCTCCCTCATAGCCTATATCGCTTAAAGTGTCCCAAAGCACTTGTTTGTCAAAACGAACAGCTCCTCCTTCATCATTAAACATCAAAGCATCCCTAACTGTGGCTTCAGAAATCCGAATAATTCGTCCAGCAACCGCAACCCTAATTAAATAATCATCTTCAACCGTTGCAGTAGCCCAAAATTCTTGTATCCATGGACCAATAACGTCAGGATCAACTAAAATAGAATAGTTGATGGAAGATCCAGTCAAGAAATCGATGATCGCATGAAAATCAACATTGTCCCCTGTCTTGTCTAAATTAGCGATCATGTTGTGTTTGCTAACTGTGAATCGATTAGCCATGATGAAGCGTAGAGAAGGATACGTTTTGAATGTGTGTTTCGTTAAAAAGATTGTGGTGGAAGAGTGAATGAGGGATCTCGAATTAAGTTAAAAGGCGGGGAATAGGTGAGAGTTTCTTTAAATAGGATTGAAACAAATCAAACTCAAAATAATAAAGTTACCGTTTTGATGGACTTATTATCTCCGCCGTAATGAATTAATTAACCGTAGCCCCACATTTTTTGACCGTTGGAACAGTACGTCCACGTAAGCAGTACGTTGAAGCAATACGTTGCTGAGCCAGTACGTTAAGCAACAAAGCAGTACGTTCCATCTTCTTATCCACAATCAACACTTCAAACTAAACCAAGAACTTGTAAATGGCTCATGCAGAAGTTCTAACTAATAACTATGTTGCCTCCCCTCAAATACAACATAGGTTCTAAACTAAACTACTAAAAACCAATACTTTCATTAAGAACTGAAAGAAAGTATACTAACTAATACTAAAGCCTCCCCTCAAATGTAGCCTAGTAGTTAATCATCCCAATGCTCACAACTAAGTGGTTGAATCTTGAAACATCAAATCCCTTGGTGAGTAGATCAGCTACATTATCATCTGTGTGAACCTTGACCACATTTATAAGCCTGTGCTCATAACAATCCCGAATGAAGTGATGCCTAATCTGAATATGCTTGGTCTTGGAGTGATAAACTGGATTCTTTACAATACAGATGGTACTCTCATTATCAATGTTGATAGGAGTGTTTTTGAAGTTGAATCCATAATCCAAGAGTTGATTTTGCATCCACAAAACTTGTCCACAACAGCTTGCAGCAGCAACATATTCTGCTTCAGTAGAGGAGGTTGCAGCAATTGTTTGCTTCTTACATTTCCAGGAGACTAATCTTCTTCCAAGATATTGACATCCTCCTGTGGTTGATCTTCTATCATAGTTATCTCCTGCATAATCACTATCTAAAAAAGCTTCCAAGTGAAAAGGTGACTCCTTAGGATACCATAATCCTAACTTTGGTTGATGCTTGAGATATCGAAAAATCCTCTTGACTGCATACATATGAGAAACCTTGGGTGTAACCTGATATCTTGCACACAAGCATACAGCAAACATGATGTCAGGTCTTGATGCAGTTAAGTACATAAGACAACCAATCATAGATCTGTAAAGCTTGACATCCACAGCTTGTCCCTCTTCATAGGATTGTGCTATAGTTTCTTGAAAAAGCATCCTATTAAGTTCATCTTGTATGGCTTGATCTTCATCAGATACTGTATTGGTTGGTTGAGCAGTACTTTGTTCCTTATCAGTAACTTCAGGTTCTTTGTCAGGAACATCTTCTGGTCTAACATTGACTCCATGAACAATGTACTGTGAATCATCTTCTTTGTGATTAGCCTGATTCTCTTCTCTAACAGGCACATAATTCATAGATGGAGTGAACTTGAGATCAAGATCAAACATCCAATCAGGACCTTTACCTTTCTGAGTTTCCTTATCTTCCAAAAATTCAACATGAAGACAATCTTGTACCTTTCTGGTATTCCTGTTATAAACTCTAAATCCTTTGCTATTTGTACAATAACCCAATAAATATCCTTCATCTGACTTACCATCAAATTTTCCCAGAGAATCAATGGTATTTAGAATAGTCAGAGAACAGCCAAAAGGTTTTAGAAAACGAATGTTTGGTTTCTTTCCCATTAGTAACTCATAAGGTGTCTTCATTTGAGGTTTAGTTACTGAAACTCTATTTAATACATAGCAAGCAGTACTTATGGCTTCAGCCCAAAAGAGAATAGGTAATTGGGAATCTGCAAGCATTGTTCTAGCTGCTTCTATCAAAGTCCTGTTCTTTCTTTCTGCAACACCATTCTGCTGTGGTGTTCTAGCAATGCTAAACTCTCTCTTGATCCCTTTCTTGGCACAGAATTCATCCATATGCTTGTTCTTGAATTCTGTTCCATTATCACATCTAATACCTCTGACTTTGAGTCTCAATTGATTTTCAAGGGCTACTATCAGGTCATGGATAACATCAAAGGTTTCATCTTTGAATCCCAAGAAAAAGACCCAACTAAATCTGCTACAATCATTTGTCACAACCAAGCAGTACTTCTTTTGTTTAAACTTTCTACTGAAACTGGTCCAAACAGATCCATGTGTAGCAACTCCAAAGGTTCTCTAATATCTCTTTCCCCAAGCTTCTTACATGAAGCTTTATGTTGTTTACCCTTCTTGCAAGCCAAACATGAATGATCAGTCTTGAATGTTTTGGAAGGTAAACCTTTAACTAAATTCCCTTTGACCAGCTTGTTGATGTTCTTGAAATTTACATGACCTAGTCTTCTATGCCATAGATGTGCTTCTTCCAATGATGCCTTGGCTACTAAACATGTTGCTCTTCCAGCCGAATTGAGACTCTTTAAGTCTAAACTGTACACATCATTAGTTCTTGGTACTCTCAATGTTACCAAGTGATCATCAACAAACTTAAACTCAGGAGAGAGAATGAGACATTCTGTATCAGTAAACAGAATTGGGTACTTCTTGTCACAAATCTGAGAAACTGACAAAAGATTGAACTTGAGCTCCTTCATATATCTAACATTCTCAAAATCAATACATCCAACCTTGATTGTTCCTTTGCCAGTGATTCTTCCTCCATCAGGATCATTACCAAATGCAACTCTTCCTCCATAATATGCCTTAAAATCTGACAGGATCTCCTTGTCCCCTGTCATGCTGCCAGAGCAACCACTATCAACAATAATATGATCTTTAAGCTCCTCCTCTGGGTTGCCCTGCACAGTAAATAAAAGGGTCAGTTTCTTTTAGGAACCCAAGCCATTACTGACTTGTGTTCCCCTTGTGGAGTGACATACTTGAATTCCTTCAGTATGTAATCTCCACTGGTTTTAAAGGCATGGTCAATGATTATTTGCGTTGGTCCCATGTCCTGTGTTGTATTATCAACAACACTCCCTGTTTCACCCTTATCTGATGAAAGTACTGCTTGTTCCCCATCAGTACTTTCTTTCTTAACCCAATATCGTTTGACCTTAGGTTTCTCTGATCTAGGTACTCTGCTTGAGGTGTAAGACCTTTTATATGAATTGAATCTCTTAGGTCTTCTATATGAAAAAGTGTTAGCAGTACCATGATTGGGTGAAAACTTATCAGTCCTTTGAGAAGGTACTTCTTGAGACTTATCAGTGTGTGAAGGTACTGGTGGTTTGGAAAACAATCTTTTCTGATGAGGGTACTTATAGTCTTTAGAGAAATTACTATGGTTAACCCTATTTGAGTAATTCCAAACTGGTCTAGTCTCTCTTGGCTTATGGGTGGCAGGTCTATTCTTTGGGAACTGACTTAAATATTCTGAGTGCAAGTCACAGTGCTTAATCAAATGATCAGGACTATAGCATACATAACATAATTTTCTCTCCATATTCCCAAATCCTCTTCTATGATTAAAAGGTTTCCTATAGTTAGCAGTATTTTGAAAAGTTTCTCTTGGAGGTACTGCTGAATGTCTAGCAGTACTTTGAAAAGTTTTTGGACGTACTGCTTGTGTTTGAAAGGCTGTAGGAAACTTTTGATCATTACCCCTTTGAAAATCATCCTTGGGTTTCTCAGAACTAGATTGACTAGTAAGCTTCTTCCTAAACTCTAGGTTGTCTACACCATAACGAGAAACATCTGTCCTAAGTGGTTGAAACCTACCAGTGGGAGGAGGAACTGAGTGATACCCCTTATCTTTCTTAAACTCAGGAGGTGTTACACTAATTAGGTCCTCATTCCTAGATGTGTTTTCTTCTGAGCTAGTAAGGTCATCATCACTAGGTGGGATCTCTTCCTTATCACTAGGTAGGGTTTCTTCCTTATCACTAGGTGGGGTCTCATCTGAACTACTATCTTCACCATAACCTAGTCCAGTTCTACTATTTATACTTCTTTGTTTTTCAACAAATTGAACATGTGATAGACCAGCCTGTTTAATACTACCAAGTTTTTCTAACAAAGCATCTCTTTCCTTAGTAATCTTTTCTAATTCAGACACCTTACATCCTAACTTCCATTCACTTAATTTTAATTGGTAATCTTGTTGCTCATATTTTTCTGCCCAAGCCATTTCATTATTTTCATGTGTTAATATTTTGGCTTCCATTGACTCTAAAGTTAATTGATAACCAGCTACCTCAGACCTAGCTGTTCTACAATTATCTCTTTCAGTCACATATTCTTTAAGCAACTTTTGATACACATCATTACACTTAGAGCATACCTCAGAGACATTGGATGAACTTGGTGTAGTAGCAACCATGGCAATCTGAACAGGTTCATCTTCATTCTCCATGCTCCAGTCAAAGCTTCCAAGACCATCTCTTGATTCCAAAGCAGCATATCCTGGTTCCTCATCAAAAGCTATGCTCCAATCAAACTCTTCCATTGCAACCATAGAATAGGTTACAGGTTCATCATCAAATTCAGCACTCCAGTCAATCTCTGCTAGATTTTCTTGAGCCACCAAAGCTTTTGGTTGTGATTCAGTAATAGGAACCTC
Organism: Artemisia tridentata subsp. tridentata; assembly: GCA_021014915.2. Classification (NCBI taxonomy): domain Eukaryota; kingdom Viridiplantae; phylum Streptophyta; class Magnoliopsida; order Asterales; family Asteraceae; genus Artemisia; species Artemisia tridentata. The sequence goes on from CP139505.1 coordinate 414,359,412, forward strand.
CTTTCTTTCAACCTTGGGTTGTTCAATCATCCTGTTTGCCTAATATTTTGCAAACTTGCATTCCCTTGCAAAGTGTCCAAGCTTTTGACAATTGAAACATTCAATCTTGGATTTGTCAAAAGTTATACCTTGTTTGGCTTTGAAATCAATTCCCCTTCCTGTCTTGTGCATGAACTTCTTGATCCTTGCAGTGATCATGGCTACTTGCCATCTTATGTCAATCTCCTCTAAAGCATCTTTTTCAATCTGCAACAAGTCTTCTCGATAGGTAACAGGTAAAGTGGCTTGTTGTGCAAAGAAGGAACATACAACATCATCAGAATTGGTGTTGTTTGTTGGTGATGGGTTGGGGGTAGTTGTGGTTGTGCAAACATGCTGTGTATCACCAACAGTACTTTGAGAAGGATAAGCAGTACTTTTAGTAGAAGTACTGCTTCTGTTTTCAGAAGACACAAAAGCTATGTTGTGAGTTTTCTGAGAACTGTGACCATTCATCTCTTGCTCGTACACTTTCAAATTGTTGTAGAGATCATCAAAGTCCATAGACTCCAATCCAGGTTGTCCTCTAATCATAGTAGCAACCACATGCCAGACAGATGGCAAACTCCTTAAGAACTTCAAATTTGCATCTTCAACAGATACCTCTGCTCCATACAGTTCTAGCATACTAAGTAGATTTTGGAATCTGTCATAGGCAGCATCAAGACCTTCTCTTTCACTAACAGTGAAAGTTTCAAACTGCTGCTTCAATAAGTTTCTATGCATCTTCTTAGAAGCATCATTACCTCCAAATCTTGTCTTGATCGCAGCCCATAATTGCTTTGCATCCTTAGCATCATGGAACTTTAGTAGGTGACCATCAGGAATAGCAGACAACAGTATGTTGAGAGCCTTATCTTGATTTCTCTTTGTAGCTGCTGGCAAGGTTGGTTGAGGTGGTTTGGGTTGTCCTTCAACATGTACAGGTTCGTCAAGAACAACATTACCATTGACAATCGCATCCCATAGAGCATGGTCTATAATAGCAAGGTACTGCCTCATCTTCATGCTCCAGAGATCATATTCTCCCTTCTTGATGATAGGAATTCTGAGTGAGGTGATGGATGGGATTGGTGCAGCTTCAGTCGATATCGTTTAGGGTTTGTTGATAAATCGATTTTAAGGGTTTCTTCTTAATCAGAGTCTCCACACAAGCTCTGATACCACTTGTTGGATCGATATACTCTGACCAAACTAACTTGTAGCTTGTCTACGGTTTAACAACTTTGAATAAATTCAAAACTGTTAATGGTGAAACACTGATATACTTTGCTAAGTATGCAGAATCTACCTCAACAAAGCTAAGAAGAATTAATAAACAACTTCGAATATTATTAAAACCTTGAACCTGCTCTTTACACAGATTCACTAACAAACTCTAATCACTAATACTCTAATAAGCTTCTAATATTCGTATGAACTTGTCTCTCTAAAAATCGTTATCTCTAATGCCAACCTAGGGATCCTTTTATAGGCACAAGGAAAACCCTAGTCGGTTTACAATACTTGAACGACAAGTAATTCTAATTATAACTCTAATCTAATACGAACATTCTAGAATTACACATTAGTCCTTAAACATATTTGCATAACAGTCCTTCAACGAGCAGCAGTACTTTGACTTAATTAGCAGTACTTTGACTTCCAGCAGTACTTTGATATTCCAGCAGTACTTTAACTTTATAGCCCAACATTAGTGTCAAAAGCAGAAGGTGCTTCTGAATCTGTGTCGTACTTTGCCTCCTGGAGATTTGCCATAAAAATGCAGTTTGCATCGATGTCCTCTTGATCTTCTGAATTGTCCATAATAGCCATGAAGTCATTCTCTTCTGCACTCAACTGAAGCCCAGCCGTTTCCTTGTTTGCCAACATTAATGCTTTCTGCAAATACGTTGGATCCCTTTTATTCGGCTTGTCTGGACAGTTCCTAGCCATATGACCAATACCCTGACAGTTGAAGCACTTCATCATATTACCCTGATTTCTATTCCCAGCTCCCTGAGCAACATTCCCAAACTGATTCCCAGCATTCTGTACCCTTTGATTACCAACAGCTGTACCCATCTGATTCCCTGCATACTGACCCATCTGATTACCAACATACTGCCCTGCATTCTGATTGCCCATCTGAAATCTTGGAGCATATCCCTGCTGATTCCCATATCCCCCAACCATCTGTCCTTGCTGTCCCATGTTGAAACTCGGCTGAGCAATCTGCTTGTTGCGAGTATTCGATGAGATTCGTTGATTGTTGTTGGTGGGTGTGGAGTAACGTCCTTGGAATGCTTTTGATAGGTAAGCAAAAGCTTGAGTCAAAGCAGCAGTTGACTCATCCTGATCATCTTGATCTGGGTGTTGTGGGTATTGTTGTTGTGGGATTACATGTTGTTGTTGTGGGTAGAATGGTGATTGTGGAATATACTGTTGTTGCATGAATTGCTGAGTGGATGATGATGATGATGGTTGTGTACTGACTGTTGCAGGTGTAGGTGATTGGACTATGCGTGCAAGAGGATCTTGTTGTTTTGCTTGTTTCTCTTTTCTGACTTCATTTGCCTCTGCTTGGTTTTGTTTGAGAAAGTCATAGAGTTGATCGTAGTTCACATCATGAAGATTCTTAGTTTGGTTGACAATAGTAACATATCGTCCCCATTCTTCTAGAAGGTTGTTGATGAACTTGATGTTTTGAACAATTTGTTTAGGTGCCAAATTGTTTCTGATCAACTCATTCATTAGAGTACAAAACGTGTGTAGTAAGATTCAATTTGTTCAGCTGGTGTGGCTGTGAACTTCTCCCATTCAGTCAGAAGCTTGTTTTCCATTTCTTGAATGCCAATTTTTGTACCATGACAAAGACGTCTAACTCGATCCCACATTTCTTTGGCAGTTTCACAGCTATCTATAGCACAAAATATTTCTTGTGGTAGACCGAGTTGAATTAGATGCATTGCTAGGTGATCAGCTTCAATTTGCTTCCAATCTGCTTCAGTGTAATCCGATTCCTCTTGGATTTTGTACGTTGGTGCGACGGGAGGTGTTGCAGTAGGATTTCCAGCTGTTTCTTCAATCTCACAAGGCTGGAATGGACCTTTTTTGACTGAGTTAACCAAGAGTATACCTTGTCCATTAGGTTTGGATCTCATATATCGAAGCATACGACTCGTCCATGGAAGGTAACCACCTTTTTCCAACATTGGAGGTCGGTTTTCTGAACCTGCGGCATGAATGTCTTGTTGTAGTCATCTTTAAAATATTGTGTATGATAAAGTGGATTTAGGATCTTTGCAACAAAGTAGGAGACGTTGTTGTTGACGGTTGAACTTGGTTGATGTTGTTGTGAAGCCTTGGTTTGTTGTTGATGATCGATGAAGTTGTAGGATTGGTTGAACGAAACAAATTTAAATAAAGTTACAAAATTTGATTAGAGTATAATTAAGACAAAGTCAAAAGTTTACAATTTCGACAAAAGTTATGTAAATTACAATTTAGATAAACTCGACAATTTCTATAGAAATTTCAATTTGACCAAAATTTATACAAATTATGGCTAAATATCAATTTAGATAGAAATATATCTAATTTATATAAATCAGTAATTTATATAAAATCTAACACTCTTATACAAGAGGTTAGATAACCGTTTGTCGAAGTATTTTACACTCTTATACAAGAGTAAAAATACCGAGTTCACTTTCGAGTTGACGAAATTACGTTCGAATCAAGTCCTTAAAAGTTATTTAACTTTGAAGTTGTTCAATCACAATTGCGAGGGCCTGAAGTGACAAATCCGAAAGATCTTCTAATTCAGCTGAAAGTACAAGGACTGAAGTTGCCAATTCTGAAAACTGCACCAATTGCGAGACTATATATGAATTGCGAGACCAATTTCGATAGAGCAGCACCAATTGCGAGATGAATTGCGATACAGCACTAATTGCGAAAGACAGTGGCAATTGCGAGACAGAAACTGAATTGCGAGACTCCAATTGCGATAGCAGTATGAATTGCGATAGAGTAGCACAATTGCGAAACTGAAATGCGATGAAAGCTTCAATTGCGAGACGAATTGCGATGAAAGCTTCAATTGCGAGACGAATTGCGATGAAAGCTTCAATTGCGAGACGAATTGCGATGAAACATGCAATTCCGAGAGAAATGACGCAATTTCGAGAGAAAAGAAATTCCTAGACACCTTTGACTTTCTGAAATGCGAAAATCTGCTACTTTTTACCAACTTTTGTCATTTTTCTCACTTCCCCATGCTTCTCTGCCACTTTTCTACCAACTATACCAACTTCAATAATTCACCCCTTTTATTAAAATAATCAACAACACAACTTTTACAAAGTTGATGATGATTTACGATCTGAAGACCAAGAACACCACAAATACTAAACTTTTTTACCAAAGTTTTCACAGCCCACTTCTAACAAACACACTTTATCCTTAATTTTTGTGGATCGAAAAGAATAAAAACACAATTTGTAACTTTTCTAATGAAAGAAAAATAACAAAGTTTGTTTTAATCTTTAGGGTCAAGCAAAAATAATAAGGATACTCCTACCTTAAAGCTAGGCTCTTGAAACCACTTGTTGTAGCTCGACTTTACCTTGAAGAAGATGAACCGAGCACCCTCTTTATCACACAAACACAAACTAGATGATGACTCACAAACACAATGAAGAACAAGAAGAGTATGTGGATCGTATGGTTTGATTTCAAGTCAAATGTATATTAGCTTCAAAGAAACAAAATAATACAAAGACTTTTGGGACCTTTGCACACACACACTCTTTTTCTTAAACAAATAATGAGGCACTACTTTTTTGTGAGAGTGTGTGTGCGTTAAATATGAAAGTCAGCCAACCAAGGATGGGCCTTGGTGGGCTTTAATGTGGATCCTTTGTGTGGGCTTTGTATTTGCACTACACTTATACACTTTGCACTAATTAACTCTAATGCTACAAGCCCACTTTTAAACTATATATTATACATAACACATTTATTCTAAGAGGCAAATGACCATCTCTTCCAAATAGCATAAATTAAATGCTAACATAAATAAATAAAGGAAAAACTCTTAACGTCTCTGTAAAGTCAAGTGAACATATAATTTTGTTTACTGTTAATTTAAAGTCAATGACTTTTCACCTTAACAAAACGAGAATATAATTTTGTTTACTGTTTAGACTTGAATTATATATTTTGTTCGTTCTTTAACAGGTAAACGGGCATTATGAAGTAAAACAAACAAAACTAGATAGTGTATATTAGTGACTAGGTAAACCTTTAAGAGCACTCAAAAACTCAATAATACAAAATAAGATAATTATTAACAAGGCTTATAATTTAATAAATTAATAATAAAGTATGGGTTACGCCATACTACAGCTATATATATTTTCAAATATACCGTTATAGTATGTGTACTAAAAGAACTAATCATATTATACGTGAACTTTCAAGTTTGTGCTAATATAATCGTTTTATTATCAATCACCCGTAAAACCAACAAAAATGCACTTATTGTGTTTTCCAGGCCCCACATCACCCAAGCTCAAATCCAAACACCCATATCACCCCACCACCACCCTACACACCGCCACTCGACACCACATGTGCCACCGCCATTTTTCCGTTGGTTGACTTTTTTCTTATAACAATGCAAATTTAAACTTGATGATTCATTTATCGGTTATTTTGTTGATAGTTATTGGCCTGTTATAATTATTCAATTTTCTTAACAAAGACATTGTGTTAAGTAAACTTAAGGCACATAAATCATGAAGCAGAAGAAAACGCGTAAGAAGCAACCCAATGAGCTACTTGATTATGTTCTCTTTTAACCCAATTAAAAATGGTTAATTTTCATATTCTTTGCCTATAATCAAATGTCATCTATCGGAGTCGCAAATCTTTGTAGTGAGTGCGCTTGTGAAAATGAAAAAAGGATAGCAAATGGAGAATAAGAGTCCACAATGGCATTTAATTATCCGTGATTAAATGCTTATTATTATAAGGGTCAAGCCTATTTTTAAAGTGTTTGTCTTGTAGTAAATACATGATATGTTAATTTGTTAAATAGAGGCAGGAAGACATGTATCATGTGATGGAGTGTAGGTCATTTGGTATGTGTGATGTACTATAACCCAAAGGTTTGCGGTTCGAATCTCAAATGCCTCATAACTTTTTTTTTTTTTTTTTTTTATATATATTTTTATTTATTAATATACGAAACTAACAAAGTCTCAACCATTTAAACTTTAAAAATAAAGGTAAAAAAAAAAAAAAAAAAAAAAAAAAAAAAAAAAAAAAACTCTTGATGTCACTATAAAGTCGAGTGAACATTTGAAACACTGAACTTCTTCAAAATCGCCTTAGAATTGATTGTTCTAAAATCACTTCAACAGTTTCTTCATAAAGCTTATCCGCATTTCCCGGCATGAATGTCCATCAAGCTATCTATTAAGGCTAAACATGCTAATGAGGGTCAATCCCTCCCATTTTCTCTGCCACGTCAGCTTTCTCTCTCCGGCGACCTACAGACGATTGGGTGCCACAGTAAGGCGACATACACTACAAAAAAACATACTCCACAAAAATACCTTTTATATTTAATAAACACACACAAAAACAAAGGACAAAAGTGGCGAACTAGTTCGCTTGGACGACCTTAATCCCAAAAAATTGCCAATCGATCGACTGATGGATTGATTGCCACAGTAAGGCGATCTAGATCGTTTGGTGGATTGATCGATTGAAAATCCCTTACTGTGGGTAGTCTTAAAGCACTCACTCATGCAAAAGTGCCTTTGAAACTGATCCAAATATCCAATGACATCCACGTGACTATAAATTGAGGGTTTTGAGAATACTTTCTAATGAAGACAGAGTGACAACTTTGTCCTACCAATGTATAACTCAATCAATCACTAGGTACTTACGTACACGATCCACCAAAATTATCCAAGACGGATAGATGTTTCACATTCACGAGTCATCACCAAACCCCACATAGTTTTGAGTCATGTTCACCTAAACCATTCTATTGAAGTTTCCGGCGAAAGGATAACTAAACCAGTCACATAAAAATAGCCAATTGACTTTATTCACAAATGTCCTCCTAAAAGTCTTATATTAAGCTACTTGCAGAGTAGAACACTACAATTGCCATATTAACAAAGAAAGTACACTTATATATCATTATAAGGATGAAGGGTTACGATTCTTCAAAGACAATGTAAGAGCGATCGGTATATTCACTCACTCAATACAACTAACCAATATAATTAAGGAAGCTAACAATGTAACTTACATTTTTGTATGTTCTATCATATTGTTATTTTCATCAGTTTGATTAGATTACTTTGTTCTGACTCATTTAGGGTACTACTTGGCTAACTAACATAAGGTTGTCTTTTCCACCATCCTGTATTTGCAACAGTCAGTTTTTGAACCCAAAATACGAAGTGGATACATCTTTGGGAGATCTAAAGATTTGTAAAAGTGAGTAGATAAAACACAACAACAAACTCCGAGCTATATAGCATCTTGTTTAGAATTAAAGTACAATATGATTTGACCCATTGTACATGTTCCTCATTGACTTCACCGGCGTGTTATTCAAGAAACACCATACAACCAAACAAAAAAGAACAAGATATGAGAGTAAACTCATATGAGGATTTCTGAATCCAATAGCGTCGTTACTTAATAACCGTATTAAACAATGATAACCTATTATCAAAGTGGCTTCAAAGTACAACCTTAACGCTCTATAGTAAAGAGATAAATAGTATATAGAAATGCAAGACATGTAGGTATGTACATTATTAGATCAAAACTATTTCAAGTTTACATCCCACATAGGTTAAAGAAGTGAAATCTTTCTTGCATCTATAGTATAGAGAATAATGATCATACATGTCCAGAATATTACTACGTTTTCGGATTACATGTGCTGGTGAAGTTGATTATAAAAGTAAAAAGTTCAAACTTCGTTACATTCACTGTCCGAAAATGAACATAAATTCTTGACTTTTTTAGTATTTGTTGTCCCTTAAGAATATGGGTATCTTATATTTTTTATCAATGTTCTAAAAAACGGTTTTTTAAGTGACCGGTCGAGCCACCGAATCATGGTTTAACCATTGGTTCAACCGGGTTTTTCGTTCAAAACCGGCTTTCGGTCACCTGACCCGTTCACGGTTCAACCGGTCGGATCAACCCGGGTTTTAAAACATTGTTTTGTATTTACAAAGATAGTCCATATGTTTATATAACTAATTATTTAGTAATATATCTATCTATGTAATAAAACAAAGGAAATGCTAATAACATCTTAAAAGGTTGTTGTTAACAATTAGTTAGTTATATAAAAATATGGACAACTTTGTAAATAAAAAACCTATAAAAATACTTTTTGATAGGTTTGATCGGGGTACGTACAGTTAAGGTGTCCCCATGGTGGGTTAAAATATCTCTTTCAACTTTTTGATAATCATAGAGACCCCATGGTGGGTTAAGCATAAGGTCAGTTCTAAGGGGCCGTTTGTTTTGAGGGTGTGGATTCAAGGAATCCTTTCATTTCATGAATCAGCTGTTTGTTATATGGGAATGCAATTAAATGTGGGCCCGTGGATTTTTAATAGTGGTTTTTTTGATTCCACATGAGAATGACCGGTTTCATTTGGTTTCACTTTAAAAGTGGGTCCACGAATTTTTATAGCCACTCAAAATAAGGATAAAGTGAACTTTTGTTAAGATATTTTATTTTTAACTATTAAAATACAATATAAAATTAATAAATTATATATAATAATATATATAATAATATATTTTCTCTCTCCTACTTTTTCTCCAAACCTTTCTCAAATCTTTCAAACCTTTCCCAAATCAAAATCCAATTCCAATCCCACTTGCGAACCAAACGCACCCTAAAGCTTTTGTCTTGATGTGAACATTTAATGTTAAATAGAAGTAGTAAGAAATTAATCATGTGATGAAGTGTTTGATTCCCAAAAGACCTTTTTTTTTTTTTTTTTTTTTTTTTTTTTTTTTTTTTTTTTTTCATTTTAGTTCTTTGAGTTTTTATTTATTAAATATACGAAACTAATAAGTAACAACTCGCCGCCTTATGTAATTCACCACTTTTCTATTTTGGTATATTAAAAAAAATAAATAAATAAATAAATAATAAAAAAATAAATAAAAAACCTCTTGATCTCACTCTAAAGTCAAGTGAACATATTCTAAAATCACTTTAACAATTTAGCTTCATTAAGCTATTTATTATACAACTAAGTCATACAAAAGGTGCCTTTCAAACTGATCCAGATGTCCAACGACATTTATGTGACATTAAATTGAGCCAAGTTTGTCACAACACAGTTGATTCGAGTCCCTCTTAGTTGCCTTCATTTCTAGATAAGAAGATGTAACAACTTTGTCCTACCGATGTTCATTTTATATCAAAAGATACCAACGAATGTGTGTCACCCGAATTATCTAAAACGGATGGATGCGTCACTCTCACAATTCCTACTAAAAAACCCACCGAACCTCACACAGGTCGAGTCCAGTTTACTTATCCAAACTATTGATGTTTCGCAAAGTGAACTTAATCACTCACACAAAGATTTCCTACTTATATGATATTGAAAGAGTAAATTGCAAAAATGGTCCCTGTGGTTTGCTCAGATTGCATGTTTTGTCTCTGGTCTTTCGAAATTGCAGGCGGCCTCCCTGTGGGGAGTTTTTGGTTCCATTTTGGTCCCTGGCCATTGCAGAAATGCTCCCTGTGGTTTGCTCAGAAATGCACGTTTAGTCCCTGGCCAAGGACCAAAACGGAACTAAAAACTCCCCACAGGGAGGCCGCCTGCAATTTCGAAAGACCAGGGACTAAACATGCAATCTGAGCAAACCACAAGGACCATTTCTGCAATTTACTCGATATTGAAACTATATTTAACATATAAAATGCTTAAACTAAACAGTCTAAACTACTTGCCGCGTTGAATACTCAGTTAACTTCATGGCATGAAATTCATGAAACACAAAAGGAGTTGCATTATTGCCAACTTCAAAAAAAAAAAAAAAAAAAAAAAAAAAAAGAACGAAAAAAACGAATGATATGAGAGTAGACTCACTTGAAATCCTTGCTAAAATTTGTACCTCATAGAAGACCTCCGAATCCGTTTGCGTCGTCACTTGACAAGTGTATTCAAACTTTGGCTACATTTGACTAGACGAATACCCGTGCATGACACATGATTTTATAGCGGCAAATAGTTGTAGTGATAAATAAAAGTTTATGAGTTATAAACGAAAAATAATAAAAGTTTAAGAATTTAGGAAACTGAATGAAAATAATAGGGGTTATGGGTTATAAACGAAAATAATAATAAAAATTTATGTTTTATGAAATATGAAATGAATTAACACATTGGGGTTATTTATATAGGCAATGGAAAAATTGAATTTTCCCGCCTTGCAAGAAGTAAGCCTTTCAATATTTTTCGTGTCTAGCAAATCGTGTTTCCAGCCTTGCATTTTAATTCCTGCCGCAAGTTTTAGTTTTCAGTTTCCTTCAATATTTATAAGTTTCAGTTTTCAAGTTTCCTTCAATATGTCTAAGTTTCAATAGTTTCTGGCCTTGCATGCCATATTGTATAGATTAGTTCATCCTTGTATATCCCACATATGTGAAAGAAGTGAAATCTTCTTTAGGTGTAACACCCCCAAATTTGTTTTGTAGCAGCGGAAAATTTATTTGGGTGTTACTGTGAGGATCGAATACAAAATTATAGAAAAACAGCCTGAGACGGCATTTTTAATTTACATAGGTCCATAATACAAATTCAGTTACAAGGCGTTACATCAGAGTGCTAAAGTTTCTCTAAAGAAACATCAATTTAACTGAATTACAACTTTATTTTACACCATTTATTTAAGATAGGGTGCGCCTGCTCCATGCCTTGCCTTGCTCCTCTTTAGTTCCCTGAGATACATGCTTAAAAGTCAACATAATGTTGAGTGAAATCATGGAGTTTGTAGTTTAGATATCAGTTCAATCACAAGTAAGATTGTATTGGAGATACAATCAGTTTAAAAAGATTGATATTGCAGTTCATATATTGCCCTAAGTCTCATGACACGCAAACGTTAACAAAGTACCGCATAAACGGAGGTGTCCACCAAATTAATGATGAAAGTTTTGCCCTCGTGTAATAGGTGATTTTGCCAATTCCTATTTCTCTCAAATATAATGCATCGCGACTAATACGACTAGCAAAAAGCATTCCGTCACAGTATTAGTGGGATAGGTCGTCAACCTCTAATAGATCTATTCATTATATTCGCGTTCACCGCAGTGATTAATGGCTCATGATAAAGGGTCTTATGGCAATATGGTGTACTTAGGCATATATCAAGTCAGGTAGCATACAGAAAAATACTTGTGATTTAGTTATAGCATGTATCCCCCTCACGGAGTTTAAAAAGTATAAAGAGTTTAAAAAGTGAGGCCATGACTCACCTTATGCGTTCCTGGTGATGGTAAAAAAATAAACTCAGAGGTGCTTATAACAACTTCGATACAAAACCTGGTAAATATATAAATAACTGAGAATCTGACTAATTTCTAGTGGTGTGTGTGTATGGATGATGATTAACTAATGATATACGACGATCAAATCATTGAGAGTGAAGGTGTGATATGATTATGGTGCTTGCACATCTCGTAAGATCATATCTTCAACGAGTAAATAAGATATTAATATGAAATATTTCTATCGCTAATACTAATATGCAAATATAATGCAAATATGCATAAAAAGTAAAGATATGGAGCAAAAATGAAAAAGAAGATAAGAATGACAAGTTAGTACAGTTGGTCCTTGATCTTTCCATATTTTACATTTTCTACCCTAACCGTGGTTTGCGTTACGTCGTTAGTCCTTATTCAGTCCATAGTCTAATAATAGTCCAATAATTGTCCAGATGTCCATATAAGGCTTGGAGTTCAATGGTATGTCAAATTAAGTCCTTTACAACTGTTTTCACAGCTTCAGTCCCTTAGTTTCCAGGTTTGGCAGTTTTAGTCCTTTTCGGTTAAGTCGCGTTACATTTTTAGTCCTTTTTGTATAAAAATGACGGGAAAAATATTCTGAAAATTTCTATAACTTTATTAAGTTTATTTTAACTTATTTCAAGTGTTTATTCCAGATATGAGATTATTTTTACCTTATTGGGCCGATTAACGAATTCATTTAAGGTCCGTTAACAAATTTGGAGGCGAGGGCGTGAAAACTGTTTTGGGCCTAGATTTGGGCTATTTTTAGGATTCTAAAAATATATTGTACGGCCTGTTGGATCTAGTTATCGAAAATCCTTGTTGGGCTTGATTTTTGGCCCAACCGATTGTCTAAATAAATTTCTGAAAATGTGTGTTAGTTACTAGGTGCTGGTCGATCAACATGAATTGTTTTGAGCGTGATAACAAGCTTATGGGGTCGAATTTAGAACATGAAAAATACAGTTTTCCAGCTTGTCGATCGAGTGATATAATAATTTATATATATTATATACAAGATTTCGAAATTATAGTAATGGTTTTTGGGCTGGTCGAATGAGATAAGTTTTTGAAAAGTACCATAAAACTTTCTAAGTGTTTGCACTAGTCTAGTAGCATTAAAAAGGATTTATTTTAAGTGTCGAGATGGGGTTATGAGAGGGATCTTAGAAAATGAAAAATATTGTTTCCCATGTGTACTGTCGAGTTGAGTGAAAATATATGCGTGTCATTTTCATGAATTTGAAGTAAACTTGTTGCTAGTTGGCTATGTCGAAGGGTCCTTTTTGTTTGAAATACTTAGTTAAAATTTTACTTGGGTTTGTATGGTCCGATCGAATGAAGAGGGTTCATTTTTAAGGTCGATACTTGAGTGTGTTTAAAGATTGTCTAAATGAAAAGTGTCGTCGGTTACGTGGTATATTAAGTCGTGTCACGATAGGATATGGTCGTTAACTTATTTAGCGAGATATGAGGTTATTTTGGAGACCAACTTGGGACTGTTTTTCATCCGCAATATTTAAGTAGCATGTTTTATTTCTAGCGTAGTATATATAGATTTGCATGGAATGATTGTGTACATATTCGAGTATAATGATGCGTGTATATTAATGGCAAGTTACCATGTTCGATCTAGGGTTTACCGAAATAATGCATGTCATGCTCATGTGATAAATGTGAGAAAGATTAGTGACTGTATGGTATATTTGAAATAAAATGGATACAGTTCGAATGTAATATGGGTTATGCATGCAAGTGAGTATGAGATATATATTTAAAAGGGAATGAGAAGACTTACAACACCTTTGAGAAAGGTGGTAGAGACTTAAGGCTTGTAGTATGGAACACGAAATGAAACAACCCACTTGCTTTGGACTCTCTTACTCCTAAACTAGTTAAGCTCTCGGTCGAACAAGGGTTGGTTTCAATGAAGGTATTTTGATAGTGAAATGAGTGTGAAGGAGGTTGTGGGGTTCGAATGAAACACAAAGAAGGGACAGTGAGTTATAATGGTTCTTATATGACTTGACTTGATTGGGTTTGCTTCCAAAATACACGACAGAAAGGGTTCTTTGGGAATGAGTTGATGTTGAAAGATAGTGATAGAAGTATATGGAAGAGTTTGGGTCGAATAGAAAGCTTTTATAAACAAAATATCTTCAATTTGCCTTGACTTCTTGACCAATGATTGGGACTACTGTATATTGAGGACACTTGTGTGCTGATATGTTAGTTTAAGTGTGAAAGTAGTTGTGATTTTGGCTGCTAGTCTTTGTATGCTTCTTGCTTCATTCGGTTCTCATATTATCACAAATTTTATTTTACTAAGTTACACTTCGTGTTTCTTGTTTACTTTGTATTTAGATTATCACATTTACTTGGTAATATTGTTAGTAGTTCGTGGGAAATCGTTGGAGTATGACAATGTTTTGTGTCGAGGTCTTTGGTGATATGTTTGGTTCGAAATGGGGACAGTCAACACAAGTTTTATTATTGTGCTAATAATGGATATTTCTAGTTGGGTTTTTGTTATTACAGTAATTAGTTAAGTGGCACGTTTTGAATGTGTATTATTAAACGAAAGTCGTGCTTGACATAAATAATAATGTCAAGTTTTGGAAAGTGGGTAACGAGCGGGTATTAAGAGCAAAGCAAGAAAGAAAAATGAAGGTGGCTAGTGAAACAATCTTGGTGTCGTGGTGATGATGGACTGTGCAAAAGTCAGTTGGGTTTGGTGGTTAAAACGTATAATTGTTATATTCGACCTTTAAGATTTGCATGAGTTCTTGAATAAGTGTTGCATCGATCGGGTGAAAAGAAGAGAAAACAAAGAAACACAACAATTCCAATAAGTGGTTGAGTAGGCTGTGATGTTTACTTGGGTTGGCTAGCTCGATGGGCTTTTAGGATAATAAGGTTGAGAGGTTGTTGTTGGGCCGAGCAATTAAGGGTCCGATTGGTTTGTAGTGGTAGTTTAGGATTAGGTTTATTGTTAGTGTTTGTGTTTTAGTTAAATAAAATTATGTGATATTAACTTTGGTTAAGTGTAGTGAATGAACTAGACGAATATGATTACTTGTCGTTGTGTAAAACGTGTTGTCGCGTCAGAGATATTATCTCTAGTGTCGGTGTGTTTAATATATATATATGTATATATAATGCATGGCTATTAACAATAATAACGAAAAGTTTAAATTTCTAGCAAAAATAGGCGTTAGGAAATAGTAATACGAGATTATTATTAATCGTTAAGATTGATTACAAGGGTTTTTCACAGGATCTTACAGTACTCCTCCCTCATTCGAATTCCGTCCCGGAATTCAAGTCTAAAATGGCTACTAAGAGTGGTTTACGGGAATAGATGTGGATATTTTTCACGAATTTGGTCTTCGCGTTCCCATGTGTACGTTGGTCCTCTCTTAGAGTCCCATTTTACTTTCACAATAGGAATACGGCTTTGCTTGAGTTGCTTAACCTCTCTATCCATTATCTCTACGGGTTCCTCGGTGAATACAAGTTTGTCGTCTAGCTTAATCTCTTTTAGCGGAATGACGAGAGTCTCATCCGATAGACATTTCTTAAGTTGAGAGACATGGAATGTAGGGTGTATCCTACTGAGTTCTTCTGGAAGTTCTAGCTTATAGGCAACTGGACCAATTCTCTCGAGGATTTTAAATGGTCCAATGTACCTTGGGTTGAGTTTTCCACGCCTTCCGAAGCGTATCATTCCCTTCCAGGGCGAAACTTTTAGCATAACTCTATCTCCGACTTCAAACTCCATGGGTTTCCTTCTCACGTCTGTGTAACTCTTTTGTCTGTCACGAGCGGCTTGGAGACGATGTTTGATTTCGAATATTTTCTCGGTTGTGTCGTGGATTAGTTCTGGTCCGGTAAGCTGCATGTCACCAACTTCTGTCCAACAGATGGGTGATCTGCACTTTCTTCCGTAAAGTGCTTCGAAAGGTGCAGCCTTCAGGCTAGCTTGGTAACTGTTGTTGTACGAGAATTCAACCAATGGTAAGTGTTTATCCCAACCTTTTCCGAAGTCAATCACACATGCTCTAAGCATAGCTTCTAAGGTTTGGATTGTTCTTTCACTTTGTCCATCAGTTTGAGGATGATAGGCGGTGCTCATGTCCAATTGAGTACCGAGGGCTTTCTGCAAGGATTGCCAAAATCCTGAAGTGAAACGACTGTCTCTGTCTGAGATGATAGAGATCGGAACTCCATGTCGGATTATGATTTCTTTGAAGTACAACTGAGCGAGTGTGTCCAACTCGTCAGTTTCTTTGATAGGCAGAAAATGAGCTGATTTGGTTAAACGGTCGACGATAACCCAAATAGTGTCATATCCGGTCGACGTTCTTGGTAACTTGGTAATAAAATCCATAGTGATTCTTTCCCATTTCCAAACTGGTATCTCCGGTTGTGCAAGTAGTCCAGATGGTTTTTGACTTTCGGCTTTGACCCTTGCACAAGTCAAACACTTCCCAACGTATGTTGCAATGTCGGCTTTCATGTTTGGCCACCAGTAGAGTTGTTTGAGATCTTGGTACATTTTGGTGGATCCGGGATGAATGGAATATTTAGACTTGTGAGATTCATGCATGATAAAATCTCGAATTCCTCCATAGAGAGGAATCCAGCATCTTTTCTTGAAGCATAACATTCCATCGGATCTTCGTATGAATCCATTCTCACTTTCTAGCATGCCCTTAATTTTCTCGTGAGCTCGATTTTCTTCCTGAAGAGCTTCCGATTGGGCTATGAGAATTTGGGATGGGAGTGGTGAATGAATTGTCATTTCTAATGATCGGACTCTAAGAGGTTTGATCCTCTCTTTTCTGCTCAATGCGTCAGCCACGACATTCGCTTTACCGGGGTGGTAGCGAATTTCACAATCGTAGTCGTTGAGTAGTTCTAACCATCGGCGCTGTCTCATGTTTAGTTCCTTCTGATCTAGTATGTGTTGAAGACTTTTGTGATCGGTGAATACCGTACACTTTGTACCATATAGGTAATGTCTCCACATTTTAAGAGCGAATACTACTGCTCCTAATTCCAGATCATGAGTGGTATAGTTTTCCTCATTCTTCTTGAGTTGTCGAGACGCATAAGCTATGACTTTGTCTCTCTGCATTAGTACCGCACCTAAACCATGATGTGATGCATCACAGTATACTACAAAGTCGTCGTTTCCGTCTGGTAGCGCTAGAATTGGTGCTTCACAGAGTTTTTGTTTTAGGAGTTGAAATGCTGACTCTTGTTTCTCTTCCCAGATATACTTCTTGTTTTTCTGAGTGAGTTCTGTCAAAGGTTTTGCGATTTTGGAAAAACCTTCTATAAATCTTCGATAGTAACCAGCAAGTCCTAAAAATTGTCGAATTTCAGTGGGAGTGGTAGGCGAAGCCCAACCTTTGACTGCTTCGATCTTAGCGTGATGAAGCGAAAAGTGTACCGCTTTTAAGGGGTCATTTAAGCCCTAAATCGTATTTATTTGATCAAATATTGCCCTAAATCGTTCCTTTTGTCATTTTAGGTACTTTTGAGGAGAAATCTGGAAAAGGAGGCATTTTGGACGTTTTTGGAGCATAAAAGTGAAGAAAACGACAAAGTCTCAAAAATCGGCTAAAAGTTACCTTTGACGGCGTCACAATTTACTCTGGACGGCGTCATGCCTTGGCAAGAAAAGGTGGACGTGAAATTTACTCATGATAAGCCAGTGAAAATAGCATGTGAATTCTGACGGCGTCACGCTTTAACCTGATCAAGGGCGTCACGGCTTAAATCAAAAGGGGACGGCGTCACGTTCAAGGTTCGACGGCGTCAACCCTTGATAAGCCAGAATGGATTTTGGAAGAGCTAAAGAGGGACGGCGTCAAGAAGGTCATCCGGGAACCCTAAAAGCGGCGAGGTGACGGCGTCACACTACATAAGGTGACGCCGTCAGATCCAAAAATCTATATATAGTTTTCTAATTCTTTGTCATTAGTGTGGAACTTAGTGTGTGGAATTTTGGGAGAAAACCCTAAGACGATTTTAGCTTCTTTTTCAAGGCTTTTTGCCTTGAGATCTTCCATGTTACATTGAAAGATAAGTTATCAATTAATCATTCAATATGTCTATGTGTTGTTTGATTCTATCTTATTCTTGTCTTTTGATTAACATGTTAGGCTAAATTTATCTTGTGTTTGCTTAGATCTAATGAAACCTAGCTATTGATTATTGGTTATTAGTGTGTTATTAGTTGTATTGGATGATTGTTTATCTATGTTAGGCTTAAGAAAACTGGCTAACTTCCTATTCGGTAACTTGCTTGAACGTCTTAAGAAACATGAACCAAATGCGTACTAAAGGTTTTTATGGTTGTATTTAATGCACAAGCGAATTCTAGTGATCCCATGTTAGGAGCTTCCTAGCCGGCTCGACATAGGAGTGAAGTAGGAGCTTGTAGAGTTGGGGAAGTACGTACGCCACCCCACGAATGGTATTAAGGAATACACCCGTCATCCACGCGACTAATACACACTAATCAACCGGTAAAAGATAGTTAGGGAGTAAGGAAATCTAAGTAAACACATTTCTCTACATATAAGTTTCCACCAAACTTTTCATTTTGTTATTTTATTTTATTTGCATTCGTAGTAATTTGGGTTTGTTGACTAGCAACTAATTCCGCCCACTCCTTCAAACCCGAGATTTTACTTGCTTTCATAAAATTATAAAAACATAAAAAAGAATCTTCCTCAACCCTTAGACCTAATTAGAGTAGCCTTTCATACCTAACGAACACTATTCCCTGTGGAGAACGATCAATCCCCCGTACTTACCACTACACTATACTACATCGGTCAGGTACACTGCCTGGTGGGGTTGTAAGCCTCTTGAGATCCCTCGAGAGGTAAAACCTGTTGTAAGGTTGCAAAACCCACGCATCAAGTTTTTGGCGCCGCTGCCGGGGAATAGTTATTGTTTAGGTTGAATTGTTATTTCTATTAGGTCTACTCACTAGATTCCTTTCTAGTGAGATTTTTATTTTATTTTTATAGGTTTTCTTTAGTCTATCTTATTTCTTTGTGTGTTTGTTCGTAATTTCCATTGACTCTTCCGTTCACCATTATGGAGAACGCGAATCCACCATACTACCAACCACGTAATTCACCCACTCCATATGACATCTTGATGTTTAAACAACATAAAGATGAACCTCTCTATGATGCATGGACTCGTTTTAAATATTTACTCCAAAAAGTCCCTCATCATAACTTCGATTTTTGATCCCTAACTCAAATCTTTTACAATCATGTCGACCGACATGCCCAAAGGGACATTTACCATATTGCCGGCAGGGATATTAGGGAATTAAGTGCTGAGAAAGCATGGGAAGCTATTGAGAATTGTGCCCAATATTATTATATGGTAGACAACCCAACAAACATTAATACAAGTCAATTGACCACAAATTTCAAGGATCATGAAACAAGTTTGTTTGGGGATGAGGGTAGAGTTGAGCCACCTAGCTGCATGTCATGGTTAGGCACTACCATAATACAGGGTGAACACTTAGGTGATCTTGATGTGATGGAGGATCTAGCCGAGCATGATCTCATTGATCAAAAAGACCTAGGTTTTATGATCGATGACGATGAATCTCAAGAAACACATGATGAATCTTTTGGGCAATTTGAATATAGCAGTCAGAATATTGAGGATGATCCTTATGATTCGGATATAGAAGTTGAGATGCCTAGAGAAGTACTTGAGATACTAGGGAAAATGTTAGGGTTAGATTCTACTAAAACACATGATGAGGATATAGGTGATCTTGACACAAGGAATGATGAGGTAAGTAACATAAGCCCACCAAGTACCCCACAAGTCCTACCATCATTTGAGGCACACACACCGCCCGTGACTTACCCGGAAGAAGTTAAGGAGACTATAGGAACCCCAATAGAGGTAGAGCCCTTGGACCAAACACAACTAGAAGAAATAGGTTTGAATGCTTTTAGTGATCACAACCTTTCTTTTAGTCCTATGGAAGTTCCTAGTTTTGATGAGCCAGAGCCTCAACCAAAACCGTTACCTAATCTTCCATCCTTGGATGAAAATTTAGGAATTGAATTAGGTCCCGATCCACCCATCAAAACATATAGTCCGGGTAGTCTTAAGTTTAAGGTAGTAGACATTAAGCCTTGTAGTGAGGAAGACAATATAGGAGTGAAAAATGACCTTACATGTCTACATCACCCATTCATGATTGATCACAAGAAACATTATGGGTTTAAACCGGGTTTATTAGGTCAAGATGGATTCCCAACTAGGAGTCTCTCGAAGTTGATAGAAGATGATCCCTTTTTAGGAGGAAACTCAAAATCACCCATTGACCAAAGTGAACTAGGCAAGGTTATGATGAAAGGAGCACACCCCTTTGAGCATATAATTCATCCACCACTCTTTCCTCACGTGGCATACTCCTACCGAGCTGGTGTGTATCGCTACTATCACCCGCACTTAATCCTAAGTGTAGGGAAAACCTCTCCTTTATCCATTAAATAAGGGTAGAGTCAGGCTCATGACTCGAACAAAAACAAGCGCTTCTTGGGAGGCAACCCAAGCTTTATTTATTTATTTGCTTTGTGTGTTTATTTATTTGTTTGTTTGATTTTATTTGCTTCCGTATGTATGTTTAATTTTTATTATTATTGATTCATGTTCAAAACTAAATTGTGAAAATGCTTTATTTTGTTTTTAACTTCGTCTTAACTACATATAAAGGTATTTTGCAAAAGATAAGTGTAAGGGAAATCCAAATCGGTTTATTAGAACACAAATGAACATGAATCATAATAATAATAATAAATTAACATACATATTAGTATTTGTTTGAGTCAAATGCTTGTATCGAGTCATAAGGATGTTTTGCAGGATTTCCAGGAAGTAAGGTAAAGGTTTTTCCAGAAATTTTCCGGAAACTTAAAATGAAAATTTTTGTCAGGTCATTTCTGACGGCGTCAGGGTTTATAACCTGACGGCGTCAGATTTAATTTCCAGAAATTTTTGAAAGTTTTGTTTTCATAAAAAGTTTTTATTAAATCTCTAACTTATAATCTCCAGGAATCTGCAAAATTATCATTCCACAAGCATTATATCCTTATATATAGATTTATCCCGCCGATGTTATGCAGGTTTTCGTGTTTGTTTTCTCAGGTTTAACAGGTTATTTTGGACAAGGAAATGTTTTGAATCAAGCTTTTGGCAATGCATTAGTCATGGAGCTTCAACATTGCCTTGGAGGAAGATCTAACCGTGTAATTTCATTATCCACCGAACGAATCAGGGGAGTATTTGATTTCATTCTTTTACCTTTTCGCTTTTACATCTTGTTATTTGAACATTGGGGACAATGTTCATCTTAAGTGTAAGGGGGGGGGGGGTAAAAGTTCGATTTTTGAGAATACAATTGCGCTTGATTTTTGTTTGTTTGATAATAGATGTGTAATAAAATTGAGAGAAACACCGGTTAGGGCAATTTTAGTGCCAAATTTAAAATTTTTTACAACATATAGGAGTGAAACTTTGATCTTAATGAGCGTCTCATGGATAGGAATTATATGACTAGCACAAAAACCGTACCACTAAAAAATTTTCCACCCCCAAATATGTGAGGTTCACCCCTAGAATTGGTAGGAAAAGCATTTATGCTATGATGTGTGTACCGGTAGCACTTAGATTCTAGAACTTGCGTTAGGACCATTCCGAGGCCACAAGTGAGACTACATTCGTGTAGTTAGATTTACTACATGATAAGAGGCATTAGGATTAACCCATTGTTTTACACCTGTGTTTTTGTTATAATTACATTGGCTACATTGGTCAAGTAATTCTCCCACACCCTTTGCGTTGTACTCATTTTTAGTACACGATACCCCTAGTACACCCCTCAGAGCCTATCTTTTCGTTTCTAACTTTAAGCATTTTACTTAAAGGAAGAATTTGTCTACACCCCACTTAAATGTACACCCAAATCGCCTTAGCCTACCTTGTATGCACTCATTTTTAGTGCATTATTGTGACAACATTTGTTTAAACCCAAGTTAATTATCTAATTGATTACATGGTTGCTAAGTCGAGTCATATCCTTGTACATATTGTTTTGGGACGATTGGGACTCATGGGTAAAGTACTAGTGTAATGGAGTAATGGGGAAGAACATCATTTATTACCCCCATATGTGCTAAATATTTTAAAAGTACTCCAAGTTTTTCAATTATCTTAATTCGAGTCATTAGATTAGTTATTTGTAAAGTTATGTAAAAGTTCAAGTGTAAGGGGGATGCAATGCCCCTATGATGTATTATTTTGGATGGTAGGGCAAAAGTGTATGCAAAAAAAAAAAAAAAAAAAAAAAAAAAAAAAAAAAAAAAAAAAAAAAAAAATCGAAAAAATCAAGAAAAATACAAAAAAAATGAGAAAATGAAAAATAGAAAAAACATACGGACTACCATCCCGTTTCATTTTATGTTTATTTTATGTTTTTGTTATTTCGTTTCTAGCTTAAGATCGAGTCTAGTCTTGGCTTAGCAACATTGTATAGTACATGTAATTGATCAAGATCTTTAACTCGCCACCAGTAAAATATCCCTTATCCAACAAAACCGTGTTTTCCTTTTCCCTACACCTAACGTTATAACCCATTTAAAAGCCCTCTTTGATAGTTTATCTTTGGTGCTTACGCCTAGTGGAGGAGGTTTTCGATCCTTTCCCAAGCCTATGGTAATCTATTTGCTATGACAGGTAGCGAGAGATATTATCCGTTTTCATTTATGAGATTTATTTTGATGACACTTGAGAGATGTGAGTATCTAAACACTACTTGTGAGGTGCTAGTATGTAATCTCCGTGCTTATTATGATTGAATTGGAACGAATATTTGTTGTAATTACTTTTATGTTTGCATTAAATGACCCCTAACTTGTATTTTGATTAGAATAAAAGCGCATTTGCTTGAGGACAAGCAAATCTCAAGTGTAAGGGTATTTGATGAAGCGAAAAGTGTACCGCTTTTAAGGGGTCATTTAAGCCCTAAATCGTATTCATTTGATCAAATATTGCCCTAAATCGTTCCTTTTGTCATTTTAGGTACTTTTGAGGAGAAATCTGGAAAAGGAGGCATTTTGGACGTTTTTGGAGCATAAAAGTGAAGAAAACGACAAAGTCTCAAAAATCGGCTAAAAGTTACCTTTGACGGCGTCACAATTTACTCTGGACGGCGTCATGCCTTGGCAAGAAAAGGTGGACGTGAAATTTACTCATGATAAGCCAGTGAAAATAGCATGTGAATTCTGACGGCGTCACGCTTTAACCTGATCAAGGGCGTCACGGCTTAAATCAAAAGGGGACGGCGTCACGTTCAAGGTTCGACGGCGTCAACCCTTGATAAGCCAGAATGGATTTTGGAAGAGCTAAAGAGGGACGGCGTCAAGAAGGTCATCCGGGAACCCTAAAAGCGGCGAGGTGACGGCGTCACACTCCATAAGGTGACGCCGTCAGATCCAAAAATCTATATATAGTTTTCTAATTTTTTGTCATTAGTGTGGAACTTAGTGTGTGGAATTTTGGGAGAAAACCCTAAGACGATTTTAGCTTCTTTTTCAAGGCTTTTTGCCTTGAGATCTTCCATGTTACATTGAAAGATAAGTTATCAATTAATCATTCAATATGTCTATGTGTTGTTTGATTCTATCTTATTCTTGTCTTTTGATTAACATGTTAGGCTAAATTTATCTTGTGTTTGCTTAGATCTAATGAAACCTAGCTATTGATTATTGGTTATTAGTGTGTTATTAGTTGTATTGGATGATTGTTTATCTATGTTAGGCTTAAGAAAACTGGCTAACTTCCTATTCGGTAACTTGCTTGAACGTCTTAAGAAACATGAACCAAATGCGTACTAAAGGTTTTTATGGTTGTATTTAATGCACAAGCGAATTCTAGTGATCCCATGTTAGGAGCTTCCTAGCCGGCTCGACATAGGAGTGAAGTAGGAGCTTGTAGAGTTGGGGAAGTACCTAGCCGGATCGCCAAGAGAAAGAGACGTTTGGAGAAATCCCTTTGGAGAAATCCGGCCGCCACTCTAATCCTTTTTTCCGGCCAAATCTCTCCCCTAATCGTCCTCTCTATCCTTGTTTCAAGGGTATGCAATACGTTTTGGGGATAGATATCATAATTTAGAGTGGTTGGCAGTCTTTTTTATACATATTATCTCGGATTTCTCCTTTATTTGATTTTGGCTGTTCCTTCTTGGCGATCTTATTAACCCTAACTAATCTTATATATTTAATTCGTTTTCCGGGAAAGTCGACCATTAGTCATTCTTTGATTCTTGGTTGCTTTTGTGGATTGGATAGCTGATTTAGGGTTTCGGATCTGGTGCTCATCAGTATTATTTATAACCGCCTTTAGGGATGTTTTTTGAATCGATCTATTCAAGGTCTATGTAAGTCGGTTCTGACTTATTATATTTAGGTCGATTCCATGATGCTGTAACCCTACTATGTCTGTTGTTAATCGCTTTTTAGGGTTTCAGATTGGTTTATCCTTAATTGATTAATCGATTCCCTTTAGGGATTCGTTATCTTATATCTGCAAGTAACCCTTTTTAGGGTTTCGGGTACTGGTTTGTTCCTTCGGGATGCTGTGTATTTGGATGTGGG
Source organism: Artemisia tridentata subsp. tridentata (assembly GCA_021014915.2). Lineage (NCBI taxonomy): Eukaryota > Viridiplantae > Streptophyta > Magnoliopsida > Asterales > Asteraceae > Artemisia > Artemisia tridentata. The sequence continues at coordinate 414,383,739 of CP139505.1, forward strand.
TTATGGGAGAGAAGATCGAATTTGATGTTAGGGTTTGAGAACCCTATGCTACGACCTGCTGATTGGATTTCTATTCCGGGTCGTGTTTGTGTGTGATTATGGAAGTTAGGGATGTCATAATCCCTATTGCTTATTCATCAGTTCTACTTGCTATTTGCTGCTATTTTTGTTATTATTATTGGGACTGATTGATGCGTGTATGCTTATCTCTGGTCTATATGGTCGTTTATTGTTATAATCTGGTTGCAAGGGTGTTCTCAATCCCATGTAAGGGTGTTATTAGACCGGTGATTGTATTGTTGTTGCTGCTGTTCACAAGACCTGGTGCTGTTCCGCGTCACAAGGGAATCGTGACAGGTTCTTTGTGGAGGTTGTTGGTTCGTGATTTATCTCGGATCATGGCATGAAGGTTGGTGTTGTTTGCTGTTCGTGCTTCAAGTGGATCGTTATTATTTTAATCAATGAATGTCTTGTTGTTTTATGGGAATCTGCTGCTGCTCGAATAGTGATGTAGGTTAAGTTGAAGGGTCTTATTCAAAACCCTTATTATTATCATCTTTCTTGGACTTTGCATTTTCCGTCAGGTTAATCATTTGGTCTTGTGATTGATGGTGCTATATGGGCTGTAAGTTAAGGTTTGCCAACCCTATTTTCGTCTACGACTGATCAAGATACATTGCTTTTCATTCTTAGCTTAAGTTTCCTGCTCTTTTGAAACTTATAGTAGTTGCGGTATTGGATCGAGTTGTAGTGTTGGTTTGATTATGGTTGAATCAAGGAAGATCGGTGTAGTTGTTGGATCAATTGTGTGAATTGACTTGTTTCTATCCTACCATGGTTTCGGCTGCATCGTTGAAGGTTATGGACTTCTATGACGACATGTGAAGATTCAAGTTTTACTTGATGTTTTTATTTGTAATCTAATAGTCGTTGTAGTTTTTGTTCATATAGTAGTTGCACATGTTGTGCAGGTTTGTTCTAAGAATGGTTTGTCATTCTTAGATATGTGTCTTGTAAGTGTCCTAAGGGACTGAGATGAGGGGTGTACGCCCTCATCCTTTGTACTTCAACGCTTTTTGGTGTAATGAATTTTACCGGGTGGAATGCCCTTTACCCAAAAAAAAAAAAAAAAGTACGTACGCCACCCCACGAATGGTATTAAGGAATACACCCGTCATCCACGCGGACTAATACACACTAATCAACCGGTAAAAGATAGTTAGGGAGTAAGGAAATCTAAGTAAACACATTTCTCTACATATAAGTTTCCTCCAAACTTTTCATTTTGTTATTTTATTTTATTTGCATTCGTAGTAATTTGGGTTAGTTGACTAGCAACTAATTCCGCCCACTCCTTCAAACCCGAGATTTTACTTGCTTTCATAAAATTATAAAAACATAAAAAAGAATCTTCCTCAACCCTTAGACCTAATTAGAGTAGCCTTTCATACCTAACGAACACTATTCCCTGTGGAGAACGATCAATCCCCCGTACTTACCACTACACTATACTACATCGGTCAGGTACACTGCCTGGTGGGGTTGTAAGCCTCTTGAGATCCCTCGAGAGGTAAAACCTGTTGTAAGGTTGCAAAACCCACGCATCAGCTTCGATCTTAGCGGGATCAACGTGAATACCTTGACTGTTGATGATGTGACCTAAGAATTGAACGGTGGAGATCCAAAAATCACATTTGGAAAATTTTGCATACAGTTTCTCTTGTTTGAGTACACCCAAAATGGTTCTCAAATGTTCCGCATGCTCGTGTTTGTTACGCGAGTAGATCAAAATGTCGTCGATGAACACGATTACAAACTTGTCCAGATATGGTTTACACACGCGGTTCATTAGATCCATGAACACTGCGGGTGCGTTGGTAAGACCAAATGGCATTACGCGGAATTCGTAATGTCCGTATCGTGTTCGAAAGGCTGTTTTGGGAACGTCTTCTTCTCTGACTCTTAGTTGGTGGTATCCTGATCTTAGATCGATTTTTGAGTAAACACTCGATCCTTGCAGTTGGTCAAACAGATCGTCTATTCTTGGTAATGGGTATCGATTTTTCACTGTGAGTTTGTTCAACTCTCTATAATCGATGCACATTCGGAATGTTCCATCTTTCTTTTTGACAAACAGGACTGGTGCTCCCCAAGGTGATGAGCTGGGTTGGATGAATCCTTTATCTGACAGTTCTTTCAACTGCTCAGATAATTCTTTCATTTCAGAAGGAGCTAATCGATATGGTGCTTTTGCAACGGGTGCTGCTCCAGGCACTAAATCGATTCGAAACTCTACTTGTCGGATGGGTGGAATACCTGGCAAGTCTTCAGGGAACACTTCTGCAAACTCATTTACAACTGGCACTTCTTCTAGTCGCTTTTCTTTCTCTTTCGATTTATTTTCCGTTACTTGAACTAAAAATGCGTGACATCCTTTGTTTATGTATTTCATCGTTTTGATGTACGAGATGATATTGAGTTGGGTTTTGTAGTGGTCACAACGAACGATAAGCATTTCATTGTCTACGGGGATTTGGATAACTTTTTCATCGCAGATGATTCGGGCACGATGTTTGGATAACCAATCCATTCCCACAATTGCGTCAAAGCTTCCAAGTTGGATGAGCATGAGATCGATCGGAAATGATTTGTTTTGGAGGGTTAAGGTGCAGTTTTTGAGTACGGTGTTGGTGTTTAACAATTTCCCGTCGGCTATCTCAATTTCATAAGAGGTGTCTAATTCTACAGGCGCTATCTTAAGCAATAAAGCAAATGAAGTAGATACAAAGCTTCTATCGGCTCCAGAATCAAATAATATTTTAGCACTATTTTGATTCAGTAAGAAAGTACCCGTAGTGACGTTGGGGTTCGGGGACACGTTTCCATCTCCGAGTACGTAAACTCTTCCTCTGGCAACCTGATTGAAGTTCTTGGGGCAGTGGCTTTTATAATGACCTGCTTCACCACAACCGTGGCACTTTACTGTTACTGGGTGCGCATTCGCTCCCGTGGCTCGGCAGTCTCGGGTCACATGACCTATTTTCCTACAGTTACCGCAAATGGCAGTACAAGGTCCTGTATGATGCATCTTGCACTTGTTACACTGGGGTTTTGTTCCAGCATACACTTTTCCTTCGGCAGGTGTGGCCACATAAGCTCTCGCGGCTTCTTGTCTGCGGTTTTGTTGTTGATGTCTATCATTCCTGCTTTGCTGATAGTCTCTATTACGGTTGCTTCGACCATTGTTGCGGTAGCTCCTGCTGTGATTGTAATAACTGTTGCTGTTCCGGTTGTTGCCGTCATGGTTATCATAGTTTCTCTTTTGTCCACTGACTGTGGAGTTAGAACCTCGTTTAAGCACTCGACTCATCATTCGCTGAGCAAATACGAATGCGGCTTCGAGAGTTTGTGGGTGTGATGCGGTGACGTCTCCCTCAATGCTTGAAGGTAGTCCTTCCACATATTTCTCCAATGTCTTTTCCAAGTCAGGTACCATGTGTGGACACAAAAGAGATAACTCTTGAAATTTTCGGTTGTACGTGCTGACATCATTGTTTTTCACCTCCAGCTGGTGAAATTCATCTTCAAGCTTTCTGATCTCGGTACAGGGACAATACTTTTTCAGCATTTTATTCTTCAGTTCGGTCCACGAGATCTGAAATGCTGCTTCAGTACCCATTATTTTGACCGTAGCATTCCACCAGGATAATGCATTTCCCCTTAAAGTTCCAGTGGCGAAAGTGACCTTGTTGATTTCTGCACAGTTGCTTCTCATGAATACCGTCTCCATGCACTCAAACCACTGTGCTAGTTCCGTCACTCCTTCTACACCTCGGTAGGTGGTTGGTTGGCAACTTAAGAATTCTTTGTAAGTGCATTTACGTGGAGTAGATGCCTCACTTTCATTTGTTGCTCCCATAGTGTTGCTCGAGCGGTTTGCTGCATCAGCCTCGCGTGCTGCGGTGATGCCTTCCTCAATCATTCTTCGAACCTCCTCATGCGTTAGTGTTACGGTTGCGTTGGTGGTTTCGTTGTCGCTATGTGCCATTTTCTATTAATGTCACAAAAATACAGATTTAGATTTTGGATAGAATAGCTGAGTATATGCACAATGTAATCATGGTGTGAAATGGTGGTTAAATTGAATATCACTATGCCTCTTTATTTTGTTTAGTTATGGATATGAGATTGTTAAGGACAATCGATTTAATCATACAAACTGAAATTCATCAACTTCTTCAACATATCACCATATTATATGTGTTCAGGTCTTTACAATATTTACACAATTTTGAGAATCATAATAAGAACAAGTAACATCACGACATATCTGGATACAATTACAATACATACGAACAACCATAATACATAAGTTAACAGATATATAGTACATCACTACCAGCATTACAACATTAATAACTTGATCAGTTGAGTTATACAACAAAACGATACAAGAGTCTTTATTAATTGCCACATGCGGCAGACTACAATGTCTCAAACTATACAATCATGCTAACTATGTCTACTGCTCAGGTCTATCCGTACGCCTCGTGAGCTCTGAGATCTGGTCTCTGAGTCTCTGTATCTCAGTCTGATGCTCCATCTGTATGTCTCCCATGAGCCTCTCTAGTGCGTCGGCTCTGCGCTGTGCCGTGTGCGCCTCCCAAGCTAAGTCCTGTCCCTCTCTGCGTATTGATATCGCGTGGGAACGGGTATCTGCCAAGTCTGTCTGCATCTGTCTCAAGCACTGCTGTATCACTGCTCTGTTGGAAGCCAACCTATGCAGTGTGTCAGTGATAGTACCCGAAGAATCTAATGGTACATGGTCTATCATCCGAAGAAGCGAATCGACCTGCTCTCCGTGACTCTCGAGTCGTGTCACTACTGTAGATGGTATAAGGGTGTGGGTGACTACTGGTCTAAATCCTTCCCAAGCATCATGGGTCTGAGCTGGGGGAGTGAAATCAGGAGGGTAAGGCAGTGATGGTGAGGATGGGTGTATCTGGTCTGAGATGCGAAGTCTACTCGATGAAGGAATATCCTCTGCAGGAATCGGATCCCGCTGTCGAGATGGTAGTGGATATGTCTGGGTATGTATGTTAAGCACATGGTCAGGTAGTGGTGGTGGTGCAACATGATGGGGTTCGGGTAAATCATCAGCAGGGAGCCATTGCTGACTCTCATAGTACAAGTCGTCAGGGGGTGGTATGTAGAAAGGAGAGTAGGTGTCGTAAACAAAATGTGGTGGTAGCGTAGGTGCTGGCAAAGCTGGCACATGTATGTCATCTAATAAAGGTATAGTGGCGGCTCCACCCTCTACAAGGGGCTCGATCGCGTCAGGCACAATCTCTGGTACTATAGCATCTGGAAGTACAGGGGACGTGACTGATGCTAGTGATCCCTCGGAGTCCGGCTCCGATGATATACTAAAGTGGGTGATAAACGACATAGTACTGTAATAATCCATATATCGTAAAATAAGTAACTTACTAACATCAAGTGGTGTGATATAAGCATGAAATGATCTAGTTGTGTGCAATAGCTATCAAGTATACAAAACTTCCATCAGATAATTCTAATGTATAACGTACCGATTGTGGCAGCAAGCAGGCATGGAGGGTTTAATGTAACATGGTGTATAATTAATTTGTTTGAAAAAAAATGTAGTTATAGTCCAACGTTTGAAAACATTTGGTTCTCTATAACCAAAGCTCTGATGCCAAACTGTAACACCCCCAAATTTGTTTTGTAGCAGCGGAAAATTTATTTGGGTGTTACTGTGAGGATTGAATACAAAATTATAGAAAAACAGCCTGAGACGGCATTTTTAATTTACATAGGTCCATAATACAAATTCAGTTACAAGGCGTTACATCAGAGTGCTAAAGTTTCTCTAAAGAAACATCAATTTAACTGAATTACAACTTTATTTTACACCATTTATTTAAGATAGGGTGCGCCTGCTCCATGCCTTGCCTTGCTCCTCTTTAGTTCCCTGAGATACATGCTTAAAAGTCAACATAATGTTGAGTGAAATCATGGAGTTTGTAGTTTAGATATCAGTTCAATCACAAGTAAGATTGTATTGGAGATACAATCAGTTTAAAAAGATTGATATTGCAGTTCATATATTGCCCTAAGTCTCATGACACGCAAACGTTAACAAAGTACCGCATAAACGGAGGTGTCCACCAAATTAATGATGAAAGTTTTGCCCTCGTGTAATAGGTGATTTTGCCAATTCCTATTTCTCTCAAATATAATGCATCGCGACTAATACGACTAGCAAAAAGCATTCCGTCACAGTATTAGTGGGATAGGTCGTCAACCTCTAATAGATCTATTCATTATATTCGCGTTCACCGCAGTGATTAATGGCTCATGATAAAGGGTCTTATGGCAATATGGTGTACTTAGGCATATATCAAGTCAGGTAGCATACAGAAAAATACTTGTGATTTAGTTATAGCATGTATCCCCCTCACGGAGTTTAAAAAGTATAAAGAGTTTAAAAAGTGAGGCCATGACTCACCTTATGCGTTCCTGGTGATGGTAAAAAAATAAACTCAGAGGTGCTTATAACAACTTCGATACAAAACCTGGTAAATATATAAATAACTGAGAATCTGACTAATTTCTAGTGGTGTGTGTGTATGGATGATGATTAACTAATGATATACGACGATCAAATCATTGAGAGTGAAGGTGTGATATGATTATGGTGCTTGCACATCTCGTAAGATCATATCTTCAACGAGTAAATAAGATTATAATATGAAATATTTCTATCGCTAATACTAATATGCAAATATAATGCAAATATGCATAAAAAGTAAAGATGTGGAGCAAAAATGAAAAAGAAGATAAGAATGACAAGTTAGTACAGTTGGTCCTTGATCTTTCCATATTTTACATTTTCTACCCTAACCGTGGTTTGCGTTACGTCGTTAGTCCTTATTCAGTCCATAGTCTAATAATAGTCCAATAATTGTCCAGATGTCCACATAAGGCTTGGAGTTCAATGGTATGTCAAGTTAAGTCCTTTACAACTGTTTTCACAGCTTCAGTACCTTAGTTTCCAGGTTTGGCAGTTTTAGTCCTTTTCGGTTAAGTCGCGTTACATTTTTAGTCCTTTTTGTATAAAAATGACGGGAAAAATATTCTGAAAATTTCTATAACTTTATTAAGTTTATTTTAACTTATTTCAAGTGTTTATTCCAGATATGAGATTATTTTTACCTTATTGGGCTGATTAACGAATTCATTTAAGGTCCGTTAACAAATTTGGAGGCGAGGGCGTGAAAACTGTTTTGGGCCTAGATTTGGGCTATTTTTAGGATTCTAAAAATATATTGTACGGCCTGTTGGATCTAGTTATCGAAAATCCTTGTTGGGCTTGATTTTTGGCCCAACCGATTGTCTAAATAAATTTCTGAAAATGTGTGTTAGTTACTAGGTGCTGGTCGATCAACATGAATTGTTTTGAGCGTGATAACAAGCTTATGGGGTCGAATTTAGAACATGAAAAATACAGTTTTCCAGCTTGTCGATCGAGTGATATAATAATTTATATATATTATATACAAGATTTCGAAATTATAGTAATGGTTTTTGGGCTGGTCGAATGAGATAAGTTTTTGAAAAGTACCATAAAACTTTCTAAGTGTTTGCACTAGTCTAGTAGCATTAAAAAGGATTTATTTTAAGTGTCGAGATGGGGTTATGAGAGGGATCTTAGAAAATGAAAAATATTGTTTCCCATGTGTACTGTCGAGTTGAGTGAAAATATATGCGTGTCATTTTCATGAATTTGAAGTAAACTTGTTGCTAGTTGGCTATGTCGAAGGGTCCTTTTTGTTTGAAATACTTAGTTAAAATTTTACTTGGGTTTGTATGGTCCGATCGAATGAAGAGGGTTCATTTTTAAGGTCGATACTTGAGTGTGTTTAAAGATTGTCTAAATGAAAAGTGTCGTCGGTTACGTGGTATATTAAGTCGTGTCACGATAGGATATGGTCGTTAACTTATTTAGCGAGATATGAGGTTATTTTGGAGACCAACTTGGGACTGTTTTTCATCCGCAATATTTAAGTAGCATGTTTTATTTCTAGCGTAGTATATATAGATTTGCATGGAATGATTGTGTACATATTCGAGTATAATGATGCGTGTATATTAATGGCAAGTTACCATGTTCGATCTAGGGTTTACCGAAATAATGCATGTCATGCTCATGTGATAAATGTGAGAAAGATTAGTGACTGTATGGTATATTTGAAATAAAATGGATACAGTTCGAATGTAATATGGGTTATGCATGCAAGTGAGTATGAGATATATATTTAAAAGGGAATGAGAAGACTTACAACACCTTTGAGAAAGGTGGTAGAGACTTAAGGCTTGTAGTATGGAACACGAAATGAAACAACCCACTTGCTTTGGACTCTCTTACTCCTAAACTGGTTAAGCTCTTGGTCGAACAAGGGTTGGTTTCAATGAAGGTATTTTGATAGTGAAATGAGTGTGAAGGAGGTTGTGGGGTTCGAATGAAACACAAAGAAGGGACAGTGAGTTATAATGGTTCTTATATGACTTGAATGGATTGGGTTTGCTTCCAAAATACACGACAGAAAGGGTTCTTTGGGAATGAGTTGATGTTGAAAGATAGTGATAGAAGTATATGGAAGAGTTTGGGTCGAATAGAAAGCTTTTATAAACAAAATATCTTCAATTTGCCTTGACTTCTTGACCAATGATTGGGACTACTGTATATTGAGGACACTTGTGTGCTGATATGTTAGTTTAAGTGTGAAAGTAGTTGTGATTTTGGCTGCTAGTCTTTGTATGCTTCTTGCTTCATTCGGTTCTCATATTATCACAAATTTTATTTTACTAAGTTACACTTCGTGTTTCTTGTTTACTTTGTATTTAGATTATCACATTTACTTGGTAATATTGTTAGTAGTTCGTGGGAAATCGTTGGAGTATGACAATGTTTTGTGTCGAGGTCTTTGGTGATATGTTTGGTTCGAAATGGGGACAGTCAACACAAGTTTTATTATTGTGCTAATAATTGATATTTCTAGTTGGGTTTTTGTTATTACAGTAATTAGTTAAGTGGCACGTTTGAATGTGTATTATTAAACGAAAGTCGTGCTTGACATAAATAATAATGTCGAGTTTTGGAAAGTGGGTAACGAGCGGGTATTAAGAGCAAAGCAAGAAAGAAAAATGAAGGTGGCTAGTGAAACAATCTTGGTGTCGTGGTGATGATGGACTGTGCAAAAGTCAGTTGGGTTTGGTGGTTAAAACGTATAATTGTTATATTAGACCTTTAAGATTTGCATGAGTTCTTGAATAAGTGTTGCATCGATCGGGTGAAAAGAAGAGAAAACAAAGAAACACAAACATTCCAATAAGTGGTTGAGTAGGCTGTGATGTTTACTTGGGTTGGCTAGCTCGATGGGCTTTTGGGATAATAAGGTTGAGAGGTTGTTGTTGGGCCGAGCAATTAAGGGTCCGATTGGTTTGTAGTGGTAGTTTAGGATTAGGTTTATTGTTAGTGTTTGTGTTTTAGTTAAATAAAATTATGTGATATTAACTTTGGTTAAGTGTAGTGAATGAACTAGACGAATATGATTACTTGTCGTTGTGTAAAACGTGTTGTCGCGTCAGAGATATTATCTCTAGTGTCGGTGTGTTTAATATATATATATGTATATATAATGCATGGCTATTAACAATAATAACGAAAAGTTTAAATTTCTAGCAAAAATAGGCGTTAGGAAATAGTAATACGAGATTATTATTAATCGTTAAGATTGATTACAAGGGTTTTTCACATATGTGAAAGAAGTGGGATCTTACTTTAGGTATATATACGACATTGTAAGAGAACAACTTGTGTTGAGAATGATATCATGTTTTCGGTTACATGATGCAATTGGAGTTTATTATATTAGTAAAAAAATAAACTTCGAAGGTCATCTTGTAACCGAAAATTGATATAAAAGTCTTGACATTTTTTTAATATGTGTTGTCACTAAGAAATACTTTTTTTATTATTTGTTGTCATTTAAAAAATGTGGTATTCCAAACTTTTATTTACCAAAGATTGTCCATATATTTATGCAACTAAATATTTATTAATCCTCTATGCATATCCAATAGCTGTTGGTGTTCATTTCGATCTCTAATATTTTCACCTATCCCCTTGAACTTATCCGGCCATATTGATTTTGTTGTGACATGCTACAAAAAAGAATTAAGGCGTGGCCTTCCATTTAACGTCTACGTTGAGCACATATGAGTTTGGTCCTTTAAGTTCTTACCACTGCCATTCATTTGCCTAAAGATATGAGGCAACTCTAGTACAACATTGGTGATTTGAGCCCTCTTTGTTGCCTACATTTCTAGTGAAGGTATCAAGAGATCGACAAAGTCATAACTTTGCCTACTAATGTACAACGCAATCAAGCACATAGTACTAATTAACGCGAGTCACTAGAATTATCCAACATGGATAACCCTTGCGAGTCTTACAAAGAAAACCACTAATCGACACATTGTTAATGAGGTCAAACATTCAACCACATAAGGCTGGATTTTGCACCATTCTAGTTTTTGAACCAAAATACAAAGTGGATACCTCCTTGGCAGATCTAAAACACAACCACAAACTACCAGCTATGGTATCTTGTTGAGATACGCAATATGAATCCAAAGAGTTATATACTATTAGAAATAATTTTCTATCTCATGCGTCGAATCCATACCGAGCCTCAACATAGTGAGATTTTACCGGTGCAAGAGCTCTTCAACCATGAGAAATCTTATTCTTTTCTTCCAACATAACTAGAACAAGATTCAACCGTTTTACGCTCAGATTTTAGAGATGGCAAGATAGGCGGGGTAGGTAACAGGTCAACATGGGTTCAAGTGGAAACGGGTCATATTTTAGTCTAGTCTAAATCTTTAATAAACAATAATTAGAAGGTGTATGCATTAAAAACACACTTTGGACAGGTTTTAAACTAAGTGACCAGTTCGACCCGTTCCTCATTTAGGTAATACTACCTCCGTCCCAAAATAAATATCCAGTTAAACTTTTCGGAGTCAAACTGGTTCAACTTTGACCATAACTATTTTTGTGAGTGTTACATAATACTTGATGCAAAATATATGAATGAGTTGTGTTTTAAGTGTATTTTTAATTGGTATAATTTTTCATCAAGTATTGTATAACAAAAAAAAAAAATATTTAAGGTTAAAGTTGAACCAGTTTGACTTTAAAAAGTCAAACTAGACATTTATTTTGGGACGCAGGAGTAATGATTTGACCCATTGTACACGTTTCTCATTAACATCACAACCTGTTCCCCAAAATAATCAAAACAAGTTGCATTATCGATAATTTTTTCTCGACCAAGACCAAACAAAAAAGAACAAAAATGTGAGAGTAAACCCATATGAGGATCACTTAATAGCCACATTTAAACAATGTCACTACTTCAAAGTAAATTATTAGATAAAAAGTTTAAGACCATTCCAAGTTTACATCCCACATAGGTTAAAGAAGTGAAATCTTTCTAGTTTACATACTATACTAAATGAGGATCACACGTCTAGAATATTACTATGTTTTCAGATAAAGAGTTTGGTAAAGTTGATTATAAATCTAAAATTTTCAAACATTACTCTGACATGTATTTGGAAATGAATATAATATTCTTGACTTTTTTTTTAGTATCTCTTGTCACTTTAAAAATATGGTTGCTCCAAAATTTATTTACAAAGATTGTCCATATATTATATTACCAAATATTTAATGATATTTTAATATATTTATACCAATTACTCTTAATTTCTACTAGCAGGGTATCCGCGCGATGCGGCGGATACCCTGTGACTATATTTTCTGGCAATGTGATGTTATGCGACCATATTTTTTTTAACAATTAATTTACAAATAACAATAAATTTAGTTAAGACAATAGTATAATTACAACCTAGTGAGACCCAAATCTACTACCCGTACCATCATCTTTTCACCAACACTATTCCAACCCATAACTTGAACTGAATCGTAGGAATGCTATTCCTTTTAAAGGGTATGTGTTGTAACACCCGGTAAATTTCCTAAACTTATTTTCTATCCAAAATATTTATTTTTGATCTCTCATGACTTTTAAACTTCTTTGAACTTGTTTGGGCTTGAAAACCGGTAAATATCTTAATAAACGTGAGCGTTATTCCTTTATCGAGCCGGCACAACCTAGAAAGCACGAAACGAATCGAATTTGCCAAATAAATTAACTTCGAGAAAGTTATGCATATTTATACCCGTTTTTATTGGAAAAATTATTTCGAGAACAATGGCGCAAGTTTCGTAATTTTTCGAGTCCGTTTGGTACGTCAAATGGGTCCCACGATTAATATTTCAAAAGTTTCACTAAGTTAACCCTTTAACCCCTCCGCCCCTATTTTTCGTTCTCACCCTTCTAGTTTTGTTTGTCCATTTTTGACCCCTCCCATTTTAATAAAACTCAATTCTCTCTCTCTACCTCACAATTATTAACACAAACACACACGCTTCTCCTCTCTCTCTAACCCTCGCCGAAAAACCCCTCACCTCCGGTAACCGCCGGCCGGCCGCCACCTTCCATCGCCGGAAAAATTTTCAGGCGAAAACCTTAACTCCCCAAATCGATAGATCGGCCCATTTCATCCATTTCTGGAGCAGTTGATCCCCTTTGGAGCTCGTTTGATACCGAAACACCACCTCACCGCCACTGCCACACCACCACCGTCGCTCCACCGCCTCTCCACCACTTTCCCCCTCATCGGTAACACCTCACGCGCCCTCTCCTTCCCTCATTTATTTTTATTCGAAACCCTAAATTTTTTTTAAAACTTTTATAACACCGATTTTTACTTTAAATCTTTTATAAAACCTTTTATTTATGTTAAAAATCGTGTGGATATGTATTTGTACATTGTGCTTTACATTTTGTATTAATTGATGATGGGGTGTATTAATTAATATCATTAATGTTGTAAGTCTGAAAATTACAGCATGCTTATGTTGTTGTACACTATGCTTATTTTGTTGTAACTCTGAAAATTATGTGCATTAATATGGATGGGTTTTAATGGAGGGTTGCAGCTATTGTACATTGTGCTTAAATGGTTGTAATTTTTGGTGAAGGGGTGTTTTTAATAGCATTAATGTTGTTTGATAGAATTTTGGTCTTAAAATAACACCACGCTTTATTTTGTTGTACAATATGCTTACTTTGTTGTAATTCTGAAAATTGGGTGCATTAAAGTGTTGTAAACCATGCATTATTTCTTGTAAGTCTGAAAATTTTGGAGAGAGTGCTTCCTCCATTATATGTAGTATAAATATTGACCAACACAAGCAATTAACTAGATTTAGAATATGTGATATTAGAAACGTGTCACGGATCCACCTCAACTTATGTAACCCCGACCATACATCCAATGCCTTATTGATTCTTCAGTGACAGGTTACAAAAATGAATGAAGGTGTGGCCGGTGGCCCTGAAAGTTCTTTTGGATTGTCGAACCAAATGATCCTTAGATTTGCATTAATCAAAATACAAAGTGTTATAGACACATACAAATATTATTTTATTTTATGCGTTGAATACATGCCCAGCCTCAACAAAGCGGGATGTTCCCCGAGGCTAACTCGATCAGTCACACAAGAATGGCCAACAAATCTGAATTTTTTATTTTCCCCTTAAAAAAACTATTTTGAATGTTGCACAAAGTATTTTTGTTGGCTAACCTAACTTCTAATCATCATGTGAAAACAGCAAAAGAAGCTAAACCCAACAGCCAATCATCCCTACTGTACAACAAACTAAGTTCTGCCTCTATGGGCTCTATTAAACACATATGACTTGGTACTTAATTAGGCTTCTAAACTGAACAGCTCACTCATGCATAAGGTGCCATTCAAACTGACCCACTGATGTCATTTATGTGACTAACAAATGAGTCGACTAGGGTGATTTGAGACGACCCTCATGGTTGCCTATATTTCTAGAAAAGATATCAAGAGACATAGGGACAGCTTTGTCCTGTACTAAGGTGCCAATCTAAAACTCAAATCAGTCACAAGGTAGTAACAAAATTGATAGATGACTCACCAAACTCACACGCCCTGTTAAAGGACTCACCAAACCCACACAGGGTTTCTCCTAGATGCTAAATGAAGTACACTTATTGACTTATACAACATCATAAAGATACGGGCTATGGGTCTTGCTGGACTATGCGGAGTCACTGTATATTCACTCAAACCCATTTGATTAACAAAAAAAGACAATGTAAACTACACTTTTTTAGGGTCATCACATTGTCATTTTCTATCGGTCGTGGTTGGTTTATCATGTAACTCACATCTAAAGTACTACCTTGTCAAAGTGATCAAAGATCAGTCACAAACTTTAGCTTTTGCATCCAAAATGTTTTTGTATCGTTCAACAAAATGATCCCGGATTTGCATTAATCAGTTCTTTTAACCCAAAATACAAAGTGGATACCTCCCATCTAAGATACCTTGTTTAGAAGTACAATATGAATTTAAAGTGGTACACACCAATAGAAATCTTCCGCGATGAGAAATCTTGTTCTTTTCTTCGTTGGGCATTTCAACATAACTATAACAACAGAAATCTTAAAATTAGTTTGGTTTCATTGCAAGCATTCGATGGTATAAAGGTGCATGGAGATTAGATATGGTGAGTCAAGATGGGTCGGGTTGAAACAGATCAAAATGGGTTTGGTTCATAAGAATGTCAAATCTGATTCAGGTTCAAACAGGTGGCTAAGTCAGAATGGGGAACAAAAACTTCTTTCTCCACAATTTATAAGGTTGTACACTTAAAAGAGAGCCTTGACGTGACTTTCAACTTGTTTTACCCATTCGACCCATTTGATGTGTTCCTCTTCTAGCTAAACTTGATTTTGAGACATTGGACCCGTTAAAGATATGAAAAAGCCAAGACCAATTATAAGTTAATTGCTCGAAATTGCCACCTATTATGGAGATGATCCTATAGAAACAGAGATGGGCTTACGTTTGATCATAACATAACCATCAGGTTGGAAGACTGGATCCCATCCAAAGTCAGTCGGTCCTCTTGCGGGAACGATCTTCCCCTGAAACGGTACATTGCGTGTAAAATTATTTGAAATGCCAATCAATCAAAACCTAGTACGACCATTCATAGGTACATGCAAAGTGAATAATATAAAGCATACCGGGGTCTTTCCCAAAAACGTAATGGGTTCATGACTTGGCCCGATAGCAAGAGAAAATACACACAAAGCATAGGCAGATTTATCCTCATAAGCCATTAACATATTGTTTAGACCTACAAACACAATTGAAGTGGTTGATTAACTTTATTTTTTAGTAATAGTTTAACATCAAGGTAAATACGACATAAAGATTATTCTATGTACCTTCATGACCAAGCTTCTGAAGGAACCACTTGCTATTGATCAGCATTTGCCATCCGGTGACACACATGAGAAAGTAAAATCAATAAAGACAGAAAAGACCAAATTCGTTTTGAGTTTATTTATAACTATTTAAAACAAAAAATGTCAAAACAGTCAAGTTTTGTGTACTAACGTTGCAAGTTATCAGAAAGCTTTTGCAATTCCGAACGTGAAATGTAAGTTCATCTATCCTTCATGCTTAATATTAGTGATTGACATGTAGATGATCGTCGAAAATTGGCTAAAAGACAAACAAAACACTAGCAGTCCATTCACCGACAATATGTGAATGAAACTTTCGCTAATTTAAGAACCATTGTGACCAATAGGCAATAGCTAGCCGAAACCTAGAGAGCTTCTTGCCTAGAAAAGCGTCTACCGAAAGATAAAACACATAATGCTTCCATTACATTAACCAAGATGCAAACAATGTGACATCCGAACTCACAATCTCACAAGAGATGTCTTACTCTGTGCTACCCCTACCAGGTCTTGTTAACAATATAAACAGATTGCACAAACAAATTGAGGAATGTAGAAATGTGCCGCAAACATACAGTCCTAATAATCAGCTTTGCGGTGTTCAGCTATCAGATTTGTAAGAACATTCAGGGTAATATTATCAGATTTAAGCATATATGTGAATTAAGTAACTTGTGAGTTGTGACCAAAGGTTTTATGATAGACAGTTTGAACAAAAAGCCATAAAACATCACTTTCAAGAGAAGAATGAAAATGCAGCTAGGGAGACTTACATGTAAGGCCGTGCAAACCAAACAAAATACGTACAGATAATGTTACTTTTAAAAAAGATAATGAACAAACACCCACAAGACTTGTCGTGTTGCCATTAATCAAACAAATAAACACTCGCATGTAAATAAACAGGCTACAGTGTAGTGTTCATTGTATAAGAGATAAGCTTGTCCTTAATGTTTATGTTTCCGGTTATAAAACTAATTTGTTATTTAGAACCTATGATACTGGAGCCAGAACATTACATGGCCTTTATGTAAGCTCTATAACTATATATATAATTAAGACCTTACGCTGTAAAACGAACAAGAATGTAGATGGTAAAATGACTCGACAGGTAAACCCTTGAGAGCACCAAAACAAATACAAGTATCTTCCACCAACAAACACACTCCAACAAAAAACATAAAACCTTAACAAAAACACAAAAAAAGTACCTGAATAGCTCAATAGCAAGCAGCCAATCCTTGACGTACAAAAAAAGCACTGAAACAAATACAAGTATCCGGCCATGCACTACAACGTTTCAGGTAGGGCTGAGCATCGGGCCGGATCCCGACCCGACCCGACTAATCCCGATCCCGAAAGGCACCTAAATCCTAAACCGAATACCTACCCGAAAGTAGTCGGTTTCGGTATAGTCGGTTTTGGGCTGATTTGCTTGTATTTTGCTGGTTTTTGGCCCGTCCCGACCCGAATCCCGAAAATGCTAGAAATCCAAACCGACTCCCGACCCGAGAAGATATTATTCGGTTTCGGGACTATCGGTTTATGTCGGGATCGGGTCGGTTGTCGGGGCAAGAAGAAAAAGTCGAAAATGGGTCTTAGCCGGATATAGCCGGGTCAAACCGGGTCTCGGCCGGATATGACCGGGTATAGCCGGGTCTTGACCGGTGTTGAGGTAAAACCTTGCGGATAGGTCCCACTTCTAAGCTTCGTCCTTCGGATGGGATCCTGCGGACTTCGTTCGTTCCTACACAAGAAGAACACGCGTCAGGCTCGTCCCGGGTTCGATCCCAGGACCAACCTCCGGCGTGGGAGTAAGTATCGAACTAATAAGAACAATGGTATCGGAGTAATGGTAGTAGGTGTAGAATTGAATGCATATCATAAATGAAGTGTGGGTATTTATACTACCCACACCTACTGTACCTGTTTACCTTGGGACCAAGCGAGTTGACCTATGTCTGACCTATAAGGTAGGTGTCAGGCCATGTGGGAGACACAATCCCGGAAAATCTGGGATGTCAGTGGCTGATGAGACTGTTTACTGTAGATGGCGGCGGTCTACTCCGTATGTGTATCTGTAGGCCCGAGATAGTCCGGACGATCTGTGACGTTCGGATACCGGAGCATGGTCCGGACGAAGTATGACGTCCGGACACATACACCAACATGCCCCCCCCCAGTATTGTATTATCTGTTGAAGACCGATAGTGCAATTCTTTAATAATATCTTCATGTCTTTTGGCACACTTCGGTTCGGCACATGACGTCCGAACACATACACCAACATGTCCCCCCCAGTATTGTAGTATTGGTTGAAGATCGATAGTGCAATACTTCGATGACGCCTTCGTGCATTTTGGCGCATCTTGGTTTGGCCCTTTCCGCCCGGATACCTACACCAACATGCCCCCCCCCCCCAGTATTGTATTATTGGTAGAAGATCGGTAATGTAATACTTCGACGGAAATGTTGTGGCTTATTGTTTTGTATTCTCCGGATGTGTCTTTTTGTTTGCGCATCCTCGTCCCTATTTCAATTACATATAGTCTGAGCGGAACTTATGTACGAATTATCTAGGTCTTGGGTCGGAGTTTAAAAAATTCGTCCCACCTTGATGGGCTAATTTAATTGCAGGCCCATGGGCCGAGCAAAGCAGTTCTCTTTCTGGTGTCAACATCGGCATGCCACGCGTCTGCTGGCCGCGGATATCTAACGTTCCATATTTTGCCACGTCAGCGAGTGACAGGCTGACTTGGCACTGTTCGATTGTCTTTATGTCTTTCCCTATATATAGGTTTGGCTCTTACCCGAGCTTTTTTGTTAACTGTGTGTTTACTTCTCTTATCGTCGGCGTTTGCATATTTTGAACCATTTGCTCAACCGTTGAGAAGTTCCGAGAGGTGCGTTACCTTACTTTTTTGTAATTATCTTTAGTACTTGTTCCATCGGCATCCTTTTAGATATGTCCGCTGAGATGAGTGAACAGAGGGACTTCCCATTGGTAAGTAGACTTGGGCCTCAATCCAGTAGGGTAGCACCTAAGTTTGACATGCATGTACATACTTCTAAGTTGACGCAAGGTGAGCTGGACCGCGTGGTTGGGGAGTTCGGAATTCCTTTGGATTTGCATCCGATGCTTCCTCCACTGGGTATGACCATGGACATGTTGCCGGAAAATAAGATTGGTGTGTATGTTCAGCAGCTAAAGACGGGAGGTGTCCGGGTTCCTTTCTCTACTTTTTTGCTAGCGGTGATAGGGTATTTTCGTGTACATTTTTCTCAAGTGGTTCCGATAGGATTTAATAGGGTCACTATGTTTGAAATCCGATGCTATAGTCTGAACATCGTGCCGACTGTTCCCCTCTTCAGGGTTTTTTATAGGTTGTGCAAGCAGGGGCATTGGTTTTCCTTTGAAAGCCGGGTGGGTGCGAAAGCCTTAAAATGTTTTAAAGAAGTGTTGACCGGGCTAAAGAATTGGAAGGGTCATTTCTTTTTGATAGATCGGAGGGCGATTCCGCATGGTATGCCGTGGAGGCATAGGGATTCTAAAGTTACCGATGATTTTCCTGTGGTTTATTCTGAGAGGGATGCTGAGAAAGTTGCGGAGAAGGTTATCTTCTTGAGGAAACCTTCGGATGCTATCTTATGGATGGTGGGGCTTGGTAGAATTTTTGAGTACCCCGGATACAAGGGCGTTTTAAAGGATGCCGATGGGCATGGTAAAGCAGACTTCTTTAGTCCTCATTCGCAGGAGTTGTTTGCTTATTGGTTTGACCTTAGGTTGTTTTGTTGCTTTTGTAGTTCTTTCCATGACAGAGTATCTGGAGCTTCCGGTGGAGGTTGACGTGGATGTTGGCAGGGGAGACCCTCTTGAGGAGGGGAGTGAGAGACCGAAGAGAACCACTGAGCCTTTGGTAGCCGGGAGTGCCGTGCCCCAGACCACTCCTATACAGAAGGTTGTTGAGAAATCTGATTTGAACGTGCTAGCTGCTAGAGAGGAGAAGGAGAGAAAAAAGATGGAAACTGAGGAGAAGAAAAGGAACACCGAGGGGCCATCAGAGACTACTTCTCGTAAGAAGAAGAAAAACCGAACGAAAAGATGATGAGCAATCGGACCGAACTATCGATGCCTCTCCCCTTCGTCGTATTGAACCGCAAGCGGTTGTCAATGTTGCATTGAACCAGGGGGAAGGGAGAGGACCGGAGGAGCAAGTTGCGGGTGAAGGAAACGAGCATGAACACACTGCTGAAACCAATGTTGAAGGTCAACCAGCTCAGGATACTCACACGGAAGAGCGGCCATCTTCTTTCGATGGTAAGGGATATGCTTTGGTACCTCTTCCTCTTCCTCCTTTGTATATATGTGTTGTGTTTTATGTCTTCCCTTTGACTTTACAGATCATTCGGATCATTCCATGCATTCTCCGCCACCTTCTACGGTGCATCCTTCGCCCGGAGAAGGTAAAGTGAACTTGTCTCGCTATATTACTCGTTATGGCCTTGTTTTTGTTGAGTGATTTCTGACGTTGTCGCAGATGAAGGACCTTTGGAGGGAGAAATTTTCGCCCCCAGCTGGTCTCTTCCCAACCATGTCCGCTTGGACTCTTACAGGGCTTGTCTGGAGTTGCTGGCACATCTTACACCTCCGGCTGAGAAGGTTGCGATAGAAGGATTGACCGACAGCCAACTGGTTCATCGGTCATATGAACAAGCCGGGGGTGGGATCGCCATGCAGGCTGAACTACTTCGTCGCTTCAACCAATTGCTCGGTGAGCACAGGGAGCTAGACCGGACCTATAAAGATAGCGTGGTGGAGCATGGTGCGGAGCATGGCAGATATGTACGGTTGGTTGAAGAGTTTAATGTGTTGAAGCAAGAATTGGCTGATGTGAGAGCTGGTATGTCGGGGCGAGAGGAGGAATTAGCGGTTCGGCTGGCTGGGATGGAGAAAGAGAGGGATAATTGGAAAAGAACAGCTGAGTCTCATGCTGAGGGTATTAAAGGGTTGGAGCAGGAGATGGCTAAAAAGAATGAAGCTTTAGGGAAGGTTGAGGGGGCGAATAAGGATTTGCTAGCTGAGGTCGGGAGGTTGGAGATGGAGCGTCAAAATGTCGTGAAGGATTTCCTTCCGACTGCTTGTCAGCGTTTGTTTAGTAGCTCTGAGTACAAGGAAAAGATGGGATGGGTTTATGGTTTGGCCTATACCGCAGGTTTCCTGGATGGCCTTGCATATGAGCGTAAGAAAGACGATCACGAGCGGCTCTTATGTAAGTTTGACAAGCTTAACATGGAGGCCCCCCGTATCTGGAAAGCGGAGTATGTAAAGTTATTTGAAGCCCAGTATCCGTATATTCAGAGGCTTGCCGATTCGTACCGGATGCCGCTGAGTGACCTCATGAGTCTGTTGCCCACTGCTGGTGCTCCTAAGTCGAAGCCTGTGACAGCCGCACAAGCTAAGAAGGTCGGAGAGTCTTCCGGGGCCAAGCACAATCTGGGTGAAGGTTCCTCTGTTGCTGAGAACGTTGCGGGTGAAGGCTAGTGGTTACTTTCTTTGTTTCTTGTTTCGGATGAATGTAACGGTAATACTTGTTGTCAACAAATGCCGTGTAATAACTTACTTGTGATGGCTTGAAGACGTTGTTCTTATACTTGTTGGAATAATTTTTACTTAATTTGTTTGTATAAATATTCCGCTTATATGTGTTATTGATAACGAGGTGTTGTTTAAGCTGGCTTGTCCCATTTGGAGTGTTTAGGACGTCGTACGGTATCCCTTTTTTTTTTTTTAGAAGTTTGGCGGCGTTGCTCTACTTTCGTTGAAGCAGGTTTCTGAATAGATATATGCATTTTTTTTTTATTTTCCGAGTGTGGTTGGAGTCCCGGCGTTCCAGCATACCGGTACTTGTTCTTGCGTGAAAAAGGTCGTTATAAACAGTTGATCGCGTCTGATGTTCGCCTCCTTTTTTCTTTTGGATCCGCAATTTGAGTTACCTGATTATTCGTTATAGATTGACTTGACGCTTCGTGTTGTGGACCGGAATGTGACACATCTCTTTTGTTTATCATCTTTATTCTAGTTTTTTTTTTGTATAATCCGCTGTGTTTGTCGGGTGAAGAGATTTGACGGTCCGTTCCTGAGGAGAAAGTGTTTTCCATAATTCGAAGAATTTATATCCGGAGTGATGGGGGAGCGTTTTCCCCAATCCGATAAATTTTCCGACCGGAGTGTTTTCACAATCCACTCGCGAGGGAGGGAGTGTTCTCCACAATCCGATGAATGAATAATCCTGAGTGATTTCACGATCCACTCACGAGGGAGGGAGTGTTTTCCACAATCCGATGAATGAATGATCCGGAGTGATTTCACGATCCACTCACGAGGGAGGGAGTGTTTTCCACAATCCGATGAATGAATGATCCGGAGTGATTTCACGATCCACTCACGAGGGAGGGAGTGTTTTCCACAATCCGATGAATGAATAATCCGGAGTGATTTCACGATCCACTCCCGAGGGAGGGAGTGTTTTCCACAATCCGATGAATGAATAATCCTGAGTGATTTCACGATCCACTCACGAGGGAGGGAGTGTTTTCCACAATCCGATGAATGAATGATCCGGAGTGATTTCACGATCCACTCACGAGGGAGGGAGTGTTTTCCACAATCCGATGAATGAATGACCCGGAGTGATTTCACGATCCACTCACGAGGGAGGGAGTGTTTTCCACAATCCGATGAATGAATAATCCGGAGTGATTTCACGATCCACTCCCGAGGGAGGGAGTGTTTTCCACAATCCGATGAATGAATAATCCGGAGTGATTTCACGATCCACTCACGAGGGAGGGAGTGTTTTCCACAATCCGATGAATGAATGATCCGGAGTGATTTCACGATCCACTCACGAGGGAGGGAGTGTTTTCCACCATCCGATGAATGAATGATCCGGAGTGATTTCACGATCCACTCACGAGGGAGGGAGTGTTTTCCACAATCCGATGAATGAATAATCCGGAGTGATTTCACGATCCACTCCCGAGGGAGGGAGTGTTTTCCACAATCCGATGAATGAATAATCCGGAGTGATTTCACGATCCACTCACGAGGGAGGGAGTGTTTTCCACAATCCGATGAATGAATGATCCGGAGTGATTTCACGATCCACTCACGAGGGAGGGAGTGTTTTCCACAATCCGATGAATGAATAATCCGGAGTGATTTCACGATCCACTCCCGAGGGAGGGAGTGTTTTCCACAATCCGATGAATGAATAATCCGGAGTGATTTCACGATCCACTCACGAGGGAGGGAGTATTTTCCACAATCCGATGAATGAATGATCCGGAGTGATTTCACGATCCACTCACGAGGGAGGGAGTGTTTTCCACAATCCGATGAATGAATAATCCGGAGTGATTTCACGATCCACTCACGAGGGAGGGAGTGTTTTCCACAATCCGATGAATGAATGATCCGGAGTGATTTCACGATCCACTCACGAGGGAGGGAGTGTTTTCCACAATCCGATGAATGAATGATCCGGAGTGACATGGCACCTGACATTTTATAACTGTAATACAATATTTCCGAGAAATGGAGGTCATGAATTATTACAGATACTTAGAATGTTAGCTTACATTTTCCACAAAAGACAATTCCAAAATTAAACTTCATCATACATTCATTACAGTATCGTCCCCGTCGTCCGGTGTTGTGTTTTTTTTTTTTTTTGAATGAGGTTTTGAAGCCAAAGCCTTTACCGCGAAGGTTTTGGAGTCAAAGCTTCCTTGTTTGATTCTTCCGATATCCCGTTCATCTTCAAGCTGAGAGTATTATCTTCCTCGGAGGGCGCTTCTAGTCGTTTTTTCTTGAAAACTTGGCACTCGGACTTGTCAGTCAGTTGTGTAGTTAAAGTTGCGATCCCTTTCGGGGTGGGGAACTTCAACATGTTGTGGCTGATTGAAGCGATAGCTCGGAGCTCCCCTAGACCAGCTCTCCCCAATATCATATCGTATGGTGACAGAGATTGCTCGATGTAGAATTTTATAAACAATTTCCTGTACTTTCCGCGGCTGCCAGAATTACCTTTAAAACAACCTTACCCCTCGGCTTACTCCCTTCTCCTGAGAAACCTGTCAGGGTGGTGTGGGTTGCCTTGATTCTAGCCTTTGTTCCGATGTTCAGTTTGTTAAAGCAATGTTCGTATATGATGTTTACCGATGACCCCCCATCCACCAGTATCTTCTCGACCAGACTTCCCTCGATACTGCCCTTCACAACAAGGGGTTCATATGATAACCTTCCGAATGCGCACGGAGGGAAGGTTATTGGTGCGTTCATCCATTTCTTATTTCCAAGTCTAAACCTCGGCTCCCGATCGTCAAACGAGCTTTCTATTAGATTGATCACTTTGGCTTTTCCGTTATCGTTCTTCCTTTGTTGGTCTTTGTCTCTCTCCGTCTCGCGGTGTCTTAGATCTTTCATGAGGTGGTCCAGCTTTCCGGATTCTAAAGCAAACATCAGTTGTTTCTTGAGTTGATGACAATCGTCGGTGATATGTCCTTTTTCCCTGTGGTACTCGCAGAACTTGTCTAAATTTTCTTTTCTTACCCTGCCTCCGGTCGGGCGAGGGAGGGGTAAGTTCAAATGGTGCTCCGTGGAGAGAATTTCCCTAGGAGGCTTAGTTAACGGCCACAATCCATTGGGTCGTTTGGGAGGATCGTTGCGGCGGTAGTCCAAGAGGGGAAGATCGTTACGGGGGAAATCATTGCGAGGGTAGCTTCTGAGTGGTACTGCGTAGGGGTGATATGTGTCTTTCTGTTTGAAATCGTTTCGACGATCCACTCGCGGTCTGTCGTTTCTAAAACCCTGGGTCCCCTTCTTATTTGAGTCGAAACCCTCGCCTTTCGGTAGTTCTGTACTACGGAATGCCTCTTCAGATCTTATGAAGTCATCTACCCTGGTAAACATTTCGGTGACCGTGTGCGGAACCCTGTCGGAGAATTTTTTGGCAAGAGCTGGGCATTTGTGTGCACTCATGAAAGCCGAAATTCTCATGATCTCTGGTACCCCGCTTATATAGCTTGCCTCATCTGTCCATCTCTCCTTGAATTCCGGAAGGGACTCATGAGCCCGGCGAATGATTTTTGTGATCTCTGTGGGGTTTTTTATGCACTTCTTCCTGAGTGAAAACCTCGTGGAGAACTGTTCCCTTAGCTCGTTCCAACTATCAACACTTCCGGGCTCTAACCTTTCAAACCATCCTCCCGCGGCGCCGTCCAATGTTTGTTGAAACATGCGGCACCATACGGGCATCGGCCACTCCCCTGGTTCGCAGCTCCTGTGAATCTGGTGAGATGGTCGTTCGGATCCGTCGAGCCATCATAAAACCTCATGTTCAACGGCATGGTGTGACTTGGCCCGGAGAATTCCACAATGCGCCGGGTGAATGGTGATCTCGATGTTTCCTTAAAGGGCTTATGCATATCATCATCTTTCCCCTTGTCCTTTACATGACTCGCATTCTCTTCGTCTTCAAAGTTTAACCGTATCGGTTTAAGAGCACTCGCATTCAGCCTGTTGTGCTTTTTGATGAGTTCCGTCAGTGACGCCACATGGGCCGTAATCATTTCTCGAAGATCGGCGGACTCTTCGACTGGGCCTTCATTCAAGTTTCGGATGTTACCTGTTTCGTCCCTGTTGTTGTTGGGTTGAAGGGTGCTGTCGGCTTCATTCGGGTTTTGGACATTATCAGTTCCGTATCTGTTGCCGGCGAGAGGTTGGGGGATATTGTCAGGCTCGTTCGGGTCTAAGACATTATCAGTTTCGTATCGGTTGTTATTGTTTGTTTCGATGCTTCCGTCTCCGAAGCGAAGAGGAGTGAAAGAAGGACCAGCCATGTCAATGCTCTAGCAGATTGAATAGCGGGTCCCACGGATGGCGCCAATTTGTTGAGGTAAAACCTTGCGGATAGGTCCCACTTCTAAGCTTCGTCCTTCGGATGGGATCCTGCGGACTTCGTTCGTTCCTACACAAGAAGAACACGCGTCAGGCTCGTCCCGGGTTCGATCCCAGGACCAACCTCCGGCGTGGGAGTAAGTATCGAACTAATAAGAACAATGGTATCGGAGTAATGGTAGTAGGTGTAGAATTGAATGCATATCATAAATGAAGTGTGGGTATTTATACTACCCACACCTACTGTACCTGTTTACCTTGGGACCAAGCGAGTTGACCTATGTCTGACCTATAAGGTAGGTGTCAGGCCATGTGGGAGACACAATCCCGGAAAATCTGGGATGTCAGTGGCTGATGAGACTGTTTACTGTAGATGGCGGCGGTCTACTCCGTATGTGTATCTGTAGGCCCGAGATAGTCCGGACGATCTGTGACGTTCGGATACCGGAGCATGGTCCGGACGAAGTATGACGTCCGGACACATACACCAACAACCGGATATTACCGGGTCTTGGCCGGATATTACCGGGTATTGGCCGGGTATGACAGGGTATTGCCGGGTCTAACCGGGTCATGGCCGGATATAACCTTAGAAAACACAAAATCCTTAAAAAAATGTATGTACCTGGATAGATTGCCCGAAAATGATGACTTTGACTTCTTCCAACTCAAATGTCAGCGGATTCACTTGCCATTTTATAGTTGACTACATGGGAAGTCTTGAAACTCAAAAGTCAACTGTAAAATAATTCAAAGTTATGGGCCTGTTGTTATTATTATTATATGGGCTAAGCCCATATATGAGAAGTTTGTGAAAGTTTATACGTTAAATAGATTGAACACAGTTACACAGATGGTTCTTCAACTCAATCATGCAAAAAGGTATCATTCAAAATGATCCAGCCACCCATGTAACTAAGAATGAGGCGACATTGGTATAACACAGATGGATCGAGAAGGGATGGCAAAAAAACCTGAACCCGAC
Organism: Artemisia tridentata subsp. tridentata; assembly: GCA_021014915.2. NCBI lineage: Eukaryota > Viridiplantae > Streptophyta > Magnoliopsida > Asterales > Asteraceae > Artemisia > Artemisia tridentata. The sequence goes on from CP139505.1 coordinate 414,410,204, forward strand.
AGGAAAATCCGAAACCCGAACTAATTGAGGCGGGGCGCGGCATGCTAATCAGGTTACGGGGCGGGTTTGGGGATTAAACGGGGATTTTAATCGGGTTTGGGGCTGGGAGCGGGGAATCCTCGCCCCGCCCCGCCGATTAATATATACACATATAAAAATATATCTATACCTTATATAGTACTAGCAGGGTACCCGCGCGTTGCGGCGGCGGGTACCCTGAAATAATATTTTTCGGTGAATCATGTATTTTAGTTTATTATGTTCTTTTTAATAATAAATTTACGGATATCAAGAATTTCATGTGACGTATTTCAACTCCTTAACTAAGGAATTTATGTCGTCTTTTTGGGTTTTTTTTAAAGTCATTCGTATAACATGAGCCTGTTTGGCCAGTGCCCGTTTAGCTCGTGCTCGTTTGGCCCGTGCCCGTTTAGCCCGTGCCCGTTTGACCTGTGTCCGTTTGGGTTCTAGCCCGTTTGCCCCGTGCCCGTTCGGGCTCTAGCCCTTTTGGCCCGTTGCCCGTTCGTGCTTGAATATTTGTATAATGTGCTTTATTATTTGTATTAGTAACATTTAATGTAGGAATTGTGTTTAAGTTGGTTGTACAATATGCTTGATAATTTGTATTTCTTATGTAAGGGGTGTTTTTGTTGGAGTATGCTCGTGTCATAATTAATAATTATATGGATAGACGTATGTGAGCCTATGGGGTCACACACTTATACACAGAGACACCATTTTATAGATTGTATTTATTGTATTTACAATATATAAACGACTACGTAACTCGGGATCAATAAAGGGCCATTAAATACTAAGTTAGACTTAGTGTTTTTGGACTGGGCCAACAATGGGCAAGCCCATTGAGGGCCCTTATCATGGCCGGCTATATGTAAGGGAAAAGAGGGATAATGAAAGCTTTTGAAGGGGCTATGTGTAACTTAGATAATAATAAGATCAATATTGATTTAGTCTTTCATTATCACAAATGACATAACAACTTACCAAAACCGTTTTTCATTATCCCTTTTTTCCCTTCCATATGGCCCATATGGCCGGCCATGATAAGGGCCCTCAATGGGCTTGCCCATTGTTGGCCCAGTCCAAAAACACTAAGTCTAACTTAGTATTTAATGGCCCGTTATTGATCCCGAGTTACGTAGTCGTTTATATATTGTAAATACGATAAATACAATCTATAAAATGGTGTCTCTGTGTATAAGTGTGTGACCCCATAGACTCACATACGTCTAGCCATATAATTATTAATTATGACACGAGCATACTCCAACAGCTCCCACTTGCGACGTCATAGTAATCAAGTAATTATACAAGCAATGGTTAGCGTCTAGCAACACGTCAATGCCCCTAGAAATATGTGAGGTTAGTTTCTTAAACGTCTCATTTTAGATGGTTTATATATTTGATATGTTATTTTATTATTACATCACCTATAGTTTTAATAACTAAATTAATTGTATTTATTGACCAATTAATTAATTGACTACATTAAATATTTTGACCAAATTAATAGTGCTTTGTATTTTGTACATTAAGCTTTAAGACTTGTAAGTTTTAAAATTAAGATTGATGAGAAAGATCATTAATAGTGCTTTGTGTATTGTACAATAAGCATTATAACTTGTAAGTCTTAATTTTAAGACCAAGAGGAGAGAGAGTCATTCATGCTTTATATGTAGTATAGATTTTGTTAGTATTTACGTAATAAAAAAATACTACTCTAACATTGTTATTTTTTTTATATTTGTAATAGTGAAAAATTGTGATTATAGAAAACTCGTTTAATGTCATATTTTTAAGTTTTAATTTTTGGCGATATAATTTATCATTATTTATGTATAATATTATTCTTGAAAACTTAATAACGCTTGTTTCTAATTGATTATTAATAGGTTTGTTATTGCTAACAGTCTAAAAAATAACAATTAATGTGAACTGATACGGCTTTGGTCGAGAATTGCACCCAAAGAGGACACCCCGATAAGATCCCCGATTAATACGGGGCGAGTTTGGGGGACCATCACGCCCCAACGGGGCGCCCCGATGAGGATCGGGGCGGGTTTTGAAAGAACTTTGGTAATCGGGTTTGGGGATGGGGATGGCCGCTCCGCCCCAAACCCGTCTCGTTGCCATCCGTAGGCTCGAGCACTCTTATTTTTAGAGAATATATAATTGTACGTGGGTCACGTAAAAACAGTTAGCTTCTTTAGTAACCGCATTTCCAATTCTATTCATATGCTAATCTTTGTGTTAAGTTAGAAAGAGGAAGAAAATATGTTCAAAGTCTAGTTCTTGTTTATCTCTAGTTTTCTTGGAGTTTTTCCCGTTTAAAGAGCCTTATCATCGCTGTTTCTTATCTATTTCTTGGGAGATTGACCGTCTCTTAACATGAAGACCTAAGAAGTTGATTATAAAACTGAAAAAATTAAAAAAACAAATTCATTGACACTTATGTATTTAAGAATTAATATGCATTTGTATACTTTTTAATACTCTCCCGTCCCTAAATAAATGTCCGCTATTGACTTTTACAGTCTTTTTTTCTTTTCAAAACAAACACCCTTAAGCTTAAGCAAACACCCCTTAAGTTTACATCCGACATCGGTTAAGGAAGTGAAATTTTTCTATTTATATATTGTAAAGAATGAGGATCACACATGTCTAGAATATTACTATGTTTTGGGATGCATGTGTTTATGAAGTTGATTATTAAACTAAGAGGAGAGTTATTTTACATATCAAACTTATCTTACATACCAAGGGACTCATCCCTACCATCTATTTAAAATGAATCAATGGTTGAGATTAAAAGCATTTTAATATTTCACCTATTTTTTATAATTTAAATATATTTTAAACCGTTAATCGTTAAGCGAAATTAATTACACCATCGCGACGAGCATTTAATTATCTTTCTATAGACGGACACTTTGATATACTTTCGACAAAAAAAAATCGTTTTCTTCACGTTTTTTTCTCTTTTTTCCTTTTTTTTTATTATTTAAATTTGCATGAAAAATCACATGTGATATTAGTGTTAAATCACATATGATATGTAATATCACATGTGATATTAGTGTTAAATCACATATGATATGTAATATCACATGTGATATTAGTGTTAAATCACATATGATTTTTTCATGCAAATTTTAGTAACGAAAAAAACGTAAAAAAAAAAGTGAAAAACGCGAGAAAAAAAAATTTGTCGAAAGTATATCAAAGTGCCTATCTATTGAGAGATAATTAAATGCTCGTCGTAACGATATATTTGTTTTCGCCTAACGATTAACGGTTTGAAAGATATTAATATTTGAAAAAAAATGATGAAAGTGAGTTTTTTAAATTGTTGAGTTTAATCTCATCCATTAGATCAAATAAAGATTGAGGGTGGAGATTAATCCCGTAAAAAAATTTAGTCCTCAAATGATGTTAAATCTTAAACTAAAGATTTCAAACTTCATAGAATCTTTCGTCCCAAAATAATTATAAAATTATTTGGCTTTTTAGTATCTTTTGTCACTTATAAAATAGTAATCTAAATTTTTTATTTACAAAGATTGTCCATATGTTTATAAAACTAGATATTTAGTAGTAATCTTTTATCTATCTTTTTAATAAAACAAAACCGTAACTATATACCGGCCATCATTCTCAATTTAACTATTAGCTAGAGATTTTTTATAATATGTGACGAATGTTCAATAGAAACGTTTCACCAATCCACCTGAACTTACCTAACCCAACCGTACGTATAGTACAATGCCATATTGATTATGCAGTTAAATGTAACGAAAATGAATGAATGAAGGTGTGGCTCTCTAAGTTCTTTTGCATTCTTGAACCAAATTATCCTTAAATTTGCATTAATCAAAAGACAAAGTTATTTTTAACTTATGTGTTGAATACATGCCCACCCTCAGCAAAGCGGGATGTTCCCATAGGCTAACTCGGTCGGTCACACAAGAACGACCAACAATTTAACTTTTTTAATTTCCTTTTAAAAAACTGGATTTTGAATGTTGCACAAAGTACTTTTGTTGGCTAACCCAACAGTTCAATGATTGTGTGAAAACGGCAAAAGAAGCTAAACCATCTCATATACAGCCTTTACAACAAACTAAGTTGTGCCTCCATGTAAGGGCTCTATTGAACACATATGACATAGTACTTTAGGCTTCTAAATTGCACAAGTCAGTTATTCACATATGTCAACCATGTGACTAACAAATGAGTCAACTAGGGTGATTCGAGATTCGAGACGGCCCTCTTGGTTGCCTATATTTTTAGAGAAGATATCAAGAGACAGCATCGTCCTATACTCCTATAAATTTAACACTCAATCAATCACAAGTATGATTGAAGTTACGGGTCTGTTATTATTGTATGGGGCTATGGGCTAATACCATTTATATAAAGCTTGGTAGGCTGGTAAAGTGAAGTATGCCTTACTTGGGAGGTTTACGGTTCGATTCTCAGCCTTCTACTTCACCATTGCATTTTATTTTTAAATATCTTTAACATTTTTTATTTGTTTAAATCTTTTTTCACAAACATAGTATTACAAATGAAACAAAAATATCTAATTAAGAAGTCATGCACACAGATATGACTACTATCGCTAAACACAAATACATAAAATAAAAATAAAAAATAACATACAAAATCAACACAATTTAATTTTATCTAAAACCATACATGAACTCTACATGAGCATCGTTAGATCATAATCTAATAAGCTCATAAATTCTTTTAAAAAATTGTTTTGAAAAAAAAAAAAAAAAAAAAAAAAAAAAAACAAAAAACAAAAAAAAACAAAACAAAACAAAACAAAACAACTTTAAACTGGAGATGGTGACTAGTGAGGCCCATCATTTAACTTATACCATCACTCCATGGAAACAATGTTATTTCAACCATCCACCATGTGATTGTAGGCCCCTTTCCTTATCACCTCTAAGCAATTAGGACTACCACAAGTTGCTACGTCGATGTTTCACGATTACTCATTTAGCAATATTTATTGACTTTTGCTATCAAAAAACAAACAACTAGGACTATATTGTCTGCTTTAAAACTTGTACATTTTGACCCTCACTGTAGGGGGTGTTGACTTTTGCTTGCTGCCGTCGCTTATATTGTCTGCTTTAAAACTTGTACATTTTGACCAAAATAGGCGGCCCCCACATGATAAGGGGGTTCCTATACTAGAGGCCATTTATTTGACCACTCCTTTATACCTAGAGTTTAATGGATTACTTTTTGTAATTACTCTAAAGTAAAAAATTAAAAATGTCATACAAAATAATTATTAATTTTATTTAAATGGTTAATTGAAGTTATGAATTTAATGTTAAAGATCAATTATTAGAGAGCACGGTGCAGAGGGAGTTACCAGCCATTTGTCCAATAACAGCACCAACGGAGCCACCGTTGGCCGCCATCCTGCACCGTCACTGTGCGCCTTTCGTCCTTTAACCCGCCCACCAACGGACGATGTTAGTATTTATTTATTTTTTTTATTTATTTATTTATTTTATTTATTATTTATTATTATTATTATTATTATTATTATTATTATTATTATTATTATTATTATTATTATTATTATTATTATTTTCTTTTTAGTGAGTAAGTGATTATTTTTTGTGTGGTTTTTTTGCGGGGCTCATATGTATGAATGTATCCATAAGTGTTATTGGTTTTTTATGAAGAAAAGTGTTTTAGTTATAATGTTATTGGAGAAGTGCTGAGGTCGTGCCGAAATTACACACCAATAATTGTTATTCGTTCCCTCACTCCACCTAGCTCTCTTAGGGTGTTGGCAACCGAAGAATCCTCCCAGCGTCTTGGGGGGAGGACGCCGGTGAACACCGCCGCCAATCCCCAAGACTCCAGAATCATGGCATTCGGAATCCTCCCCAAGACGCAGAAGCATGGAATGTTTAATGCTTAAAAATTAGAACGTTGGCCCCTTTTTTTTTGTATTTTGGGGTTTTTTTTTTTTTTTTTTTTTTTTTTTTTTTTTTTTTTTTTTTTTTAATTCAAATACAAAGTAAAAAACTTTGAGCGGGATAATCTTGGGCGGGATATTTTTATATCCGTTTCAAATTTGAAATTCAAAGTTAAAATATAAAATTCAAATTTAAAAAACGTGTGGATTTCTGGCCTATAAATACACAGGCTTCTCAAACTCATCTCACACACAAACACATTCAAACTGCTAAGATATTCAACATCCAAACACATTCAAATGTCTTCCAGAAAAGATTTTGGGCAACAATTTCCTAGTCCACCTCGCCAAAAGGATTTTGGGCAACAATTTTCAAGCCCACCACATCAACAATTTTCGGTTTTCAGTCCACCACATGAAACATACCTTTCCGGTTTTCAGTCCACCACATGAACATACCTTTCCGGTTTTCAGTCCACCACATGAACCGGTGAACAATCCACCGGCAAATGAACCGGTTAACAATCCAACGGTTGTCCATCAAGACCCAAATCCGTTTGGGTTAACAGAGGAACAACTCCGACAAATGGACGAAGATATGCAAGTCTTCCTAGAGTTTGAGGCACGTGAACGAGAAGAAGAAGCTGCTCGTTTGGAGCAGCAAGCAAGGGATGATGAAGAACGTAGGAATAACTGGGAAAGTGGTTGGTTCCCACCATCTTCCGAATCCGATGAAGATGGTTGGCCAGACTCAGATGATAGCTTCTTTTAATTTGTGTATCGTAGTTTCGTTTGTAATTTCGTTTTAATTTCTATTTAACGTTTAATGTATTTCGTCTTGACGTTTAATGTAATTTTTATTATTTATAACATTAATTGTTTGTTTTTATATTTTATATATACATATAATTTTTATTATTTATAAACATTATATATAAATAATAAAAATAAAAATAAAAAAATGAGGCATGATTCCGAATCTTCCAGAATCCTTCCTGTTGGGTCATGAAAAACCCAAGAATGCTTCAAACATGATTTGGACACAAATTAATAAGTGTTAACTTAAACCGAGAACAATTCAAGTCACTGAGAGAACAGCCTCTCAGTGAGTCATCTTCAGGATGCTTAAGGCGAATTCAAGTAGAAGGATTCACTACTCAGGAAGGCGGTACTCCCTGAGTAGGACTTAAGCCAAAGAAGAAGATGATGGATTCAGTGAGTGTTGGATAAGAACTCACTGAACCCCAGTCTCCTCAACCAACAAAGTGATTGAAGGACTGAGGAACCAACGCCTGAAGAAATGGCGGGAACAATAGGGAAAAGATCTGAGAAGATATTAGTGTAAGCCCAACACTCTTCTCTTGTCAGATCCAACCTTCCCTATTGCGGCTAAAAGTCATGGAGTGTCAGCCAACAACTCCCAAAGTCTTATTAGCCCTTTCCTATTGGTTCTTGGAAATGACAATTACTATTTGTAATTGTCAGACACGCAACCTCAACAACTTGTATTATATTTAATCACTTATACTTAGATTACTTGTGTATAAATAGAGCAGATGTGAGAGAAGTTGTGTGTGCTTTGTATAATTAAAGTCTTGAACTTTTACAAAGGAACTTCTCTCCTACAAAGAGTATACAACTCACTGAGATAGCTCAGTGGGTATATTGTTACCACTCAAGCAAAACTTGAGTTTCGATAGGAGACACCCCATACCCTTGTCTATTCAATCCCAAGTGTTTGTTCCGCAAAACACTTGGGTATAGATTCTTGGAATTATTTCTAATAAGAATTTAAACGTTGAAAAATATTGTTGTTTTTACATTCACGTTTTATAACTGTTAGAATAATCCTTAAACATTGTATTAGTCATTAACACCAATAGATTAACTTTCTAGTTAATTCTAATCGTGTAAAGGGACCAACAAGTGGTATCAGAGCCTCTGGTTTATAAAATCTTTTAAATTAACCAAGAGTGCTCTAGGTTTTTAAAACCAAGATCCTACTATGGCTGATATCAATGTACCCCAGCTAGTCGACAAAAAGGGTGGCAGCTACTCAGCTGTTGCACCCAGACTTGAAGCTGGGAAATTTAGCAAATGGAAGAAGCGTATGATTTGCTATCTTACTGGTATGGAACCCTACTACATCACCTGTATCAGGGATGGCCCATTTGTCCCAAAGACTGCCACAGGGCTAAACAAGCCTGAGGCCCAATGGACCATTGATGAGAGGAGGGTGGTCAATCAAGACCAACGCCTGAAAAGCATCCTTATATCATGTCTTCCTGACGATATAATGGAATCAGTCATCAACTGTCTTACAGCCAAGCAAACTTGGGATGACTTGGTAAACAGCTTTGAGGGTCCCTCAGATACCAAGGAAAATAGGGTCATGGACCTTAAACTTGAGTATAATACTTTCAGGTCAAAAGACTCTGAAAGTCTCTCACAAACCTACACCAGATACAAAACTTTGATAAATGAACTATCAAATGATGGTGTTGTACTGACCAAACATGAGACAAATGTTGGCTTTGTCAACAGTCTCCCTGAGAAGTGGCTCAACTTCTCACAAGGCCTGAGGAATGCTAACCACATTCAGACCCTTGAGCTCCCTGAAATTTATGGGAAGTTTGTCTATGAAGACAACTTGATCTCAAGGAGATATCCTGACTCAAAAGCTTTTGAGTCCAAAAAGGCCTTAACCTCCACACCCATATCAACTGCTTTCTATTCTAATGGTGTTGTGCAGGATACTCAAGAGGATTCTGAAGAAGAAATTGATGAAAGAACTGATGAGGAATACCTGAATGATCTAAACTTGGAATTCCAAGAAAGGGCACTCCTTGCTAGTTCAAAACGTTTCATCAAAAGGAATCAGTCCAACGTTACAAAATCAAAAGCAAATGAGACCACTGAATGTTTTAAATGTGGTAAAAAGGGTCATTTTGCTAGGGACTGTTATTCTAAAACTATCTCAGAACCTTCTTACAAATTTTCAGGAACTAGCAAGTTTCAACCTAAAATGTTTCAGTCCACCCAACAATTCCAAAACAAGGGTCAAAAGGATTTTGAAACAAAATATAGGAATATCAAAGCTAAACTTGCACTTCTTGAAACTAACCCCATATTGTCTCAGGCTCCTCAAACATCTAAACCTATTCAGACAAAGAACAAGGTTTTAATAGCTGAAGCATATGATTGGGATGATGAAGAGGTTTCCTCAGATGAGGAAATAAGAGTTAGTGCACTGATGGCACTTTCAGAAGAGGATCAGGTGGCTGTGGGTAAAGGTCATGCTAGAAATGGAGAGTGGGTCAACATCACCATGAAGAAGGTAACTACTTTACTTTCTATGGATAATGATTCTGATTGGCAATCTTACATGAATTATATTTGTGTTGATTTAAAGTTTGTTGAAGAACAAAGGCTTAACTTGCTTTCAAAATATAACAATATTGTGTCAGAATTGAACAAATGTAGAGATGAACTGCTTGTACTTAAACAAGCCAAACTAGAAACAATAACTCTACAAATTCAGAACACTGAGATTTTGAAGCAAAACCAAGTCCTTCAAACTGAACTTAACAAAGAAAAGGCCATTATTCAAAGCTGGACCAAGAAGAACCCTAAGGTTTTTGACACTGTGGGATTAATCTCTCAGAAAACCATTGGTTTTGACCCTCTTATGGTTGATCCAACTGTGTGTCAAAATGAAATGAACTTTGTTCCAGCTGGCATATCTTTTGAGCAAGAATTACTTCCCAAGTCAAATGACTGGATTGTCAGGGACAACCCAGTCAGTAAGTTACCAAACTTTGAGACTGGAAAGATCTTGGTTCCTGAAAGTCAGGCTTTGAAAAATATGCTTGGACTCACTGAAAAACTCAGTAAGCTTGAACTCACTGAACCACTCACTGAGTCCTTGGATGAGTCTGAATCAGAATCATACCCTCCACTTCCTCCACTAAATACCCTTCAGGGTGTTGCACCTAACCTAGGCCTCCCACCTATGGTCTTCTCACCACACTCTCCAAAGGAGAGATCAGGAAGGGGAACAACCATCCTGAAGAGAGCAAACCTTGATGTCTCAGTAATTACTGATGACTCATCAACTTCAGTCCCTTCTGAAGTAACTACCCAAAGCCCTGACTCAAAATTTGATCAGTTGGCTGAAATGGTCAGGAAGCTAGGAGAAAAGATTGCATCTTCTGAGAAATCTTCTCAATCCAAGAAGGAACTAAAACCTACCTCCTCAAAGACCAAATCCAAACCCACAAAACCCCTGAAAAGATGTGAGCTATGCAACTATACAAATCATCTCACTGATGATTGCTATAGAGTCCTTTATTGCATGATTTGCAAAAAGGAAGATCACAGGACTTCTGATCATAAACAATGCTCAGTCATGTCAAACTTTTCAGGACTCAAGGCTCAGTGCCTGAACTACCCTTCTGATTCTAAACAGAAACAGAAGCAAAAGGCCAAGCCTTGTCCTCCCTGCCCTTTGTGTGGATTCAATGACCACCACCCTGATGATTGTCAATATGACAAACATTGTGAATCTAGTGGAAGTTCCACTCAGAAATCCTCAGGAAAAGAGAAGGTCATTCAGTCAAGAAGAGGAATACAATCCTCTCAGACTACTGAGGCTACCCCTACAACCAAATGCAAAACATGTGGTAGCTCAGTCCACTCAACCTCTGACCATGAATCAATTAATACTTTCATAAAGACCTACAATACCAAACCCTCCATGAAATGGAGTCCTAGAAAGAACTGACCTAGTTTACTATTTGTGCAGAAACATGCTAGGGATCCTGTTTGGCATCTAGATAGTGGATGTTCAAGGAGCATGACTGGTGTTAAGGAGTGTCTGCACAAATATGTGGAAGAACCAGGACCCAAAGTGATATTTGCTGATAATTCATCATGTCTCACTGAAGGTTATGGTTCAGTTAACTGCAATGGTATTGTCTTTACTAGGATAGCATATGTTAATGGTCTTAAGTATAATCTGATCAGTGTCAGTCAACTATGTGATGCAAAGTACATAGTTCAGTTTGATGATAAGCAAGGAACAATCTTCAATGCAAATAAGGAAATTGTCCTCATTGCACCAAGAAGACAAGATGTTTATGTATTAGACATGTCAAGTCTAACTCAGGATGGAACATGTCTCTTTGCTAAGGCCACTGATACACTCAACTGGCTTTGGCATAAGAGACTAACCCACCTGAACTTTAAGAACATTAACAATCTTGTAAAACAAAACAAGGTCCTTGGCTTACCATCACTTGTGTTTTTTAAGGATAAACTATGCTCAGCTTGTGAAAAAGGTAAACATCACAGAGCATCCTTTAAAACCAAAACCAACTTTTCCATCAGGAACTGCCTACATCTTCTCCATATGGATCTATTTGGACCTGTCAGTCCAAGGTCTATTAACCATGAGAAGTGTACTCTGGTCATAGTGGATGAATACTCAAGATACACCTGGGTATTCTTCCTGATCAAAAAGAGTCAGGCAGCTGAAACAATCATGTCCTTTGTCAGGAACATTGAAAATCAAAATGACATTAAGGTCAAGCAAATTAGAACTGACAATGGGACTGAGTTCAAAAATAATGAACTTGAATGTTTCTGTGATGAGAAAGGTATTTCCCAAAACTTTTCCTCTCCATACACCCCTGAACAAAATGGTGTTGCTGAAAGGAAAAACAGAACACTCATTGAAGCTGCTAGGACAATGCTATGTGGATCAGTCCTCTCCAACCATTTTTGGACTGATGCAGTCAAAACTGCCTGTTACACACAAAACAGATCCATAATTGTCAAGAGACATGGGAAAACCCCATATGAGTTATTCAAAGGAAGAATCCCTGACATCAGCTACTTTCATGTCTTTGGGTGTCCTGTGTTTATTCATAATCACAAGGATCACCTAGGGAAATTTGATGCAAAAGCTGATGATGGATACTTCCTGGGATACTCACTTGTCTCAAAAGCCTTCAAAGTGTTCAACACAAGGAGACAACAGACTGAGGAAACATTTCATGTTACCTTTGATGAGAGTACTGATGCAATCAGGTTCTCAACTGCCTCAGTAGAAGAGATAGGAATTGATAATTCTCCAAGATATCCTCCTGATGAATATCTGTCTGAGAACAATCCTTCTACTCAGTATCAAGATGATGCTAACCTCTCCTACTACATTATCCCTCACAACCTACCAAACCCAACCATCACTGAGTTTGTTGAAGCACATACAAGTACTGATGATATCCTTCAGTCTGAACAAAATACTCAGGACCCAAACAATCTCAGTGATGACTCAACCCACTTAGACACACAAGGAAATGGAAATCTTGTGTCTAATCCTGATCATACCCATCAGGCTTCTACAAGTTCTAACCCACTCCCAAGACCTCAGGATAGTTGGACCAGATCTCAGGATATAGAACTTGTCAATATCATTGGTGAGCCTTCTGAAGGCATGCTTACAAGAAGCATGGCTGCTGAACTGAGAGCAGCCTCATCCAATGAATGCCTATTTGTGGACTTCATTTCCACAATTGAACCCAAAAGTGTTAAAGAAGCACTTAAACATCCAAGTTGGGTTCAGGCCATGCATGATGAACTAGAACAATTTGACAGAAACAAGGTAATGACCTTGGTCAAATGTCCTGAGAATGTCTCAGTCATTGGCATGAAATGGGTATTCAAAAACAAAACTGATGAAAATGGCATAGTCATTAAAAACAAAGCCAGACTTGTAGCCAAAGGCTATAATCAACTAGAAGGCATTGACTATGAAGAAACATTTGCACCAGTAGCAAGGATGGAAGCCATCAGGATCTTCCTTGCTTTTGCTACATACATGAACTTCAAGGTATACCAAATGGATGTTAAAAGTGCATTCTTAAATGGTTCACTGAAAGAAAAAGTTTATGTTGAGCAACCTCCTGGATTTGAAAGCCATGAGTCTCCTGATCATGTCTATAAGCTTAACAAAGCCCTTTATGGACTGAAGCAAGCTCCCAGGGCATGGTATGAGACTCTCTCAGCCTTCTTAATCCAAAACAAATTTGTCAGAGGCAAGATAGACAACACATTGTTTATCTATAAGACAAATAATGATGTCATACTAGTACAAGTGTATGTTGATGACATCATCTTTGGCTCAACAAGTTTCAAACTTTGCAAACAATTTGAAAAACTAATGGCAAAGAAGTTTGAAATGAGCATGATGGGAGAACTGACATACTTTCTTGGTCTTCAGATCAAGCAGACTGATAGAGGAACCACTATCAGTCAAGAGAAGTATGTAAAGAATCTACTGAAGAAGTATGATCTCAGTGACTGTGCCTCAGTCAAAACTCCCATGGCTCCCCCAAACAACCTTGGTCCTGATCTAACTGGCAAACCAGTCAATCAAACTCTCTTTAGAGGAATGATAGGATCACTGATGTATCTACTTGCATCAAGGCCTGATATCCAATTCTCAGTATGTCTATGTGCCAGATATCAATCTGACCCAAGAGAATCTCATGTCACTGCTGTGAAAAGGATATTCAGGTACCTGAAGGGCACTCCTAACCTTGGATTATACTATCCAAAGTGCTCAGGACTTGATCTCAAAGGATACTCAGACTCTGACTATGCTGGATGCAACATGGATAGAAAAAGCACATCAGGCTCTTGCCAAATTCTTGGTGGGAAATTAGTCTGTTGGAGTGCTAAGAAGCAACAGTCAGTTGCCCTATCCTCAGCTGAGGCTGAATATGTTGCTGCAGCTAGTTGTTGTGCAAATGTAATCTGGATGAAAAGTCAACTCAGTGACTATGGAATTCAGTACAAGATGGTACCCATCTTTTGTGATAACACAAGTGCAATTGCAATCTCTAATAACCCTGTTCTTCATCAGAGAACAAAACATATTGATATCAGATATCACTTCATCAGGGACCATGTCATAAATGGTGACATTGAATTACACTTCATTCCTACTGAATATCAGTTAGCTGATATCTTCACCAAACCTTTGGATGAACCAACCTTCACAAGACTGAAAGCTGAATTAGGAATGTTGGATATAGAGAATCAGTCCACTGACTAATTTTTTTTCTCTTCCAACTAAAAGTGTAAATTCTTAACATCTCAGGTCCCTGACTGAATATGTATATCAGTGAAAATATCTCACTGAATCCTCATCCTCAGGAACTAAACCCAAGTTCCTGAATCCTTGTCTCAGGAATCATTCCTCATTCCTGAGTCATCAGTGACTAATCCCAAGTCCCTGAAAACCAATCACTGAATGAAAAGTCATTCAGGACCCTGAAAAGGACATTAAATACTAACTTAAATGCTCTAAGTATCTAGTTAGTAAATGTCCGAGGTTGGTAACTGAACACATATTTAATTCAAGAATATTTGTTCTTTTTTAACCTTTCTGGCTTCCACCTATGGGCCACCACATTCCCACTTGGCATTAAATGCCTCTCCAATCACATTTCAAATATGTGATGACTCATCTCTGCAAGTTGCACTTTTGCAGAACTGCTCAACTGTTCACCTCGACTGTTGCGCCAAACCAGGAAAGTGGAGTGTTGGCATTAAATGCGGATCCCAAAACTTATTATTCAAACCAATTTCCAAATAATTTTTTGAATAAATAAAGATTTGCTCAAATGACCAAAACACCCCCATCTCCTCTTTCCTATAAATACCCCAACCAGAAGAATACATACACACGTTTTTTATAGAATTTTAAGCAAAACTCTGCCATTTTTTTTATTCTTAAAAACAAATTGTGTGTGCATTCTTAAGCTTTAGAACCCCTTTAACCTTAGTCAAACCCAGACTTACCCATAAATGGCTTCTTCTAAAGCTGTGAAATATGCCCCCAACGTGGATTTCACAATGGAGGGTGTAGACCTAACCAAAAATAATGTGGTGGGAAATTTCTCATATCCACAAATCTACCCAGCCTACAAGAACGTTATGAAATATCTTCGTAATTGTTTTCTTGCAAAGGCTTTCACCCATACCCCCTCAGTCATCTACCATGACTATTTGAGGGAATTCTGGTGTACGGCTGTGGCAACCAGCCCCAAAGACACCAAAGAGTCAATCATCACCTTCACGGTGATGAATGGGAGTAAAACCCTCTCCTTTGACTACTCAGCATTCATCAAAGCCACAGGCCTTGACTTTGCTGAAGCCTTTTCTCCAAACCCTACTGATCAGGACATAAAGAATGAACTGATCTTTCTTGCACCCCATGACCCCAGACGTCCAACAATGTCTGTGGGTGGCTTACTGGAAAAGGCTCCAGTAGTCAAAACATGGTTCCACCCTATTTGGAGGATACTGATGACATTTGTCATTCAGGTCCTGGGTGGAAATAAATCCTCTATGGAACAGTTGAACTCATCACAACAATTGATGTTGTTCAGTCTCCTTGAGGGTACAAAAATTGACATCGGAGGAATAATCTTCCGAGACCTCGTTGCTAAGCTCTCAGGAAAACATAGGCAAAGGCACATGTCCTATCCTAGATTTGTTTCCTGTGTGCTTCAGGACCTACTTGGTTCTGACTATGTGAGGACTGATGCAGAAGGTACGAAGCCTGAGGTACTGCACAAGTCAAACTTCACTAGTAGCATCAGTGAGGTTACACATATTGCCCTGACTGAATACATGCAATCAGTCATTCAGGGTAATGACGCTATCTCTCCTGTTCCTTCACCGACCAAAAAGGTGAAGAAGACAAAGAAGGGACAGTCCAGCCAGGTGGTTAGACCCAAGCCACTCGCCACTGAGACTGATCCTCAAAACCAACTCAACCTCAAAAAGAGGTTAAAAAAGGCCGAGACCTCTGAGACACCCATTTCTGAGACCCTCTTGACCTCAAAACAAAGGCCAACAGAAGTCACTGAGCAATCATCCTCAGTGACCTCGGGCACACCCATTCCACATGGTCCAACTGACATAAACAAGTCAGAGGGATCAGGAAGCATTCCCCCCTCACATCCCGATGAAGGTACTGATAAATCACAATCAGTGCCCAAGGGAGGAAAGGGTCCTGAACCCTCGGTAGGGCAGCACCACCCTACTGGGAAGAGGACCCACACCCCCTCACATCCCGATGAAGGAGCTGTCAAAAAACAATCAGTTCCCAAGGGAGGAAAGGGTTATAAATCCTCGGTAAGGCAGCACTACCTTACTGAGAAGGGGACCCACAAACACTCACATCCCGCTAACGTTCCTGAGAAATCACCCTCAGGATCTCAGGGAGAAAAGGATCCTAAATCCCCTGAAGGACAGTACAATCCTGATGGGAAGGGGGTCCACAAACTCTCACAATTAGTACCTAGTGATACTACTGAAAAGCACCCATCAGTAGTTGAAGGTGCTAAGGGGGACAAAGACTCAGAGGGAAAGAAACAACTCGCTGATATGGAACCCATCAACCCCTCAGGCGGATCCAGTCTTTCAGGAACTGCCCCCAAAAGCCAGGCTGGTGTCACCCCAGTTATTATGGCTAGTCAGGCTGAGAAAACCCACTCAGTTATTATGACAACGGGGTCAGGACCTGACCAAACCGAAGGCAAATCTTTTTATAAAGAGGAGCCGGTTGATTTTTTGGGTATTGAGTCCATGGGGGACTTTCAGGCTTTTATCGAGTCTGATGAAGAGCTCAGGGAAGAGAGTGAAGAAGAAATTTTTGAGGCAGGTGAGGATATGGAAACTGATGTACAACCTGAACAACCTGAACATTCACATCAGTCATCTCCAAGCCAAAGTAAAAAGTCAGGTTCTCAGTCTTCTGCCTCTTCTGATACTGGGGACATCCTCCAAAAGTATGATAACTCTCTTCCCCTCACTGAAAGAACATTGGTCAAATTCCTACTGAAGACCAACAGAGCTCTTTTCACTGGTCTCACTGAAGAGATGTTTGATCATCACACTGAAGCAGCTGTTCACTATGCCAACCTGAAGGCAGATGTTGAAAGTTTTCATGATGATGTTATCGAAATCCAATCAGGCACCAACCACTCCCTGACAGCTATTGATCTTCATTTCCAGAAGTTCAATCTTACTCTTGAAGGCATTACCAAAAGCCTTGGCACTATTCAGACAGCTGTCAAGGATGACCCCGTTCTCACCAAGACGATCCTTCAGGCTGCTGAGACTTATCAAAAGCAATCAGGTGAAATCAGTGAGCTTCTCAGTTTACTGAAGGATTCTAAGCTTCAGGGTCTTACTTCTTCAATGGACTCAATCAGGACTTCCATGGGTCTTCAGGAAAAACATCTTGGTACTTGGGCACAATCTTCAACATCCTTGGCATGGTCTCTTGGATCAAGGATGTCAGGCATCGAAGCTTCTCAGGCTTCTCTGGCAGATCAGATCTCAAGTCTTCAGAAAGACACCTCGGACATCAAATCAATGATGACTGAGATCTATCAGGCCTTCAAAGGTCCTACTGCTCCAGTGACTCCAACTCTTGCTCTCACCATGGCTCAAGCAACAGTTGAGGGGGAGAAAGACACTGGAGTCTCAAGCCAACAACCTCCTTCTCACACTGAGGGGGAGATTCCTGAAACTTCTTCCTCCCGTCAAGATAAAGGCAAAGACATCCTCACTGAACCTGAGCCTCAACCAGCACCTATCACGGTTGCAAAGGATCCTGAATCACCACTCAGGATCCCATATGAAATTGATGGAGTTCTTCACCACTTCTCAGCTGATGAACTCAGTACTTATCTTCAGGAAGAGGAAGCAAGGAAGAAGTTAAAGGAGGAGGAGAAGGCAAGCAAGTCTGCCCTAATCAAGGTTGTTCATGAGGAAGCTGAGAAAATTGGTCTTGAGGCTAAGGATCTCTCAGGAAGAGAAGGTGGTATGACCTTTGTGAAAGCTCAGACTGAGGAGATGACTACACTCAGGCAGAAAAGGGAGGAAAAGAAAAAACGGGCTGAAGAGATCAGGCAGAATAGGATTAAGAAATATCAGTGGTATATGACTGAAAGGTTGAAGCCAGAACCAATCACTGATGTTCATATTCAAAGAAACACCAATCCTGCCATTGTCACTGTCTACAGAGGTGCTGACAAGAGAAACTTTGATGTTCATAAACCTTTCAGATTCGCTGACTTCGGGATCACTGAATTGGACGAGTTGGGTCCATTAATAGCAAAGAAATCAAATGTTGTGGTCCCTAATCTGATGAAGTCTTTGAGTCTGAGGTATGAAAGATTGGCAGCAGCACCTCAGGAACTTGGCATTCAATCTCTTCTTCCTAAATCTGCACAACCTGCTTCCTCTCAGTCTTCTTCAAGGAAAAGAAAGAAGATAGAAACTGAGCCTGAGATCAAGATTCCTGGTCTTGACTGCAATAGGGCTCTCCCTGAAGGTGTTCCTTTCAGGAACAATATGGTCATTGAACAGCCTGAAAGAGGTTTGTTCTTCATTGATGAGTTTGGCGACAAAGCCTTCCAGAGGTGGAGTGATATAGATTTGTCAGGAATTAAAGCAATGCTTGGCTTTCTAATGATGGCCTCTCCCCTCAAGAGTCCTGAGAATGTGAGGTTTTGTCAAGACTTGAAAAGAAAAATCAATGAACATCCTGACCAACATGAGCTGCAGTCAAAGAAGCCCAAGCTTGAAGCCCTTGGAATCAAGTTGAACTGATGACCTGCCTGAAAACCCACCACTATCCCTTTTGTACTTAGTTTTGTTAGGACTTGTAAATAATATTAATAAGATGATGTTTTTATTATTTCAGTGTCCTTATTTACATTCTAGTACATTCAGTATGAGTAGAAGTCTTTAGCTCACTCTACTGATCAAAACACTTAGGAATAATTTATATCCAAATAGGGGGAGATTGTTGGGTCATGAAAAACCCAAGAATGCTTCAAACATGATTTGGACACAAATTAACTAAGTGTTAACTTAAACCGAGAATAATTCAAGTCACTGAGAGAACAGCCTCTCAGTGAGTCATCTTCAGGATGCTTAAGGCGAATTCAAGTAGAAGGATTCACTACTCAGGAAGGCGGTACTCCCTGAGTAGGACTTAAGCCAAAGAAGAAGATGATGGATTCAGTGAGTGTTGGATAAGAACTCACTGAACCCCAGTCTCCTCAACCAACAAAGTGATTGAAGGACTGAGGAACCAACGCCTGAAGAAATGGCGGGAACAATAGGGAAAAGATCTGAGAAGATATTAGTGTAAGCCCAACACTCTTCTCTTGTCAGATCCAACCTTCCCTATTGCGGCTAAAAGTCATGGAGTGTCAGCCAACAACTCCCAAAGTCTTATTAGCCCTTTCCTATTGGTTCTTGGAAATGACAATTACTATTTGTAATTGTCAGACACGCAACCTCAACAACTTGTATTATATTTAATCACTTATACTTAGATTACTTGTGTATAAATAGAGCAGATGTGAGAGAAGTTGTGTGTGCTTTGTATAATTAAAGTCTTGAACTTTTACAAAGGAACTTCTCTCCTACAAAGAGTATACAACTCACTGAGATAGCTCAGTGGGTATATTGTTACCACTCAAGCAAAACTTGAGTTTCGATAGGAGACACCCCATACCCTTGTCTATTCAATCCCAAGTGTTTGTTCCGCAAAACACTTGGGTATAGATTCTTGGAATTATTTCTAATAAGAATTTAAACGTTGAAAAATATTGTTGTTTTTACATTCACGTTTTATAACTGTTAGAATAATCCTTAAACATTGTATTAGTCATTAACACCAATAGATTAACTTTCTAGTTAATTCTAATCGTGTAAAGGGACCAACACTTCCACTGTCAACAGTTTTGGCTTAAGAATCCTCCAGAATCCTCCTGCTACATAGCACTCTGTGATTGGTCGGTGGGAATTATGAGAGGATTCCGAGTGTTGGCTTGCCAACACCCTTAATATCAGATAAACGCAAAAAATTATGACTCATTATTAACTAGCTTTATTTGACACTTGGCCAAATGTAATGGAAGATTAGTGGGCAAAAAAGTAGCCATTGCACTTTACACTTTTGAAAATTTCAGATAAACGCAAAAATTATGACTCATTATTAACTAGCTTTATTCGACATTTGGCCAAATGCAATGGAAGATTAGTGGGCAAAAAAGTAGCCATTTCACTTTACACTTTTGAAATTTTCTGCATGTTTTCTCGAGAGTCTTCTCCATTTGTTTTTAATCGTCTAGAACTCAACCAACCTTCTTTGTTTGAAGACTAAAAAATAGTAACATCTTTGAGAACTGGTGACATCTTTCAAGTCTGTATTTCAAGGTACTCTTACATATTTTTGGCATAGAATTAAGTTACTAACTGTATACACCAAATTAAGTTACCAAGGTTGTCTACGTCTCAACCTCCCCCATACACCGTAGAAGACGGTATTGGGCCCATAACCCGTGGAAGACGGTATAGGGAGTTACTTTACTTTTTTTGTAGCGAGATAAATCTGTTTGGATCAAAATTAAGGGGGTGTTTGGTATACCTTATTTACTTTTAAGTAAAATAAGCAAGTTTATGATAAGCAAGCAAGTCTAAATAAGTAGGTAGAAGCTGCTTATTTTAATGCTTGAGATCACATAAAAATGTATACTGGTTTTTCTTGATAGCTTATTTTGAGGGGAAAATTTAAAGGAGGTAGAAGCTGCTTATTTCAATAGGCTTATTCGAGATAAATTTTAGATTATTCTTTTTTACTTTTATATTTGGCCTTAACCAAGGTTTTATATTTGACCATAGGCTGTACGTTTTTGGGGACGAGCTTTTTGGAGCGTTTATCATTTAAAATATACAGCTTGTTTAGCAATAATCGTTTGGTTTTTTGATATTGCTTAAATGCTCCAATATGAAACGCTAACTAGCAGGGTACCCGCACGTTGCAGCGGCGGGTACCCTGAAATAAATTTATTTTTCCGGTGAATTATGAATTTTAGTTTTTTAAGGTTTTTTTTTTTTTTTTTTTTTTTTTTTTTTTTTTTTTTTTTTTACAATTTAAATTTACTGATATCAAGAATTTCGTTTATCCCGTGCCCGTTCGGGATCGAGCCCATTTGGCACGTGCCCGTTCGGGCTCGAGCCCTTTTGGCCCGTTACCCGTTCGGACTTAAATATTTGTATAATGTGCTTTATTATTTGTATTAGTGAAATTTAATAATTCTGTTTCAGTTGCTTGTACAATATGCTTGATAATTTGTATTTTTTATGTATGGAGTGTTTTAATAACTGCATTAATTGTATTTATTGACCAGTTAATTAATTGATTATATTAAATATCTTGACCACATTAATTGTGTTTTAATTATGTGCAAATTATTGAATCTTACTATAATAAGCAATGCTTAATTTTAAGAGTTTCTAA
Organism: Artemisia tridentata subsp. tridentata; assembly: GCA_021014915.2. NCBI lineage: Eukaryota > Viridiplantae > Streptophyta > Magnoliopsida > Asterales > Asteraceae > Artemisia > Artemisia tridentata. Next base: position 414,431,578 of record CP139505.1, read on the forward strand.
TTTTAGTAGTCATTTGTGCATTATAAAATAGTATGATAATAGAAGTGTTTAGCATTATCTTTTACGTCATTTTATACTTTAAAAATACACTTTTATACATCTATGATACCAAACGCTTTTATAAGTTAAATAGCTACAACTAACAAGCTACTACTAACTGCTAACACTTACTCCAAGTTTTGCTGCAGTTATTGCAACAATGAATCTGTATAGATCGAGTGACCAAATACATAATGCTCTCACCTTTGGAGTAATTTATTTGTTGTAGTATTTCTATAACCACGGTGTCCGAATTTGAAAATTTCATTTATCATCCATATCATTTCTATACCAGTGCTTCTATTTCGATATTTATAACCCCGTATTTATACAGGGTTCTTGCTATTAAAATTTTAATTTAATTTAATTCAATTTAATAAGAATAAAGGTTTTAATTATCAAAATTTTGAATTTTAGAGAAATATATGAAAATTATGAAAGCTAATAATTTTACACTTCAATTCGTAATGTTAAATATAAGCTTGACTACTTTTTATAAGTTTTGGACTTAAATACAGATTCAATTGACATATCATAATACAATGTTATTTTTCACTTAAGTCTAAAGGGTCTACTATAGGAACCCCCTTATGAGTAGGGTGTTATAAAAGCTAACCCAACCCGAACTCGAATATTGCTTTTCGGGTCGGGTCAATCGGGTCAAAAATTATATTCGGTTCAATCGGGTCAACTCGAATTGACTCGAGTTCTAAAAAAGGTCGGGTTCGGGTATATTTTTATTAACTTCAACCCGAATTGACCCGAACCCGACTAACCCGGCTCAACTAACACTTTTACAATGTAAAAATACTCGGGTTGACCCGAACCTGAATTGACCCGAACCCGAGTAACCCGAGTTCTAAACAAGGTCGGGTTCGGGTATGTTTTTCTTGAGTCTTGACCCGAATTGACCCAACCTGATTGACCCGAACCTGAACGGGTCGACCCGAATAACACCCCTACCTATGAGGCTATAAAAAGGGGGTTTGGTCAAAGATTCTCTTTGTCCCCCCACTATTTATAGTGTAGCACAATTTTTTTATCGGTTTATGTTTCGTATTTCTGTCAGTTTTAAGCGTTTGACTTATTAAACTTTATATTTTATTTTCCGTACTTTCAGGTTTATAGTTTTTTTATATAAACAAAATTATAAAAAAATAAATAAATAAATAAAATAAAAATAATAAAGAAAAAATTGGGGGGGGGGGGGTGCCGTTGAGTTTTTTTTGGGGGGGGGGGTGCGTATAAACTTGCCCAAGTCTAAAAGAAAAAGCAAAAAAGAGAAAGGAGCGGCCAAGTACATATGGCTACCTTTGTTATTTACATCTGTTTCGTACACAAAATTATCAATTTTGACCAAATTGAAGGCCAATTTGACTTATATTAACTAACAAGAAGGTTTTATTTTACCATGTAGCGAAATTGGGCTTTTATATAAATTCAATTTGGTTTTCATCAAACATTCTTTTTCAATTTTGTGTTTCATTTATTGTAAAAAAGATAAAAGAATAAAAGCTTCATTGTTTATTCTATGCAAACTTACTTAAAGGTAAATGTTGATTTTTACAACACCAACACTTGTTAGTGTTAGCAATGTTATTATTTATATAAAACTAGTTGCATGACCCGCTCGATAAGAGACTTACTTTCATTATATTATTTGTTAGTATTACTGAACTAATACTACTACTAATACTACTGTGATTGATAGTAACAAACAAAGAATCATAAGTTGTGTTTAGAGTGTTGCGTATAACCCATGCTAAGCTCATATGAGGCCGGGATAATTTTGTTGAATCTTCTCAATAATTTGTTCAATTTTTGTCCCTTCACACACGTACTCAAGTCTAAACACTAGGTTGAATTGTGTTGTGTGAATACACTGAAATAAGCACTTTATATAAGCAATTTGAAACAGGTTTAACTCGTCTGAAAGATTAGTTAAACTACTTGATGGCATAAAAAATGTCATGCCATAAGATTTATCTAATACCATGCTTTTATTAATGACATTCTCGATCTCCCTTCTTGTCTAACACATCCATGAATCTGCAAAAGAAATCACAAAATCATTATTATTATATGATGCATAAATACGAACTCTAGTATAGAAAAAATAAAGAAAACCTCTTTAAGTATATATGCTCATAAATGTCTAAAAATATCTACGATGGTGTTATTCCCTTACTCTCTTTCGACTTGATCCACTTTCCACAAGCATATATGTGTAAATAAATATATTAAAACTTGAATCGAGCGGTATTATTCATTCATAAATCAATAATAAGTTAGCAATTAAAATATGCGCAAACCGATCATTCTATCTAACACCTTAATAACAAGGAGCTTAGTTATATTAGAAAGCAACCGCCACCACTAGAAAAAAATGGCGGTTCGGGGCGTAGGTTTCACAGATCGTATGTTTAGAGGCGTCGATTTCACAGATAAGATGAGGCAAGGGTGTTGATTGGGCGGTTTTCATCATTGCACAATTATTTTAGGGGCAGTTTTTGTTACACCCCGTGCCCGCTTAGACAAAAAACTTAAAACTTTACACGCAAAAAGCGTGAACTAAAACTGACATTCTGTTACTCTTTTACAATTTGACAAAAATCTATAAACTTACAGACCATGAGACTAATTTTAAATGAAACTAGACTCAATTACCTTCAAAATGCCGGGTGGCACGACCTCTAACGAGTTACGAATCAAAATATACGAATTTTCAAAGTTTGCCAAAACCCACATTCATAAACAAGATGAACAATACTCAGAACCAAGATGAACAAACTCAGAACCAAGATGAACAATTCAGATGCACAATCCAGAACCAATGTGCACAAACTCAGAACCAAGATGTACAATTCAGATGCACAATCCAGAACCAATGTGCACAAACTCAGAACCAAGATGTACAATCCAGATGCACAATCTAGAACCAATGTGCACAAACTCAGAACCAAGATGAGTAATTCAGATGCACAATCCAGAACCAATGTGCACAAACTCAGAACCAAGATGAGTAATCACAACCAAGATGAGCAATCACAGGTTTAGCACCAAAAACCCGTTTTGACCCATTTACACTACAAATCACTTATACCACATCATTTTCCCTCCAAACTTGACCATTAACATAAAAAACGTGTCCAGTACACACTTGACCCGTGTACAACCCAAAATGGGTACTTTTACACTTTTGCCAAACGCCCCCTTAACTTTGACTAGTAACACATAAATCATACTTAGACACAACGATTGACCACTAAAACGATAGGACAACCTTGACATACATTTTGCCACTTGGCTATACTTTACAAAACATAAAAAGACCAACGGGGGTACAAACTTTACTCTTGAGCTCGGTATTCTACCTAAGCTCGTAAACACATAATACCTTTAGTCTCGCATAACCAAATCCTTAATCTCTATATTCAAGCCATCCATAAAAGCATGCCAACCTACAAAACGGTTAGACAACTAAACCGTAAGCACAAAGGCTTAGCAAGTAAAACGATCATAGCATACCATTATACTTCAATCAACACATAAGCATCATATACATTAAACACTTACTTTACGGGTTTACTACTCCACATCTCATTTAACACATAACATCGACTTATACAATAACATCAACTCATCACATAAGCCATATTCATCACATTCCTCAAGCATATCTCAAGTCCATATTACTTGACATAAAACATACATAACACATACATGTTAGAAATCCATATAACACATGTCATCATCATTTTACTTACCTTAGCTTCCAAAGCTAAGCATAACATCAATATCCCACCATTCTTAACCTCTACCCATCATCATCATCCTTAACAATCTCAAGACCTAATAACATAATAATCATTAACATAAACAAGGGTTAACATAACCCATTAAACATACTCATCTATCTTTCTACATCATCATATGATCATATCTTGATCATATGATGAAATCCCACTTTACTCATAATCTATAACCTCATTAACATCAAGAACATAGATACTTACTTGTGATGATCATAGCTAAGGGAGACTACTAATACTTGATCTTCACCTTCTTCTTCTTAGATCATCATTTAGCTTTTCACTCTCTTTTTTCTTCTCACTAAGAACCGGACATCAAGATCTATCTCAATAATGGAGGAAGTGTCTAGAATAAGCTAGATATAATTCGTTAGGTGGCAACTTTGGCCAAGTGTCAAGAATGGCCCCTCAAGTCTCTTTCCTTCTATTTTGGTCACACTACAATTCTTAACACTTTAGCATATAACAAGTTAAGCCCTTGAAGTCTATTCCCTTTCTATTCTTGCCACATAATACTTTCCATAGCTACACGATACATACTTTGACTATCCCTTTCTATTCTTGCCACATAATACTTTCCATAGCTACACGATACATACTTTGACTATCACTTGACTAACAGGTTTGACTAAAATGTTACATTTATTGACTAGCCAATCACATAAGGCCTTAACCCATTTTCATCTAGGGTGGGGTCCCAGTACCCGGGAAACGGGTCTAACAATTCTACCCCCTTATTTAGATTTCGTCCCCGAAATCTCTCGTCTATTACTATCCAAAACTAAATCCCAACATATACTTGTTCTCGCACTTTCAAATCCTTAACCATTTCATTGCAATGATCTAGATGATCTTGCAATTCTAAACTTCTATACCGTAATCTCAATTCATAATCCACTATAAACTACACTTCTTATCACAATCTTTTCCAAAATTTCCAACAATGACGACTTGTCATCCGGAAATATTTAATATTTGACTTTATATAAGTCAAACTTTAACACTATTACCACGTCATTCATCAATGCACTAACATGACCTTAAGTCATATACCGGTTAATTCCACATTCTACTTAATACCAACACGTATCTACTTCAAGGAACCGGCAACTTATTTCAATTTATATGAAGCGCCACATAAATGGCACCTTCAAAATCTTTCTCACGCCTCATTTAAGCAATCTTTCTTATTAAATCTTTGGAGTACTTACACATTATCTTAACAACTTCATGCACAAACTTGCTCGATGCGTCTATCTTAAGGTTTCACATATTACCTTAACGCCGCTATAAATTTTATTCATATTTATCTTTTCTTATGACATCTAACATGTTTTAGTTTTCACTTTCTCATATCACTATCCGTACTCATGTCATATCGGCTACACATAAGCCCACTCATTTATAACTCTTTATTTACATAAAAAGGCGTCCCAATCTATGTAAGTAAGGAATTATAAACTTATGGTTCGGCGATTTACAATTCTTCATTTAAATGAAAAGGCGTCCCAATCCATTTAAATCAAGAAACCATAAACCATCCTACTTACACGCTTCCGACATAACATTCGTACTTATTTTACTTTCCATCTTTTCTAGCCTTGGATCCAATCTCACTAACTTTCCATCCATGCCATAAAGGCAAGCTAACATCCATGCCGCGAAGGCAAGCTATCATCCATGCCATAAAGGCAAGCTAGGCCATCTCAAAGGATGCCAAACACATGCCATGAAGGCAAGCTAACAACCATGCCCTAAGGCAAGCTAACAATCCATGCCATGAAGGCAAGCTGGGCTATCCCGAAGGATACCATAACATCCATGCCATAAAGGCAAGCTGGGCTATCCCGAAGGATACCATAACATCCATGCCATAAAGGCAAGCTAGGCTATCCCGAAGGATACCATAACTAGAGCATTGGATCCAAGCTATATCTATCTTATCCTCTTTACTCATTTTATCTTTTATGCACTTCTATCATTAGGCACACACTATCATTTACTCAATTCTCATTGCCTTAAGCAATATCAATATTCACTATCACATTTACTATCATCTCGACAAGTTCTATATAACACTTGCCCATTTATTATATTTGCATTCTCACAATGCCACTTATTATTCATCCGTCAACCCCAAGTTGACCTATACACTCACTATGTGCCATCTTTATTTTAGACAAGTTCTATATGAATAATGCTTGTCCATTTCAATTCACACACCTTCTACGTGCTCTTACAACACACTTTTACTATTACCCGTCAACCCTTGTTGACCATATTCTCAACTTATACTATCACTTCATTAGTTTATTCAACTTTTACGCATATAAACCTTTATAGGTTTATTCTATCACACTCACATAAATCTCATCATACACATTTCAATATATATTAACATGATTATATTCATGTTTTACAATTCTTTCTAGCGCACTTCATATTACTTATGACTTCTAGCGCAATCTGTATCTTATTCATCACTTCTACTCATCACGCTTAACCATTTATTACTACACATTTTACTTATCATGTTTTATATGCAACATGATCTCATCACGTTTTAACTATACACTTTAACTTTCTCTATTAGTTACTCATATATGAGATCGTGCCTTCAAGCATCTATTCATTATTATATCAATCATGTCTAATCAACCAACTACAAACATACTTCAATATTCATATCTTACTTTATATCACGCTTTCAAAGCATCTATGTTTTTCAAGCACTTACCATGCTTCTTAACTTATTTCACATATCAATGTGTTCTTTTTAATTTTACCGACCACAACTAGGTCAACACATAACACGCATTCCAATGCGTCTATCTCAATTTATACATTTCTATGCCATCGTGCTCTCAAGCACACCGCATAAAACTTAGACATATAATAAACTACCATAGACTTAACATCACATAAGCAATCATATCATAACACTTAACACTTATACAACAAGTGTTAAAACATTCATAATCAAAATCAACTCACATAGTCTATTGTTCATACATCGCATGGCACAAACAATCTACGTCTAAGCATCAACATCTGATCAACCGCCAAGCACTATCTACCTATAACTAAGGCATCATAACCCTTTAATTTACTTACTAGCCCGTCTCTAATACCACTTAGCATTTCTACTCGCATGCCATCACCATGGCTCTACCATACCTTCACATAATAGCAACACAATCACCGGCACCAACCGAGGTGCACGGCTAACTAATCATTTAAGCATCTCAAGTCCCCATGGACTTATATCTCATACACAACAACACTATTACAAGCATACATCACCTATCATCAATAGGCTCAACTAACATAAGACATAATCCGTCTAACACATAGCAATTAATTTTCGCGCGACTAACACTTACGTCCAATGCTTCTACGAGTGGTTTAAGACTAGGCAACCTATAGTAGATACCTAATTCACTTAAACCGAAGCTCTGATACCAATTTGTTACACCCCGTGCCCGCTTAGACTAAAAACTTAAAACTTTACACGCAAAAAGCGTGAACTAAAACTGACATTCTGTTACTCTTTTACAATCTGACAAAAATCTATAAACTTACAGACCATGAAACTAATTTTAAATGAAACTAGACTCAATTACCTTCAAAATGCCGGGTGGCACGACCTCTAACGACTTACAAATCAAAATATACGAATTTTCAAAGTTTGCCAAAGCCCACATTCACAAACAAGATGAACAATACTCAGAACCAAGATGAACTAACTCAGAACCAAGATGAACAATTCAGATGCACAATCCAGAACCAATGTGCACAAACTCAGAACCAAGATGTACAATTCAGATGCACAATCCAGAACCAATGTGCACAAACTCAGAACCAAGATGTATAATCCAGATGCACAATCTAGAACCAATGTGCACAAACTCAGAACCAAGATGAGTAATTCAGATGCACAATCCAGAACCAATGTGCACAAAATCAGAACCAAGATGAGTAATCACAACCAAGATGAGCAATCACAGGTTTTGCACCCAAAACCGGTTTTGACCCATTTACACTACAAATCACTTATACCACATCATTTTCCCTCCAAACTTGACCATTAACATTACTTTAACATAACAAATGTGTCCAGTACACACTTGACCCGTGTACAACTCAAAATGGGTACTTTTACACTTTGCCAAACGCCCCCCTTAACTTTGACTAGTAACACATAAATCATACTTAGACACAACGGTTGACCACTAAAACGATAGGACAACCTTGACATACATTTTGCCACTTGGCTATACTTTACAAAACATGAAAAGACCAACGGGGGTACAAACTTTACTCTTGAGCTCGGTATTCTACCTAAGCTTCTAAACACATAATACCTTTAGTCTCGCATAACCAAATCCTTAATCTCTATATTCAAGCCATCCATAAAATCATGCCAACCTAAAAAACGGTTAGACAACTAAACCGTAAGCACAAAGGCTTAGCAAGTAAAACGATCATAACATACCATTATACTTCAATCAACACATAAGCATCATATACATTAAACACTTATTTTACGGGTTTACTACTCCACATCTCATCTAACACATAACATCGACTTATACAGTAACATCAACTCATCACATAAGCCATATTCATCACATTCCTCAAGCATATCTCAAGTCCATATTACTTGACATAAAACATACATAACACATACATGTTAGAAATCCATATAACATATGTCATCATCATTTTACTTACCTTAGCTTCCAAAGCTAAGCATAACATCAATATCCCACCATCCTTAACCTCTACCCATCATCATCATCCTTAACAATCTCAAGACCTAATGACATAATAATGATTAACATAAACAAGGGTTAACATAACCCATTAAACATACTCATCTATCTTTCTACATCATCATATGATCATATCTTGATCATATGATGAAATCCCACTTTACTCATAATCTATTACCTCATTAACATCAAGAACATAGATACTTACTTGTGATGATCATAGCTAAGGGAGACTAATAATACTTGATCTTCACCTTCTTCTTTATAGATCATCATTTAGCTTTTCCCTATCTTTTTTCTTCTCACTAAGAACCGGACATCAAGATCTATCTCAATAATGGAGGAAGTGTCTAGAATAAGCTTGATATAATTAGTTAGGTGGCAACTTTGGCCAAGTGGCAAGATTGGCCCCTCAACTCTCTTTCCTTCTATTTTGGCCACACTACAATTCTTAACACTTTAGTATATAACAAGTTAAGCCCTTGAAGTCTATTCCCTTTCTATTCTAGCCACATAATACTTTCCATAGCTACACGATACATACTTTGACTATCACTTGACTAACAGGTTTGACTAAAACGTTACATTTATTGACTAGCCAATCACATAAAGCCTTAACCCATTTTCATCTAGGGTGGGGTCCCAGTATCCGGGAAACGGGTCTAACTGTTTTTAAAATAGGCAGCTAGGGTTAATGTGTGAGAGGTTAGATCTTGTTGAATAGAGGAGATGAGAATGCAGGAAATATTTATTTTTTCCTAATAAACCCTACAAATAATGACGGACGTTTTTATTTTCCATTTTCTTGTAATACCCTTATTAAACTTTTCATGGTTTTTACTTATTAACAAAGTTTTCCTAATCTTTTCTCTAATGACACAAATGGCACATATCATCTCATCCATTGATCAAAAAATCCAACGGTTTTAAAAGTGGTTCTCGTAGTTCTTGCAGATAAGGTGGTTCTGAAAATAAAGTTACACTATATATATATATATATATATATAGTGAGACTTTCTTGCGAGAACTGAGAGAACCACCAAAAACATACATGCACGCCTTCAATAATTGTATTTTTTCACATATGTTCTAAAAACAACATATATGTTTTTAAAAAAACATAGTTGTTCTAAAGAATTTGATAAGAAATTGGAAATACAACATTTTTCTTTGAAGGTGTGCATGTATGTTCTTATAAGGCGTGCAACGACAATATTGCGGCCTTGTGTAAGGTTTTTGTGAAAAAAGAGGATGAGTTCATGATGATATTGAAGAACATAGGTGGATACTTACGATTATTGATGATTTGCATGTATTTTTATTTTATTTTAAAAGGCGTGCATGTATGTTTTTTGTGGTTCTCTCAGTTCTCGCAGATAAAATGGTTCTCGTAAGAAAGTCCCCCTATATATATATATATATAGTGAGACTTTCTTGCGAGAACCATCTTATCTGCGAGAACTGACAGAACCACCAAAAACATACATGCACGCCTTCAATAATTGTATTTTTGCACATATGTTCTAAAAACAACATATATGTTTTAAAAAAAACATGGTTGTTCTAAAGAATTTGATAAGAAATTGGAAATACAAATTTTTTCTTTGAAGGTGTGCATGTATGTTCTTATAAGGCGTGCAATGACAATATTGCGGCCATGTGTAAGGTTTTTTGTAAAAAAAGAGGATGAGTTCATGATGATATTGAAGAACATAGGTGGATACTTACGATTATTGATGATTTGCATGTATTTTTATTTTATTTTAAAAGGCGTGCATGTATGTTTTTGGTGGTTCTGTCAGTTCTCGCAGATAAGATGGTTCTCGCAAGAAAGTCTCCCTATATATATATATATATATATATATATATATATATATATATATATATATATATATATATATATATATATATATATATATATATATATATATATATATATATATATATATCTCGCAGATAAGATGGTTCTCGCAAGAAAGTCTCCCAATATATATATATATATATATATATATATATATATATATATATATATATATATATATATATATATATATATAGGGAGACTTTCTTGCGAGAACCATCTTATCTGCGAGAACTGACAGAACCACCAAAAACATACATGCACGCCTTTTAAAATAAAATAAAAATACATGCAAATCATCAATAATCGTAAGTATCCACCTATGTTCTTCAATATCATCATGAACTCATCCTCTTTTTTCACAAAAACCTTACACACGGCTGCAATATTGTCGTTGCGCGCCTTATAAAAACATACATGCACACCTTCAAAGAAAAATTTTATATTTCCAATTTCTTATCAAATTCTTTAGAACAACCATGTTTTTTTTAAAGCATATATGTTGTTTTTAGAACATATGTGCAAAAATACAATAATTGAAGGCGTGCATGTGTGTTTTTGGTGGTTCTGTCAGTTCTCGCAGATAAGATGATTCTGAAATGAAAGTCCCACTATATATATATATATATTATATATATATATATATATATATATATATATATATATATATATATATATATATATATATATATAAAGTCCACTTTGGTAGAAAAGTGTACAAATCACCCTCTCCTTCCCCTCCTTTTTTTCACACCAAAATACAGGGACCTGATTGTATTTTCCTTCATTCTTTAAGGGAGGTTTTGTATATTCGCACCCCATCCTCCACCCCCCCCCCCCCCGGAAAAAAATTATTTTTTGAGCCAAAATTTTTTTCTGGGGCCAATTTTTTTTTCGGGCCAAAAATTTTCCCGCCAAATTTTTATAATATGCACCTTTTTATTTTGGTGCATCACAGTTGTAAAAATTAGTTATAACTATGATGCACCAAATTTTATTACTGTGATGCACAAAAAAAAAAAGGTGCATCATAGATATAAAATTTTTGGCGGGATTTTTTTTTTTTTTTTTTTTTTTTTTTTTTTTTTTTTTTTTTTACCGAAAAAGAATTTTTCTTTGGGGGGGGGGGGGGGGGGGGGTAGGTGTGGGTTTCAAAACTTACCCTAAAGTTTGAGATGTTTGCACCAACTAATCCCAGGGCGACTACTCTTTTGGATATACCTGGGTTTCCGACTCGATATTGCGAGCAACTAATCCCAGGGCGACTACCCATTTGGATAGCCCGGAGTCGGCGCAGGTGAACCTTCGTGGCCAATGGAGGATTAATTTTCTCCCCAGGGTTCGAACCCAAGACCTCTAGGCACTTTCGTCCTAAGAGGCTAAGCTCTTACCACTGGGTCACCCCATTGGTTTGTTTACTACTCGTAATTGACACGTAGATGATTACATATATTTTGTTCGTGTTTGTTCTTTTAGCAAATTAACACAAATGAGCAGCACGAACATGGTCACAAATTGTTGGTAATTCAAAGACAAAACAAACAAACAAATCCAAACAAACGAAACGAAAGATTTATTCAAATTATCAAACAAAATTCAAAGGTACCAACACAAAAACTAATTCAAAAGGTACAAAGAATTCTAATGCTAATAATCACTATTTATAGGCAAAACTAACCGTCATAAATTACGTTAATTTAAAGTCATTAAGTAATGAACATTGTGCCTTTGTATTTACGCTAATTTAAAGTCATTAACTTTTGACCTTAACAAACCGATCATATGATTTTGTTTACTGTTTAGACTTGAAAATATGTTATGCTGGTTCTTTTAACAAATAAACGAGCATTATGAAGTAAACCAAACAAAATTAGATAGGGTAGTATACTAGGTATACCTTTAAATATTTATCTTATAAAAAATTTGCCGTAAGAAAGATAATCAAAATACAATCGATTTGATTTTTACGCAATTTATAATATATATAGAAGTGTGTATACATTAGTATATAAAAAGTTTGATAGTTTAGAAGATTTAAAAAAAAAAAAAAAAAAAATCATTTTCATTTTTAACTTTTATATATACCTTTTGTATACCGAAGTTAAAAGTCTAAATGAGAAATAGAGTATGGAATTAAGATCCAACTAATGAAACGGGTCATGAGCCACAACATTTATCTTTCTGAAGTTTCGTCTTTAGCTAACAAAATGACCCTATTTATTTAAAGACTTTTATCCAAATAAAATATTTAATTGTACTAACGACAATACACATATCTCTACATGCATGCTGCCAAACTATTGAGCGTATAAAATTTTCATACTTTTTGCGTCATCACTTAATAGCCTAATTTAAACTTTGGCATTAGTGGTGTAGATTAGAATGCTAGAAGTGCACGAGTCGGTATACATGACATAGGTGAGAGAAGTGAAATCTTCTTTGGTTATATAATATAGTGATGGAAGTGCTATAACCTAAATAGTCAACTGTTCGATTCCCAAAAAATCTGCCTCTCGTTTTTATTTTCATTTTTTTTGTTGTTGCTAACAACTCACTGCTTTTTTATTTTGGATATATATATATATTTCAAAATAAATAAATAAAGAAAAAACTCTTGATGTCATTATAAAGTTAAGTAAACCTAAGGGCATCCACAACCCAAGGTATATTGAGAAGTTTAATTGACATGACATACATTAAATCCATTGTGAAAATGCCACCTCATGCGTGTATTTAATGGTATAGTGGAGGAGAGGTGATGACTTGCATATGAATATATGATGATGCCATCATGCATTAGTAGTCTATATGAGGCTGGAGTTGCATTGAATGGTATAGTGGTATAGGTCTGCTAACATGGGTATGGAAATGTAGTCATGAGTGAGTTCATTGACTTTAGAGGATGAATGGTATGAAAGGAGGGATGTAGCCTTCTGTTGGTGTTCTATCTGGTTGCTTGCTGGTGTGAGGATGTAAATTACATCAATGATTTGGATTGATCACACTAGGGAGGAAATATAGTCCTCTGGTGAATTGGTGACTGAATGTTGTTAGTATAAGTGGTTGTTTGAATGTTCTTGTTAATGAAAATTGGTATAGTTGTATTCCTAATGCAGTCTATATGATAGCTATGCATTTGTCATAGTACATATTGATTGAATTAAGGTTTTATATATTTGTTGTGAAGTTAATTAAAGTTCACCAGTTCATTAAAAAAAATTTCGTATTGTAGTGTGGAGGACAATAATCAAGAATCGTATTGATAGATTGATTAATTGAGCTAGTATATATTCACTTTCTCTCCTAAACCTAACTAGAGAACACAGTTAAATAAACATTTGAATGAAGAAATGAAGGTTAATACAAAATGAGTGCTAAGAAATGAGCTGATAGATCAGGTGGGAGATCAGTGGGTACACACACAATTTTTTTTTCAAGTCTTTTACAGTGTCTAACTATTTTGATCCAGGTGGCGTCTTTAGAACGCCTCACAGTAAATTCGATAATTCATAACAATATGTCACCAATAATTCATACTCTACCGACAAAATAAAATCACTTTCATAGTCTATTCCGGTTTATTTATCAAGTGTCACCAATAATTCATACTTGGTTCTTTTCTCTAGCTGTCTTCCACTTTTGTGGTCAATTATTAATAAAATTTGATTCTCACCTTTAATACTTTGTCTTTTCTCAAGCTGTCTTCCACTCTTCTGGTCAATTATTAATAAACATTTGATGCTCACCTGATTTGTTTTGTTCAGTAAACACAACAACCTTGAGAGCTCGTGAATATTTAAAGTCTGTCTCGGTTTCAAGGTATTTTTACTTATTTAGCATTTTTGGTATAAGTTACTAATTGCAGACACCAAGAAGATCTTACTTTTTTTAGTTCACAAGTACGTTATGTAACGTTTATAAGTTTGATAGTATCATTATTTTGGTATGTATTAATCTTAAAATGAAACTTAGTGAAATAAATATGTTTATTTCTAGAAAAATGGATGTTGTATCTGCAATCCCGAAGTGCTTATTTCTAAGTAGCTTATCAGGACTTATGGATATACAATAAAAATAAGCAATCCCAAGCAGCCTTAATAAGTTAATATAACAAAGTATGGATACTGAATTACCATTTTCATCCCTTTTGTTGGTAGTTCGGTCTGGTTTACAAACACTACCCATGTAATCTGCTTATGCAAACAGTTTGACCGGTCAACCCAAAACCTGCTTAGACCCAAGCTTAACCTGTTTATTTTTGTGTCGTTTCAATAATTTCCACACCTTTGGTTTTGTTTATATGATTTCTTATGTCTCAGGAAAATGGAGTTTGTATCTGCAATCCTTAATCCTGTTGTGAATCTCTTGTCGGCTCATATTACGAAAAAGCTGAAATATCTCACTTCTTCCACGGAATATGTTAAACGCATGAAAAACAAAATGCAGTTTTTGGAAGATCAAAGAGCTGAGATTGAAGAACACGTGAGAGAAAATGATGAAAGAAATCGTAAGATACCTGTTCATGTACCACGGTGGTTGGAAGAAGTTAAAAAGATCAAGGAAGAAGTTGACAACATTTCAAGCAACGACATCGGATGTTTTGATGTAAAAAAGAAGTATCGAGCAGGTAGAGATGCATTGAGGCTTACCGAGGATATCGAGGGTCTTATCAAAGAGAGTTCTGACATCATCTGGCGTGATGCTGAAAAACCTCTTGGAAGAGTCGATACCAAACGCCTGGCATCAGCATCAGGTGGAGGTACCCAAAATCTGTTCAAGTCAAGAGATAAGATGTTCAATGATGCATTGAAGCTCCTTCAACAAGATGATGATGATGCGGCTCGAGTGATAGCTTTGTGTGGAATGGGTGGTGTGGGGAAAACCACACTGATGAACCAACTGAAAGAGGCTGCAGAAGATAACACGATATTTAAGTGGATCTTGGTTGCAGTTATTGGGAATACTCCCAACTTGTTTGCTATTCAGGAGGCCATAGCAGCACACATTGGCGAACCTCTAACTGAAACTGATGAAACACTAAGGGCAACTCGTCTTTCTAAAAGATTTAATAAACTTTCCGAGAAAAAAGAAAGGTGTTTGGTGTTATTGGACGATGTGTGGGAGAGGATTAATCTCGAAGATATCGGATTAGGGAGTCCTTTGCCAAAGGGGGTCAAGTTGTTGCTCACATCACGAGATGAAAATATTTGTCAACAAATTGCAGGTGATGCTGATTCTGTTCTTGAAGTTGTTAGAGTTGATGTCTTGGAGGAAGGGGAAGCACGGGATTTCTTTTCTCGAATCGCAGGAGTTACAGAGGAGCATGATCATGATCTCTATCAAATAGGATGTGAGATTGTCAAAGAATGTGGTCGTTTGCCACTTGCCATCAAACTCATTGCTGCAACTCTTAAATGTCAGAAGAAATTTGTATGGAAGCGTACACTCAAGCGTTTGAAGAAAAATGATCTTGACACGAACGTGCAAAAAATAATTAAGATGAGCTACGATAGTTTAGTGCATGATGATAAAGTGATTTTTCTGCTTTGTGGCATGTTCCCCGAGGACTATAATATTCCGATAGAAGATCTGACAAGATATGCATGGGGATTAAAACTTTTAGAACGAGTTTCTACTATGGAAGATGCTAGAGACAGCACACAAACAAGTGTGAGCAATCTAAAAAATACATATTTGTTGATGGATGGTGATAGTCGTCACTGTGAGTGTGTGAAAATGCATGATCTTGTGCTTGCATTTGTGGTGGGTACTGTTTCCAAAGGTGATGAGGACGGATGTTGGATCATTCACCATGATGATTTCTCAAAGTGGAGTGAAGCTGATATTAAGAGCCAGTCTTGCAAACAAATTTCATTAGCATGCAAGGGTATGTCGGAGTTTCCCATTGACTTTAAGTTTCCAAATCTTAGGTTTTTGAAACTTATGCAAGGAGATGAGTCATTAAGGTTCCCTCAAGACTTTTATGTAGGAATGGAAAAGCTTCAAGTCATAGCATTTGAGAAGTTGGAGTATCCATTAGTTCCCACATCTGTTCAGTTCTCCGCCAACCTTCGAACTCTTTGTCTCCATGAATGCTCATTGACGTTTGATCTAAATTGTATAGGAAATCTTTCGAATCTGGAAGTCCTTAGCTTTGCTAATTCTGGCATTACAATCCTACCTTCCACATTCGAAAATTTGAAGAAGCTAAGACTACTCGATGTAACAGGTTGTTACAATCTTGTTATAGATGACGGTGTCTTGAAAAGCTTAGTGAAGCTTGAAGAGCTTTATATGAGATCTGGTTATAAAAAAGCTTGCTGGTTCACAGACAACAACTGTAGTGAACTTGCAGAGCGTTCAAAGAACCTTTGTGCATTAGAATTTGAATTTTTTGGTAACAATGCTCATATGAAGAACATGTCTTATGAGAATCTTACAAGATTCAAGCTCTCGGTGGGATGTTCTTTTACAGAAGTTCTCGGGATGCACAGGTCTCAATTTGAATTGCGCTCATATGATAACAGCTTGAAGCTAGTCACCAACAAAGAAGAACTACTGAAATCTAAAATCAACCAGCTGTTTAAGATCACAGATGCACTTTATCTACAAGTGAATGATATGAATACTCTTGAAGATGTTGACGTGGAATTCCCGCATCCTCCTCGAAACTCTTCGTTTTACAATTTGAGATCCCTTGTAGTTTCAAAATGTGCAGAGTTGAAATACCTTTTCACACTGAGTGTTGCAACAACGTTGTCAAAGCTAGAATATCTGGAAATTTCCGGATGCCCTAATATGGAAGCAGTCATACATACTGGGAATGATGGATCAGATATAATTAAGTTTTCCAACTTAAAGTATCTCAGGTTGGCTGAGCTACCAAAGCTATTGAGTTTCAGCAATAACGTCAATGTAATTGAGCTGCCACGTCTCATGGAGTTGCAACTTGAAGGCCTTCCGAAATTTGCAAGCATTTATCCCGATAGTAATATATCCGCCACACAATCTTTCTTGAACGCACAGGTAAGTATATGCTTTGTATTAATATACTTATATTAACCATCTTTTCAACTAAAAGTGTTTTAATAATAGGCGGGTATCTAATGAATGAACAAATTTTAAATAATTTGCAGGATGCGGCTCCTAAGCTGGAGAAACTGGTTGTTTCTGATATGGAGAATTTGAAGGAGATATGGCCTCCTCAGTTTAGCAACTTAGTAGCAGCTTGAGAAGCATTGAAGTGAAGAGATGTGATAGTCTTGTGAAGCTTTTTTCATGCAATCCATTTCCATTCCTGAATAATCTACAAGAGCTTAAAGTTGAAAGGTGTGATTCTGTTGAAGTGATATTCGACATCGACATGGGATGTGTTGGTGAAATGGATAAAGTTAGCAGCAGCTTGAGAAGCGTTGAATTGAAAAGATTAGGGAAGCTTAGAGAGGTGTGGAGGATAAAAGATGCTGAAAATAAACTAATCACACCTGCCACAACCACTTTTGATATGACAGCACTCAAAGAAGTTGAAATTAGAAGATGCGGCAGAGATAGTGGGAGAAACAATGAATTGGCTGAGAGTAACCAAGATCAAGAGGTACGACTCCTAAATTAAATGTTTAAAACAATGAATTGTTTTGTTGTAATTTGTTAGGTACTCCGTATTTTTGAACTAGATAAAATAATAATATTTGAAATAAAGTTTTCTAGACATTTTGAATAAAAACCATTTTACATGATTTTTTTTCTACCTTAGACATTTTGGATAATTTATCCAAATATTTCTAATTTGTTTTTTTAGTAATGTACAGATACGGTCCTATGATTTGCCAAAAATTACTTATTTTGTCTCTAAGTATTAAACAATGGCAACTATAGTCTTTACTTTTGAAATTAGTTACGCTTTTGGTCCATTCTTTAACATATAAGAAGGTGCATATGTAGGAATGTAAAATTTTCAAAGTACACTAAATGTACATGGCAAAACATTATTAATGCTACACAAAATATTTAGTTTACTTAAACATTAAAGCAACCATTCATAAGTGAAATACTACAATTTTAGAGCCAAACTTGGAAAATGGCAAAGTATTGGATTATTGATGCTAGAATGGGTGGAGTGACAAGTTAGGTAAGAATGGTATTACATTTTATAAGTTAGGGACTAAATCCGTAATTTTTACTACAGTATTCCTTGGATTTTACTTTTTCTTTTTTGAACACGGATTTTACTTTTTCAAAAGTCAAAGTTTGTTGCAGTTATGAACTCTATCCAGTTTTAGTCCATGGAATTTATTACTAAATGATGATGCAGATTGATGTTGTATCTATATCTAAAGTGGCACTCCCATCCTATCTATTACACACTTTTTATCACCTTCATAAACTTGCATTGGAGGACTGCAAAGCTGTGGAGGTGGTCTTTGAGATAACGACTCCAAGTAGTAGAGAATCACCTCAACAACCACCAATTACTCCCCTATCTTGAAGAATTAGAGTTACATAATATGGGGAGGATGAGTCATGTGTGGAAGTGCGATTGGAATGAATTCTTAATTCTTCAAAAACCACAGTCACAGTCCTCATTCCATAACCTCACAACCATAACAATGTACGACTGCCACAGCATCAAGTACTTGTTTTCACCTCTCATGGCGAAACTTCTTTCCAGTCTAAAGAAAGTTGATATAAGGTCTTGTGATGCTATTGAAGAGGTTGTTTCAAACAGAGATGATGAAGATGCGTCTATATATTCCCACACAACCACCACTTTCTTCCCTCATTTAGACATTCTTGAGCTTACAAAACTCAGAAGTTTCAAGTGTATTGGTGGTGGTGCCAATGGTATATCTACTGATAATCATGACCAGGTATTTTTCCTATATATTCAGCGACTAAAATAAAGATTGGTTAATTTTGTTAATATTATTAGCTCTGTTAATTTTATAATTAAATTCTCGTTTTTTTTCAGTTATCTTCTTGGTCCTTATGCCAATACGCTAGAGAGATAAGTATAACAAGTTGTGATGCATTGTCAAGTGTGATTCCATGGTATGCTGTAGGACAAATGCAAAAGCTTCAGTTGCTGAAAATAGAAGATTGTGAATCAATGACAGAGGTGTTCGAAACTAAAGAAATCAACAAGAGTGGTATTGATACTGGAAAGTCACTTCCAAGGCTAGAATATATTACGATGCTCAAACTTCCAAAACTAAAGATCTTGAAAATTCAAGGGTGTAACCTTTTGAAACATATATTCACACTTTCCACCCTTGAAAGCCTCGCAGAACTCGAAAAGTTAAAGATAAAGGATTGTGAATCAATGACAGAGGTGTTTGAAACTGAAGAGATCAACAAGAGTGATACTGATACTGGAAAGTCACTTCCAAAGCTAGAATATATTACGATGCTCAAACTTCCAAAACTAAAGATCTTGAAAATTCAAGGGTGCAACCTTTTGGAACATATATTCACATTTTCCACTCTTCAAAGCCTCACGCAACTCGAAGAGTTAGAGGTAAAGGATTGTGAGGGAATGGAAGTCATTGTTAAGAAAGAAAGTGGAGAGCTAACAACGACATCTGATGATGCGGTCTTTCCTAATTTGAAGTCCCTTATACTAGTCAATCTACCAAACTTTGTGGGTTTCTTCTTGGGAAAGAATGAATTCATATGGCCAGCATTGGAAAAGGTTGTGATTGGTGAATGCCCACAAATAACGGTGTTCACTTATGGTCAATCTACAGCTCCGAAGATTAACTTCATAAATACAAGCTTAGGCAAACATAGTGTTGAATGTGGCCTTAACTTTCATGTGACGACCACCTCGCATCAGGTATATTTTCTATTTAAAAAATTAGAAAAGAAAAAACCTACCCACCTTGCATAAGGCCTTGCTATAAATTATAATTTTCATCAAGATTATAACGTATTTATTGGATCGAAAGTAATAAAATAGCAAATACAAATGGTTTGGTTATGTATGTGATCCACAAAACCCAAAATTGTAATAAAATTGGATCGTATTAGAACCGTATTGTACTCATCTGGCGTTTTATCATTTAACCAACTTTACGTACAATTATCTCTGACTTAAGCTTGTGGTGCTTTTTTTTGACCTTGTAGGCCCGATTACCGAGTTATGAAAGTACAAGCTCATACCGCCCGACTACTATGGAACGGCTGCCTTGGTCTTATCATAATTTGATCGAAGCGAATATGTACAAGTATAAGACCAGTGATGGACAGGCTCTTTTTTCTTCCGATAAGCTGCTACAACTGCAAAAGCTTGAAACTGTCCATTGTAGTTTTTGTCAGGACATTGAGCAGATATTTGATTCACAAACTGTTGCTGAAATTCCAAACTTGAGACAAGTGGGCTTATGGGAGTTATCTAGTCTCAAGTATATATGGAAGAGCAAGCAGGGGACAGTGTTAAAGTTTCCAAACCTAACAAGACTGTCTATTGTAGGATGTGGTAGTTTAGAATATGTATTTACATGTCCTATGGTTGGTAGTCTATTGCAACTCCAGGAACTACATATAAGTTACTGCAGCAGAAGAATGAAGGTAATTGTGAAGGGAGAAGAAGAAGAATGTGATGCCATAGTGAATGCTATTGTGGAGTTCCCTTGTCTAAAGTCCTTAAAACTTCAATCTCTTTATAGTCTCGAGGGATTTTGCTTAGGAAAGGAAGATTTTGAATTTCCATCATTGGATACCTTGCAAATTGGTTGGTGTCCAAAAATGACGGTTTTCACCAAGGGAGATTTGTCTACT
The DNA here is from genome assembly GCA_021014915.2 of Artemisia tridentata subsp. tridentata. NCBI lineage: Eukaryota > Viridiplantae > Streptophyta > Magnoliopsida > Asterales > Asteraceae > Artemisia > Artemisia tridentata. Next base: position 414,452,841 of record CP139505.1, read on the forward strand.
CCAAAGCTACACGCAATTAGTATAGAGGATAGGAAGTATAATATACACAACAGGCCACTCAACTCCTTTTTAACATCTTAAATAAGAGGAGGGACTAAAGATGTAAAAGTTGATGTTCTTACACTTGACAACTCCTTCATTCAACGAATCTCATACCGATTCACCAGCAGAATGAGGATCTCCAGCCAATCATTCACGTGATCTGTTTTCAGGCAAGTTGTTCAATTTATGTTTTTTATTTTGTAATGAACTCAAATTATATCATATGATTTTGCGTATGTATTTAGGATTACAGGTAATTGGGTATTTTGAATTGGAAGTATTTGATTTAGGGTTTAAGTCATAGCCTGATTGATTTCTGCGTTATTTTCATAATATGATTCGTAAAATATTTGAATTGGATCTGTTTATCAGCTACTTGGTAAAGGTTGAAAAAAAGAAAAAGAAATCAAGAAGGATAGATGGTTTGAAAAGGCACATTTGATTTAGGGTAACTTGGCAATGGTTGTATCTGTTAGAAATAAAAAACCTTGCCTTTAATCTTTAGTGATATATAGTTTAGTTTTATAACGGAATAATGACCACTCACCACCCACTTACCATCACCACCACCAATCACCACCACCACCACTCACCATCGCCACCCACTGCCACTACCGCCACCACCCACCACCACTTACCACCGCCACTCACTACCACCACTTACCGGTTGAACCATTCCGGTCGAAAAAACGGTTCAAATTAAACCGGGTGGGTCAACCCGGTTTTCGATGTGTATTAATAGTGTGTTAATAGTTTCCAGCTTTGCACATGTTTTCTAAAAATAGTGTAAGGACTTCCTAAGATAGATAAGTTTTCACTTTTCCATTATATGTAGTATAGATATAGATGTATAGCCTTGAAACTTCACTTATGGTAATCAAACCTTTTCCATTATTTGTTAGTTCTTTTTTAAATATGAAAATATTTTTTATGAAGGCAGTCGGGAACACAAGGAGCTCTTACTGGAGTAGGGTTGTCAATTGGCTACACGACTAGAAATGATGGAGCTCTATCTGGAATTATGGTTATTTCAGCTACTCCAGGGGGTCCCGCCAGTAGGGCTGCCATTTCCCCTGGTGATCTGATTATGGCTATTGATAATACGAGTACAGAAACGATGGACATTTATGATGCAGCAGAGCGCCTGCAGTAAGTTATCATTGACTGTTTCTAATTCTTTGTTAGTTAATGCACTCCTTGAGCCTTAAAGTAAAGTATAGACTTTTAACCGACTCTCAGGGGCCCCGAAGGAACTGAAGTACAGCTAAAAGTACGAAGTGGATCCGAGATAAAGCAGCTATCGTTGACGTACGTTCATTTGCTTCTATTCCTTCCATTTAAATTTGCTGCAAGCTTCATATGTCTGATCGTTTGTGTAAATTATAAGAACAAGGTATCAAAATATAAACATGGGTTTCCTCTTGTTAGAGTTGGATATAGATTTAAAAAGGGTGGATCAGGCGGATTGGGTGATAGAACAAAATCATTTATAACTAAATGGATTGAAGTTGTTCTGGACGCCTTAACTATAGCACTTCATTTGTACACTAGTTAAAATGTTAAAAAGGGTGAATCTCTTAACGTACCTGTTATAAATTTGTTAGGGGAAGACACTTTAGAATACAAGATGATGCAATATTTCTAATTTTATAACCTGTAGCTTTATTTGTAAATAATCATTCTAAGTTCTAACAAAAAAGCCGTTCCAGCTGCTGTCAAGGAAGCAATTGAAACTTTAAGGAGAGAAAGTGTTGACGGTTTTGTATTGGACCTCCGCAATAATAGGTAATATTCTTATAAGTTATAACGATCAGTGTTTTTGGGATTCATTTTAAGCATTGTTATTGTAATGCTTTCTAAAAGATGATTAAATTGTGATGCAGTGGTGGTCTTTTTCCCGAAGGAATTGAGATCACTAAGATTTGGTAAGTCTGCAGTAACTTATAGCTTTTTGCTGGCTTTTTAGAGTGGTATCTGGCTTTTATGTTTGAAATCATGGTTTAACGAAAAATTTTGGGTAAAAATTTTGACCCATTTGCTTCTGAATGTGCTATACGTGTTTAAGTTTTTATCTTTAACGGTCAAACAAGTAAATAAGTATTGCTTTTATTGGAAATAGCTTAAATGGGTTGAAGTTTTCCTAAAATTGTTATCATATTAGTTCAAAGTTCTTATGGTATAACTGATGCAAACCACTGAACCAGGTTGGATAAAGGTGTGATTGTGTACATCTATGATAGCCGTGGTGTTCGAGATATATATGACACTGATGGAACCAATGCAATAGCTGCTTCAGAACCTCTAGCCGTGCTGGTAATGCCATCTATACCAATCTTTTCATCAATGTGCTGTAATGGCTTTCATTGTTAAGTCACTGTTGCGATTTAGATTGCTGCAATAAGTAAATGGGTTGAAATGGCCACCTGTAAAAAGTTTTTTTGTTCTTTTAGGTGAACAAAGGAGCTGCAAGTGCAAGCGAGATCTTGGCTGGTGCTTTAAAGGATAACAAGCGTGCAGTGCTTCTTGGAGAACCCACTTACGGCAAAGGGTAAACAATTTTCACAATACTTATACTTTTAATAGCATTACATTTTCGATAAAATCTCCTAAAACGTTCTTTATTCACAGAAAAATTCAATAGGTATTTGAAATGTCTGATGGATCTGGCTTGGCTGTTACTGTTTCTCGTTATGAAACCCCTGATCACATAGACATCAATAAGGTTCTCTATCTTCCTATCCCTCTCTACACACAGAGACTATCAATCTCTTTGGTTTTTGACGGACCTGGTATTTTTGACCCATTTGCTTATATGAATGAGTCAGTTTGGAATATGTATTATCGTAAATGACCCAAATGGACAAATTTTGAGAACATTAGACAAACACGTGCTTGTGGGTCAACTAGGCCCCAGTCATTCAACTTGCACTAACAGTTACCCATTTGACCCGTTACAAGCCCGTTATACTTTGCCTTCCTTAAAATTTAACTACTGTATAACTGCCTTCCCGTTGCAGGTTGGCATAATTCCTGATCATCCGTTGCCAGCATCATTTGCTAAGGACGATGATGGTTTTTGTGGCTGCATTGGAGATCCTGCTTCTGGCTGTTTTCTAAACAAAGTTGGATTATTTTCAAGATGATACACTTGTATAATAGACTCGAATTACCATTTATTCAACTTTTGGTTATATGTTCAAAAGTCCGTGACTGGCATTTGTATAGTTTTGAAGGAAATCGGATAAGAGTGGTTAATCTCTTGTTGTAACTGTAAATTACTAACATGTAACGAGTTCCAAATCTACAATGTGGCTTGTGACTGAGCTGATACTTACCTACAGTCAGTATCCAACTGGTAGTCTGCTACCGGGTATATTTGATTCTGATCTCGCATCTGTAGTTATTAGAGAACTGATCTCGGTTCAAACTTTTTCCATATGTTGGTTTAATTCTTTATTTGGGGAAATGTATGATCTTCAAACTTGCTGTTATATATACTTCAAACTCTTAAACCTCGAGTTTGTAATTGTTTTGGGATAGCCATTAGAACCGGTTTGTAACCGGTTTTTTCAAACCGGTTTGGAAAAACCGGTTCCAACGGTAATGTTCTTATTTCTATACAGTAGGCATGATAGATCTGTTGGGGGTCATTTGTTATTAAACCATCACAATAACTTTAATAACCTACCTCAACTACTTTCTTATCTTATTAAACCATCACAATCTTCATTGTTTGATTCAAGTAACTTGCTAATAAACACCATGCAAAACACGATCATGTTGCCTTCTTCTAGTCCCATTAACCGGTCTTTGTTGTTTCATAACCCTAAATCCATACAAAACATTGGTTCCCCAAATGGGTTTGGTGTGATGGGACATAATCAAACCCGGAATCGATCGAATGCATGCCCACTGTTAAGAAACTGCACCGGTTTTTTGGAACCGGTTCAACCGGTTTTAAAACCGAACCGGAACCGGTTATACGCCCGGTTTTTTATACCCTGGATCCCGAAAAAAACCGAACCGGTTTTAACCGGAACCGGTTCGTTGACTTTGACCAGGAACCGGAACCGGTTTTTGAAAAAACCGGGTGTTGGCCACCTCTAGCGCTCACTAGACACTATATGTAAGACATTTCCCACACCTTTCCGATGGTTTTAGGTCCGAGGTTCACATTCGGATTCGTTTTATATGCATCTAGCAAGTAGTATGAACCATACTTGAAACACTAATGACCCAAAGCATTGGTGTAAAAGGCACATGACATTGGTCAAGTTAAAGATTCGTAACCGGGCGAGTTTTTTTTGTTTAGGTTATTTGAGAACGGCAAGTCTTTGACTCATATGTATGTGAGCAAATTCAGTATATCGTTTCGAACCATTTTCATTGCCACCAAAAGATATTTATCTAGCGATGTTGGAAATTGATAACTCTTGTGAGAACATCATAATGTTTGACCACTAGACCACCTTAAGGATTGATTTGTATAATGTTGAATTTGAGTTTTATTTCTTGATATTCTTAAACATATTTATCATTAATACTTGCCTTTTTGCATATGTTTTACTTTTTTTGGCAAAAGAAAACATGGATTAAACATGTTTTATACAACTGAACCAACAATAATTTGGAGTAAACAAAAGCAAATTGATCTTGCTCTTGCATGAAAGAACTTGTAGATGTGTTATATTCTGATTTGGGCTATTTGAAATGTGAACACAACATACAAAATGATTTTTTAAAAGACAAAGAAAAAGTAAAGACTACAAATGAGTAAAATACGGGCCAAAGGGGATCGAGTCCGATATTTCCGGCAAAGACCCGACTATACTTATGATTTATTTCTTTCAGTGATAAAGAAAACCATCATATGCCTCCCTCTTTCTTTTTTGAAATACTTGTGTGGCTGTGTTATATTTTGCCATCAAGACACCTTACAGTAGTTTTCCGGTTATATCCGGCCAAGACCCGGTTAGACCCGATCATTTCCGGTCAAGACCCGGCTATACCCGGTCAGGACCGGTTATATCTGGCCAAGACCCGGTTAGACCCGGTCATTTCTGGTCAAGACCCGGTCATTTTTGGTCAAGACCCGGTCCGGCCAAGACCCATTGTCAGGTTCAAATATGAACAAGGTTACTGGTAGTTGAGTCAAGTAGAGACGTGTTGCTAGGTGAAGGTTTGTACGTTGTTGTTATTGCATCCTTTTATTAGAATCAGGTAGTAGCTATGCGAAAGATAGGGCGTGTGTTGTTTAAGGATAATGCTAGGCTAATTAGTTCGCGCGGTGCTGTAGGTTCATTGTTGGAGCTGTGAGAGTTGGACACCGAATTCGCGAAATGTGGCGTGTTTTTGTTAACTTAAATTCTGTAGTAATAAAAATTTAATAAAAAACTACTCTAGGTAAATAACACTGAAAAGACTTACTAATAAATAGACAACAAAAGAAAAAGAAAAAAAATGACAACAAAAGAAAAAGAAAAAAAATGATGCGGATGATGTGGTGATTCGAACATGAGACCTAACATTTATACGAGTTGATGCTTAACCACCGCACCACCCACACTCACAAAATTCTATTTCAAATTTAGTTATTTATATTTGTGTAAAGAACAACAACCATACACCTGTAGTTGTTTTCATATGATGCATTAATTTCTCAATAGGACAAAACACTTTGATCTCTTGGTACAATTTAAAAGCTGGGGCACGAGATGGTACAATTTAAAAACTGCATACATAAGCATATTGTATCATCCAAAGCATAAAGATGTACTTAGCTGATAATAAAAGGCTACATTTTCCTACTTAATGACACTGACAGAAACCAATAATGCACCTTGCTCGTCACACAAAGGTTGCTGAAGTGAACAAAAAAGAGCCTCATCTTATTAGTTTAAGGATAATGCTAGGCTGATTAGTTCGCGCGGTGCTGTAGGTTGCGTTGTTGGAGCTGTGAGAGTTGGATACTGAATTAGCGAAATGTGGCGTGTTTTTGTTGAGGAGGATGCGGTTGAGGTTTTGTTAAGAGTTGTCAAGTCTAGTCCAGTTATCCTTAGTAATTAGTTGAGAGGCATTCCTATTACTTATTAGTTTTTATTTAACAGCTTATCTCATCCTATAATAAGCAGACGCACACAACCAGTTTTCTCCAACGTACTAGTACTTGTTACTCAAAATTCTTATTTGTTTTTAAAAAAAAATGCAATAAGCAGATAATCTAAAGAAATAAGCAATCGTGAAGTACCCTTTTGATATATATTTATATTATGTGGTATCCATCACTAATCATAAATACCTGTTACAATCAGATTGAATATCTACTCACTATAAAACAACTAAGCTTTCTGTTCTAGGTGTAATATAGATTTAGGACCAAATCACCATGTTATTTTTTGTAAGCAATGAATAATTTTAGCAACAACTTTTTGGATTATAGATCCATCATCCATGTACTGTGTTTTAGGACTAAAAAACTTACCCATAAGTATGATACTTTAGGATATGTGGACGATTAGGACTAAAAAAGCTTGCTCAATCTTGACAGGCGCGAGTTCAGGTGTGTTAAGTATTCTTCCAAGTGACCACATCATTAAGTGTTTGGATAGAGCTGGTTACGTGCTTATTTTAGAGTAAACAAATGCTTTAAAATAAGTAAATTAGTACCTGCTTATATGTTTCTGAGGGTGAAAAGTAAGTACGTGAGGTAACGGGTCAAAGTGGGTAGTTTCACCCATTTAACATGTTCGCTTCATGTGTTTTTCAGCTAATGAAACAGACATGTTAAAAGGAAGTGACAATCCAGTTGGTTAGACTCTTTTATCCAAAAACTTGAATGCATTTTCTCCTTCTTTTTCTATCGTCAAGATCTATACATATTTAAATTATTACTTAATACCATTAATCTTAAAAAAAAAAAAATGTAAGCTTTGTCCAAAAGTATATGATGTCTAATCAAAGTGACGACTTTCCGCGACTACCATTTCCTCAAACAATTAAGCTAACCGTCCACAACATTAAGTTCCCAAGTGTAACAACAACCTCAAAAACGTATGAACACATAAAGGTGGTGGTTTTTATAGAGAAGGTGGTGTGGGTTTAGTATGTATGTTGGTTTATACGATATTTTTCTTCATGTGCGTATGACATATGTAGTGATAATCAAATTTATTCATGTGAACGTATTCATAATTTTTTCCTAACTTGAAAGTAAAATGGTTTTTGGTCAATCTATAGTATCAACAAAACCAAAAATTTAATGGTTAAAAATCACTATTTTTTAGTTGATAAACCTGAAATACACTATTTGAATGCGTGTGATAGAGAGTAACAATAACCAGAATAAGAATATAATTAAATAAACTAAAAAGAGAAGCTGAAAGAAATTAAAAACGAGTTTGGAAAGCAGATGACTCGAACATGAGATCTACTCTTCATGGGAGATGATCCTTAGCCATCAAGCCAACCATACTCAACAATCATATTTCTCAAATACAATTATTTATCGAGAATGCTTGAGAGGCCTAAATGTGTGACTAATTTTGAGCTTGGATGGATGTGGAAGTTGTTTATTGGTTTGTGAAAAAATGGGTTCTTCTGCTGTCACCAACAGAACGCTGACACACAAAATTAGACATACATTTAGGCACATCAATTAGTCATGCTAATCAATGCTCTTTATTTATTAAGAATCTTATTTTAGAAAAGACAAAAAGACCATGGGATAGTAAAAGTTTAGATATCGTTAAAATCCGGAGAATATAAATAAGGCTTGACAATAATCAATACCTTTTAAACGAGTCGAGTCGAGTTCTGCTCGTCTAACTTAAAAAAGCTCGATCTCAGGCTTTACTTTTAGTGCTTGACCATTGCTCGATAATTATAAACTAATACAATCATGAGAAAATTTGTGTGAGCATCATGAATAGTAACCACGACAAATATAAAACTAAATAATTAAATTAAATAACTAAACATGTGTTTTTATACCAACGTTATAAATAGTGTGAGGCATGGTGTGACGAAGCGGCATTGCTAAACCCCACGCCTTAGATATCATGACGAAGCCATGATATTTTTTTTATATGTGACTTAAAGGACACATACTATTTATAAACTTATATTTTTAAAAAGAGAAACAGGAAGAACTTAAAAAGTGAATATTGATCGCTTTGATGACTCGAACATGACACCAACTATTTTATGAGGGATGTTCCTTAGCCATCGAGCCAACAACACTCAACAAGAATTTTTCTCAAATATAATTATTTAATAGGGAATGTTATTTTAGAAAAGACAAAAAGACCATGTAAATTCAATGATTGCAAGTTGCCAATCGTGTTGTAGTATGTTGTGTACCTTGGGATATTACAAGCTAAGACATCTCTAAAATCCGGGGAATTTAATTGAAGCTTAACATTAATAAAAGACTTTAAACGGATCGGGCCGAGCTCTGCTCGATCATCTAAGTTAGAAAAACTCGATCTTAAGTTTTACTTTTAGTGTTCCATCATCGCTCGATAATTATAAACTAATATAATCATGAGAAATTATGTGTGAGTATTATGAACAGTAACAACAACTAATATAAATTTAAACGATTAAGTTAGATAACAAACATGTGTCTTTATCAATGCATAAGACCGGCCATAATGGTCGGTCGTCCAATATGGTCGACCCCAACAAAGATGCGTTCTTTCCCTTACACCTCCTCTCACCGAACGTGTCTCTTAGGCCAAAAAAAGAAGAACTCGGTCGAAATTAAAACCGAGTCATGTGAGGTTTTGTGTGTGCGCGCGCGTAGTGTTTTTATTAAATAATTTTTATAGGGTATATTTGTGTTTAAGTAGGATATTTTTTTGTGGTGTCCTCGATCTTTTTATTACACTAATTTGATTTTAAAGTTGTTGTAAAGAGAGAAATATAATATGAGAGTGGTATCTTCGGTCTTGTTATAATCACTATTACAGGTAGCCTAAGATATCTTTTGGAACATGACCTTATCAATAATTTATCACTAATTTCTACAATAACAAGCAGTAAAATTATGATTAATAAAAAATTACTCTAGGTGATATCATTGACAAGACATGCTAATAAACAAAAAACAAGAAGAAGAAAAAATGTCACAACAAGGTGCGTCAAAGACTCGAATATGAGACCTATCATTGATAGGAGATGAACTTTAGCCATTGAGACACCTAGTGGCTTATGCTTTTCTCCCAAATAATATACATAAAGGTTTTAACTAAAAATTCAATTAATTGTATAAGTATTTGTTATATTATTGCACTACTCTTATTGTATAACGGTTTTTACACATGATGTAAACATTTACTAAATATATATGTGTGAAAATTGATTAATGTGATTGTAACTTATGGGGCAAATCGCACAAAAAGATATCAAACTTGCTTTCAATTTCAATTTAAGGTACTCAACTTTTTTTTCTCCCCTCAATTTAAGGTATCCAATTTATATTTGGTTGACATGTTAGACAATTGAGAGGTTACCATGTCACATCTATACAGTTAGACTAAAGGGAGTGAGGCTACCCAACTAAGGGGCGACTCGCGACACGTGGCGCTGAGTCAGCAAGTTGGGTAGCCTCAAAAAAAAAGGGGAGTGGGGCTACACAGGAGGGTGGGGCGACTCGCGACACGTGGCACTTGTAATGATTGGTTTTTTTTTTTTTTGTTTTTTCAACTTTTTTTTTTTTTTTTTTTTCATATTATATAAATAATAACTAAAATTACATATTATATAAAAATAACAATATCACATAAATAATAATCCTAAAACATAAATATCACTTAAAAATTAATACAAACATAAATATTGTTCATAAAACATAAATAATAATCCTAAAACATAAATATTACTTAAAAATTAATAAACTACGCATCGCGATATTTTTGAATAATTTCTTGTTTCGCTTTTTCCATGATTGATCTTTCGGGTTCCGGAAGATCACTGTAGTCAGTGGTCATCACTTTCAACTCGGCAAGCTTTATTTTACTTTCCTTTGCCTTCAACTTTCTATCCCCATACTCCAATCTTTTTGCAGTGAGATCCATCAACCCTCTCAATTGACCCGAAATATCGTCCAAAGTATTATCCAACTTCCCCTTTCCCTTGCCCGAAGAACCCCCCACACTCGAACTCGATTTCCTAGTCGTGTCTCTTCCAACCGGGCGTTCCCGAAACTCCGGCTCCTCATCCTCGTCCAATGAGTTAAGATCTAAATTCACACGAGCATCCGAATCTTGACTTTGATAATCGCCGGATGATGACGTTTTCGTTCTTTTCTTAGTTGGTTCTCCCCGACTTTTCTTTGCGTCTGATGAATCGGTAACGTAATGAAACTTTGAACTATATCTTAACTTATCCCACACCTCCACAAATCCAAAAGCTTTTCCCCAAGTCCCCTGGTACTCGGCGAGGGCCTTTTTAACCACGTCGGCGTCATTCGCACCACTTTGATGGTTGTTCGCATTTGTGAGCCGAGTATAGATCTCGTTGAAATGTTGGATTTGTGGGCGCATTTTCCTCCACTTGGCACTCACCCCGTCCGGCTCACGATATCCGATCTCCTCACCCATGAGCTTCAAAAAAATCTTCGTTATTCGGGTCCAATATGTTCTCTCCTTTTGATAATTAGCTACAAAAAAATAAAACAACATTTCATATGTATATAAATATCCGTAAATGTATATATAAATTTATAAAAAGACACGCAAAATTTAATACCTTCTAGTGGGTCCTCGGTAACCTCCAACCAAGCTTTGCATAGGCACATCTCCTCCTCTTTTTGCCACGGAATAGCCGTGGTTCTCAACCTCGGTTCGTCGGCGGGTTTCCGTTTGTGTTGTCTTTTTTGTCTACGTTGTATAGATCCCCCGGCTTCGACTTCCGGTTGGGTTTCTTGGACGATTTCAACGTCCGGAGAAGTTGGCGTCATTGGTGGAGTGTCAATGACTCGTTGACGATCTAGAAAAAAAAATATGGGTTAAAAAAATATATAATGATATATATATATACACCGAAATATATATATATATATATAAATATATATATATAATATATATATAATATATATATATATATATATATATATATATATATGACCGAAATTATATTATATATATATACCGAAATATATATATATATATATATATATATATATATATATATATATATATATATATATATATATATATATATATATATATATATATATATATATATACACAACGAAATATATAAAAAAAATATATAATGATATATATATATATATTATACCGAAATATATATAAAAAAAAATATATAATGATTATTATAATAGATATATATATATATATATAAAAATATATATATAAGTAAATAAAGAGTAAAAATGTTATACCAAAATGTCCACCCGGTGTGTTTTGAGTAACCCCGGCGAAACCGTATCCCTCTTGTGACGCATTCCAATGTATGAAACCCGGCATTGGTTGACTAGGCGCCACGTTCATTTGTTGGATATATTGAAACAATGCCGGGTTATTAAGTAAATTTGGATCATTCATATCCGGTTGATTTGGGACGTTTGGACGTACCAAACGATACCCGTACGGGCTGCGAATGTTATTTTGATTAGGATTTGGATACATTTTTTTAATGAAATGAGAGTGTATATATGTGAGATATATGATTGAGGATATATGTGATATGTGATGTATATATATATATAGTGAGGAAAAAAAAAAAAAAAAAAAAAAAAAAAAAAAAAAAAAAAAAAAAAAAAAAAAACTACTATCCGTTTGCAAACGGCTAAAAAAACATCAAAAGCATCAAAAGTTTCAAACGTTTCGGGCGATACATATAGATCGCCAGGTTGCAAGTCGCCGGGGGGGGGGGGGGGGGCGGTGGCTGCTTATCGCCTGGAAATCGCTCCACTCTGCTTAGCCTTTAGCAGGTTACCCACATGCTCAAGTTCTGACAAATTGATTTGCAATTTAAAACTGAAAATGTCATCATAAACCAAAAAATATTTTACAATCAGTCAAATCCAAAAATATCATTAGATGAAAAAATTAACCTTTTTAGAACATCAAACCAGGTGGTTTAGTAAACATCCAAATCTGGCTGGAATTGATTAGAGATATGGACAAAGAAAGATTAAATCAAAGTTATAATCAACAAGCAGTTGGTTTAAATATTGGGTAATAATTTTCTTGATCAGCTTATTTAATGAGAGCTTTAAGAAGGATCTTCGTAATATGTGTTGGTGTGTTTTTACGGATCGAGAATATGAAATAAAAACTGTTGATACAAAAGTTGGGCGTTCCTTGATTCCGTACCAATCAGATCTTAATGCTTGAGACCTGCGCACTAAGAAAACAAAAAGACACCGTTAGGCTTATCGTGGGATTGTTTCCCACGATTATCCTCCGGCGTGAGAGTAAGTAATCGGTTTTTAGGGTTTTAGTTGAAGAGTTAGGGTTTGTAAATCGTACCTTTAATGAGAGTCGAGAGACTCTTTATATACACACGAAACCCTAGTTGGTTTCGTGTTCCTCACTCCTCAGTGTATCCCGCATGGGGCGGTTATTTGATACATATCCCATAAATAAGGGATATCCTATATCAAAGCCATAAATAACTTTGGGTTTGGGCCAACGTAAGCCCAAACCGTTATCGTAATAGCCCATTCGTGATGGGTTTGAGACCATTCGTGATGGACTGGAGTCCATTCGTGATGGACTTGAGTATGGGTCGGGGTCGTGACCCGAATGCGGACTATACGTCATCATGTCCCCCCAGTCTAGTGTGCGCAATGCGAAATTGCGGACGCTAGACTAACAATTGTAGCTAAAAATATTCCTCGATGCGTAGCGGGGAAGTTTTAAGTATTTCCCGCCAAAAGTAGCAAACTAACCTAGTCCAAGTACATCCGTATCTCCTTCGAAAATCGTGAGGGTGGGTGAAAAAGTGCTTTACCTTTTGGGTTCCCAGCCACACGATTGGAACAAGTGGGGTACACATGTCATTCATCCACGAATATGTGTAACCCTATATAAACTTGAGCCGTCATTTCACTGTGGTTATCACAGTAAAAACCAACCTTTTCCACCATTGTTGAACCTTCAAACAGCGATAAAAAAATCAACAAAAACTAAGGTAATAGCGCGTGCGCTTATAAGAGTTATTGAAGGTTAATCATGGTTCTTCAATTGTCCGATTTTAATTCCGATTTATCTGAGGATGAACTTCGTCAGTTCACCTCAGATTATCACATCCCTCTCGCATTGCATCCGGAAGTTCCGGTGGCGAATGCGTCAATAGCGAACTTCCCGCAAGGGAAGGTGGGGGTTTATACGCGCTTCTTCGAATTTGCGAACCAGCGTGTGCCCATTTCCCTATTTTTGTGCGATATTTTAAACCATTATCGCTTACATATTTCACAACTGCACTGTATAGGTGCGGCGAAAATAACCAATTTTGAGGTAAATTGTAGCAACCGCCAATTTTCCAGGTCCTTGCGTGACCTTAAGCTCAATATGATATACTTGTTTAGTTTATGTGTTCTCTATTATGTGTGCTTGTGAGCTAGACCACACAGCGCGAGTCGGCACAAATAAACCTAATAACGCGTAAAATATTGATTTTTAACGAAATAACACGAACATGTGCACATTTATAGTCGTTTTGAGTGGAAAATTATTCTAAAAATAATGAAGCAACTTGAATGAACCCGAGAATGGTGGTGACGCATTTTTCTAACCTCGATTGAGTTTCGTCAAAAATAATCAAGAAAACGTCATATTTTATTTTACAAACGTATTTGTTATCAAATTTAACGGAAAATCGTATTTAAAGTGAATGGTGACGGTTAAAAATTATTTCGGTGACGTTTAATATTTTTCGGGAATAAAAACTAGTAATCTCGAGAAAGTTTATTAAAATTATACCGCTAATCCTTGCACCGACCCCTCCTTTGGAAATAAATAAAACACAAGGTTCTATTTGCAATTTCTGAAAAGCTACTCTATACTAAAAACCCTAACCCTACACTATACACTACACTATAAATACAACCATTATAAAATTTTAGGGTTATGTTTCATTTTCACAGCCGCTCCATCACCACCTCACTATCTCTCTCTTCTCTCAAAATTTCCGGTCTACTGTTCCGACCACCGGAGATCCACCTCCGGTCACCACTTCTCACCGCCACCACCATCTTGTTTATCTCATCATCCCCATCAATCCAAGATGGCTCACGCGCCTACAACCTACCTATATCTCTCTCTTTCTCTTAGTTTTTCTGGGGAAATTTTCGGTGACCCAAGATCGAAGCCGTAACATGTATAGATCAAAGTTTGGTTTGAGTTTTCAGCCACCACGCGCCATCGTCTCCATCACCTCATTCCTCCCGCTCTCTTCTCATCATGGTAAAACCGAGAAAACTATTTTTGTTACTCATTATTTTGGTAAATCGATTATAATTATTTTTGTTTTTGTGGATTGAAAATTTATCACATTAAGTTAATATTTTGTCGTGTTAAAAAAAACTGGATAAGACTGATAATATTGAGTTCGTGATTAAAGACCAGCATTAAACGTTTTGCTTTTGTTGTGTTTCGTATGGTAAGAACCTAAAGGGCGTTTGTTTGATTATTTAGTCCTGGGCCAGTTTTGGATATAATGTTGTGTCGTAAGTTTGTTCTAAATCAAAAGTGGAATACGAGCTTGTTTGTTTGTACTCGACTGTGTTCGAGTGAGGTTTTGTAGTCGCGATTTGGTCAAGCTACCTAAGTGAGTGCTTTGTCTTTGGTCTCGGCATAACAGTAGACACCAAGGAGGTGTTTGTGGTTGCATTGTGTTTTGGTCTCTTTTGTTTATTTGAGTCTCGTTTGGGTTGTTTTCAGGTCGATGAGACACCCACACAGGGTGTTTGGTTAATTCCAGTCGAGTAGGGTCGCTTACGGTTTGGATTTTTACTTTGAGTGTCGAGACTCTAGCTGAGTATTTTGCAATCGGGGTGCATTTGAGTCGTGTTTGAATTCCAGTTTATAGGTGCGTTTGCCACACAGAATGCATTTTGTTTTAGTAGAGTCAAGCCTACTAAGTTTCAATTTAAAAGCCCCACTGAAATTAAAAATGGTTCATTGAATTTCAAAGGTGGGTCAAGCCCACTAAGCTTAAATAAAAAGGGTGACATTAGCTTGGATAAGGTTAATTAAGTTTATACGCATAAAACTTTTGGTTAAAGAAAAGAGTTAACTAACGTTAATTACTCGTTTTGTCTTGGAAATATTTGATACGTTTCGGATAACTTGGAGTTGTTATTTAACTATGGGATGACTTACATTCATAACGAAATGAATACTCGGAAATGTCTATTATATATATTATGGACAATTTAAACCTTTAATATTATTGGACTAGGAGGTGAAGTCAATATATTAAACTCACGACGACTTAATATATATGATTCGTAACAAATACTTATATTTAATTTTAATAAAATGTTTTGAGTAAATTGATGTATTTAAATCTCAACGATTTGAGAAAACTGATTTTAATAGTTAAACTCTTTTCTAGTTGACAAGACGTTTACTTTTTACAAACTATTTGGGATATCGGGGTAAATTTCGAAACGTACAAACTGAGTTATTTCATTTAAGATGTTTGTTTGTCGTAAACTTCTAGGGTTGTCTTCCTTGGTGTGAGTTCTCGTCAGTATACTTTTGACTATGTCGATGTCTCTCCTCTTTGGCGTGAGTTGTATGTCGAATCTATGTCTTCTTACCATACCACACGAAACATTAACACTAAATTTTTACAAACTTTGATACGAGTAATCCACAAAAACTAAGACGTTTGTTTTTTTGAAACTCTCTTACTTTACGAGACGTATTTTAAGATAACTACATACGTATTAGGTTGTGCCGTGAGACCCTAGTTGCCGTGAGATTTTAGTTGCTGTTGCGTTAGGCTACCTTTGAGCTGTTGTGTTGTTCTACTCTCTGACATTGTTGTGATATTACATTGCTGGACTGAGGTGAGTTCTCGTAGCCCCTTTTTCAATTTTATTTTCCTTGGGGGAAAATGGTACTCAAATGATATTTTAACTGTTTTTCATGCTGTGATTATACTGTTTTCATGTTTTGGACATTATGTGTGTTGATACAATTATGTGCTACAATTTGTTTGACTGTGTGTACATTGATGCGCAACTGTTAACTCTTTCGAGAGCCGAAACAATTGATAGATCTATCGGGGTAGCTCCCCTCTGTGTGTTCTGTTTATGTGTGCAACCGTGGCAGGTTCAGTTGGCGCGACATTATTTGGTTTCAACATTATTTGGTTTCGACATGTGCTTATAATTGATTATCATGCTCACTTTTGTCCTACACTATACTATCACAGCTCAGTGGTTTCACTTTCAAACCTACGAGCTCACCAACATTATGTTGACGTTTTCTAGTACCATTTTCAGGTGTTACTGAAGTTGCTTAGAAGGTTGAGTATAGACTGGCTTAGCAAGACTTAAGACAAGACCCTCCCGGATTATATCTCGTGGAGTTGCATTTGGATATTCCCTAGTGATGTTGTTTAACTTTGAGGCTTATGCATACCTTGGAGGTTGTACTCATCCCTGTTGTGGGAGTTTGCGACTATTATTGGTCTTATGTTATACATTTAGTTTTCTCTATTGTGACACCTTGTGTTTCTTGACTATGGAGTCATACCCCGTGAAATGCCATTCCGCTGCGCCATTTTTGGGGTGTGACATAAATTGTCGCCTGTTGGCGATTGAGCCCACAATCCATCTATTCCGCGCGTTTTACCACACGTCGTGGTCAAACGGGTGGGTATCTTTCTCCAAGCGCGCAGGGTCACTGCAGTGCTATACGGAGAAATTAGACGCACTGACGGTATGGAGGGAAAAGTTCTTCTGGATTGATAGTGCATTTTTTCCATGGATTTTTGAGTTCTATACTCAAGAATCATTACCGAGAGACGAGCGCCCAGACCCCGGATTGTATAACGTAGCTGATGCGGATACGATAAATACCAATCGCATACCGATCAAAGCGTATCCAGAAGAGTTTTTGGTGCACATGGGCATCAGTCGCAATTACTTCGGTAGTCCGGAAGAAGTGCCAACATTTTTGGATGAAAATAGCCGGGGTGGGTGCTTGTCTCTTCCTTCTTCTTCGCTTAGTAGTTGTAAGCGTTCTTCCCTTTGTAGCTTATCTAACCCATTTTGTTTTTGTTTGTTGTTTTGTTGCGCAGAGATGGATCTATTTGGTGTTGTTCGCTTGGCGAAGCCCACTCAGGTGACCGTAGGGGTGCGCCCTTTGAGAGATGGCGAGGAGCCAATTCTACAGGCTACGGCGGGGCGCACGATGGTGATCGCGCAGGAGGAGACAGAGGAGACAGGGGAGGTTGTAAGATCCTACGAAAATCCGTTATGATAATCTTTGTTAATTAGTAATAACCTTGTGTTACTATTTGCTAAAACCCATTTTTGCGGGGAAATTTAAATTTTTCTCCTACTATTATCATTACCACATTACATACTCGTGACATATACTAAATAACAACACATACCTCGAGACTCAGTGTTTCACAAAAATCCCATCTTCACTAAATTCAAATGTCACTAGTTATATACCAAAGATCACATTACAACTTACCTTAATATAATACACTAATTACATTTAATTTACATTAACTATACTCCTCTTTCACCAAATTTTCTACAAACCAATCAGACCAAAAGTCCAATCTGTTCACGCACACCAGGCCCAACTGTTCCAGGCCCAACTCCCAATTCAATTTTTACTTTGTGATCATAAGTAGAACTCGACTGTCACACCCTCTCCAAAACAGGTTTAGATCTTCCAATTTTTAAACACAACTCGCACATGTTTTTGCGCCATCTAGCTCACCACCCACTAGACTATAACGGAGCCAAGTTTCAGATTCACAGGTCGCAAGTTAATAGGAATTTCAAAGCCCATTTGATTGTCCCATTTCACAAAAACCGACATATACAAAAACCATAAAATTCAACCATTCTTAAACCCGATTTGTCCTACCAATTTCTAAGACTCTTCCTAACGTTTATCCACATATGGAACTATAATAGAATGTCAGAAAGTCATTAGGACTCGCTAGTTTCATTTGTTGAAATAATGTGAATAACAAAGCGTGTGAATCTCTATACAAACCAACAGCCAAAGGACAAACTTCACCAAACTTAAGATATTTTACAATGACAGTAAAACATAGCTTAGGTGTCCCTTCATGTACAGTCCCCTCCAATGATTGAAATGGGAAGTCTTCTAGTCAACAAAAACGTGTAACATCCCTTCTATAAATCTTACCCATGCTAGCCACTTGCCCTACCTAACATCACTCCTTTCACTATCACAATACACCTTAAGAACCAGGAAGCATAATGTCCCAAGTTAAGAAACAAATCAAGGAAAAAGGGCGTCAAGGCCTACTGCCTTCCTTACTTTGTTGTGATCCTTCGAACTCAACACACCTTCTCATTATTGTCATTCCCACCAATACCATTAGAAGCCAGAAGTTCATACGACCTTGGAAAGCAAATGCATAAAAATAACCCAACATGTAAGAAAGTAACCTAGCTTGACTAGTAAGTGGACTGTTTTGGTTTGTGTTCCCTTCGAGCTTCACAGCGCTTTCACCACCTTCTTTATATGCAGTAAGTATCCCCTGACTTTTCTTTCCACATCTCACACTCCACATATCACACTACATCCATGCATATCCACAGTCACACTCGAATGCATGACCTGTTATATATATTTTTACTTGTAACCCACCAACGTGCGACAAACTTTCACCTTGGAAGACATAGAACCACAACTCACCTCAGTTCCATGTTTAAGATATCACCATGCATTGTACATTTGGGCGAGTAATTTATTTTTGCATATCGATGTCATATTGATTTTATTTGGGTTCATTGCATGAAACCCACATCACCACAATCTTCACTGTGATCGAGTTAAGGACCATCCACACCTCCTTTACACGTTTAAAATAATACACACATGCATGCATTAACCCAACATATAAACATCTTATATTACAAGTACCATGCAAACTCGAAGACCCTTAGAACCTTTACTAAGAATTTCATTTATTAAGAAACAGCCCAAGTCACCTATTAAGTCTCACATTAACTTGCGACTCGAATGCAGGACAATGTCCCATTTTTATACGACCTAATAGAACTCCCAACAAGCTACCATTCTCGTTTTAACAACACGTAAAAATAACTGAGAAACGAACCTTTATTAAACGCTACACAACTGCCTTAAAAAGAAGACTTAGATTATTTTCAAAAGTTTCCAGTAGCACATGTGCGACTGGTACAACTCAAGACTTGTTTACTTACAATTGGAACAAACAACGACCACATATTTTTACACCAATCGATAAACCACCCAGCTAGTTACGTATTTGGTATTTTAAGTTCGACCTTATAATATCTTTTCGACCCTCAAAAACCACTCGTTTAAAACTGACTTGTTAGCAAAATAAACATAACATTTTCAGAAACTATTTAGTTTCCGATTGGGCTTATATTCAGCCCAATAAGAATTTACGATTAAACAGCCCAACAGGCCCATATGGCATATTTTTAGAATCATAAAAATAACCCAAGTCCAAGCCCAAAACTATTTTCATGCCCTCGCCCCTCGATTTCTTAACGGGCCTATGTATATTTCGTTAATAAATCCAATAAGCTAAAAATAAGGTATTTTCTGAAATAATCAATTGAAATAAGTTAAAATGAACTTACTAAAGTTATAGAAATTTTCAGAATATTTCTCCCGTTATTTTTATGCAAAAAGGATTAAAAATGTAACGCGATTTAACTGGAGGGACTAAAACTGCCAACTGTGAAAACTATGGACTAAAACTGTTAAAACAGGTTATAAAGGACTTAAGTTGACATACGTTTGGACTTCAAGCCTTATATGGACATATGGACAAATTTTGGACTATTATGGACTTTGGACTTAACCGAGGACTAACGACGTAACGCAATCGCAGTTAGACTAAAAAGTATAAAATCTGAAAAGGACAAGGACCTATTTAACTTCACTTGACATTCTTAGTTATTTTCATTTGCACCCCCATTTCATATGCATGTTTCATGCTAAGCTATGCATTATTTAAAGTTCACTATTAGAAAGTTAGTAACTTCATTTGCATATCATGTTAACATATTTCGAGAAAGTGATATTTTTGGTTGACTTATATAAGAATCAAGATAATATTATAGATATATTATATTGAGGCATTTTAAGCATATCACACACTCACATCACCGATCAAATCGTTATACGATTTATCCTTTCCACATTCGTTACTAGTAGTAAGTTAGACTCTTAGACTTCGCTTATACTCAGGTCTCGTATTGAAGAAGTTTTCGTGATCATTTACTTGGTCTTAAAATTTCGTCTTGTCAGATACGCTCCAGGTGAGTCGTGGCCCCTACTTTTAACTCTTGTTTTAATAACTCTTTTGGGGGAGATACATGCTTTAACTGTTTTAAGTTACTTATATAAAACTCTTATGATTTACTCAAAATCATCCACTATGCTTTACATGTTTGAATCATACTTGAAAGGAATACATGCTCATTATATGTGCAAATTGTCTGTTTAACTTAAACACGGAACTTGGAAAATAATATTTTTAAGCTACTTGATGTAATATGACACTGAGACTCATTTTATGCATTCATGTGACAAATGAATGTACTGCTACTTTAATATGATATTTCTACATTTCACTATAAATAATTGCCAAGACTAAAATTACGCATGATTCACCTATATTGCCTAAGCACCCCTTTATTGCCATAAAGTCCCTTGATCATGAGCCATTAATCACTGCGGTGAGCGCGAATATAGTGAACAGCTTCGAAACCTGTTAAAGGCTGACGACCTATCCCACTAAATACTGTGACGGAATGCCTACATGGTTAGTCGTATTTAGTCGCGATGCACTATATTTGAGAAAAATAGGAATTGGCAAGTTACCTATTAACATGAGGGCTATAAAAACCCATCAGTAACCCTGGTGGGGCACCGCCGTTTTACGGTACTCTGTTAACGTTTTGCGTGTCATGAGGCTTAGGGCAATATAACTTTATGAATATATGAATGTTTCATATATATCCTAGGATACAGCTGTATTTAGAAAACCACCACTTTACACGAATAGATTTCAGACTCTAAGTTACTCTTCCCACTATGTGATATGATTTTTGAATTCTGTACTTGAACTTTAATTGCTATCATATGTGATTTAAATGAGAATTCTACAAAAGACAACCCAAAAAGCTTGATATATCGTTACATTTAAAAGTTGACTCAACATTCTATTTCGAGCGTATAACAACGTAGCTCAGCTTCAATTATAATATGAAACTTATGATTTTGGAGATCATACATGATTCGCTTGTGGATTTTTATACAACGCAACCCGTTATTTATTTCATGAAGAACTATTATTTATTTCAACAATCACTATACACCTTTCAAAGAAAGATATTTTCTATCAAAACTCCACGAACTCACCAACCATTGTGTTGACGTTTTAAGCATGTCTTTATCTCAGGTTCACAATGAGCACGGATGGTACGGAGAAGCACGGATAATTATGAAGGCTATAAATATCATTCGAAAACTTATTTAATAAACATTGGAACCACTGGGGACCTTATTTTGTAAACTCTGATATTCGAATGATAAATCTTTTAAAACGACCAAATTAGTGATCGTTTTCTACTATTCAACTGTTGTGCCATGAAGTAACACCGAAATTAAATTCCGCTGCACATCACGAAATCGAGGGCGTTACAGAGGTCCCCACAGGTGTCACTATGGCTACTCCTCTGCGTAGCTTTCCCGCTCCTGGGTCGCAGATCCCTGTGGAGTTATTGCATATAGACTCGTCGGGGAGTGCTATGGATGAGTCTGAGGATGAGGGCCAAGGGTTAAAGCGCAAGAGATCATCTGGTGATGATGGCGCAGGGACATCAAGTAAGCGCCCTGCTATTTCTGTCAGGCAATCATCTGAGGAGGATGTGTCATCGCATAAAACTCCTCCCCCCAAGTAAGTACTTGTATCTTTAGATCTTCAGTCCTTTAATCCGCGTTTAATACTATAGAATAACTTTGATATTTGCGTGCAGTGCTGAAACTGCTGTTGATGATGATGCGCACGTTGGGAATTCGCCACCCAAGACTGGTTATGCATATGCTGGTGAGTTTGTGGCTGAGAGTCCAGTGGATGAGGAAAAAGCTTCTGAAGATGCGCCAACAGGTCGCCTTATAGAGGAGTTGGCGTTGGCTGCTGCGCACCAGGCTTCATTGGTTGCGCGGCTACAGGCTCAATATGGTGGTGAGGGTAGCCAGGTTGCGTAGAAGGACAAGGAGATTGACATTCTGAAAGCGCAGTTGGCTGATGCGCAGGCTGAAGTGAGGGCATCTGCTATGTACGCCTAAAAAATTGCTGATGAGAAGATGTCGCTCCTGGCCGAACTGAATCAAGAGCGCACTGGAGCAAAAGAATACAAGGCCTCCTGCCTTTGGGCCTTGAAATATATGGAGCTAAACAAGGGGAGACTCTTCTCTAACTTGGATGAATTCCGCAAGGCTGTGGAGAGTTCGCTGGAGAATCAGGAGAGCAAGCTGCGCAAGCTCAGCATCGAATATGATGAGGAGTTGTATCCTCATTTGGTGTCAACCATTGCTGAGCGCAGGTGGCTTATCAGCCATGGCTTGCGTCTTGCTGCCTTGACCACGCTGGAGTCTCAAGAGGTCAAGGACTCCTTTGGGGATGTGGTTCAATGTGCCCTAGCGCGCGGTAAGGCAAAAGCAGTAGAGGAGCTGTGTGCGACCAAGGTTTTGGCTATGTCTCCCTCCGAAGTACCTGGTTATAATGAGAACGCTTATGGTGAACTTGTTGCTGCTATGGAGAAGTTGAAACTTTTTGAGCTTCCTCATATTGCACAGCTGGAGCGTGACCAGGATTACCCCATAGGCATGATCATGCAGGGTTTAACTTTGGCTAGGCACTCATCCGAAGACGCTGAGGCACAGCTTGACTACTTTCTGAAGCCGGATGTGTCGCAGCTACATGTGCCTATTTTTGCTCGTCCCCGTGACATCCTCAACCCTTTTGCCCTTGAGAAGGAAATTCCATTGAGGGAGTCTTTAGAAGCCCATGAGATGAGACTTGCCAGGAAGAAGGGCGTGAAGGGGAAAGCCATTCTTTGTGGTCTTGGTGCGGCTATCATTCCCAGATCTGATGGAGTGCCCGTTAGCGTGCCCACGGTAGCACCCAAGGATGCTGACTTGTTGCAGAGGCTTAAAGATGCTGGTAGTGTGGCGCGCCAAGCGGGTAGCTCAGGGCTCAAGCGTACTCGTAGCATGTCTTGGTAATTTTGTGTAATAGATTAACATTTTGTTGCACATGTGCATGTTAAGTCTATATCTTGTATGAACTTGCTATCCATAATAAAGTGTTGATCAGAAAAATACGATTGTACGCATATTGTATCAAGTTTGATTGTGGTTATAAGTTTTGTACTTAGTTATTTTGTCTTTGCATAAAAGATGTCTAAGAATCAAACCGTTTGTATAAACACATTTAAAAAAGGTTACAAGGATTTATAATCACTTATATCATAATCGTGTATGAAATTCATGACTTAATCGTGTATAACATAAGCGTGTATGAAATTTATGACATAGTCGTGTATGACATGATCGTGTATAACATAATTGTGTATGAAATGCACAAGTTGTTGTGTATCCATCGTGGGGTGCACAAGTGTATGGATTGCAGCGTGCTGCGAATACCATCTTAAGGGGTTAATTGTCTTAACTCCTAATTTGTTAAACGCGCACAGTGTGCTTTGATGTGTATCCGTCGTGGGGTACACATCGAACTTACTCCAACGTCTTGAGAGTAAGGTGTTTAACAAGGATGCGTGATCCGATGTTGATGGGTTTGCAACCCTCTTACTCAACGAGTCATTTAGTAGGTTTACTCATCCTTTTACCATCGTGGGTTTTTAATTGGTGCATGCACGCCATGTAGGCAAAAGATAATGTAACAAACAGTATTGAGACATAAATGATATGTAAGCAATAAAGTAAAGTGTGTCACGAAGTTAGCTAGAAACCGCAACATTTTATTAATACTTGCAAGTTTTTGTAAAAAGATAAAACATTTGTCTAAATGAAACAAAAATGTAAATACACGGATATTTATTGAGCACTTACTAAAGTGCGGAGGTGTCCGTGTATTGGGTCGTAACCTTTCCTAAAGATAGCATCTCTTGAGATTGCAGATATTCCATGTGCGTTGTAGCTCACGGCCATCCATGTCACGCAGCTTGTACGCGCCTTGTCCTAGTACTTCAATGACCTCATAGGGTCCTTCCCACTTTGGTCCAAGTTTACCTGTATTTTCTGCGTGGATTGCATCATTAGCGCGATACACAAAGTCGCTTGGTCTGAATGAGGTGCTTCGAACTTTAGCATCGTAGTATCCCTTCATCTTTGACTTGGTTTTTGCCTCACGTATAGCTGCGCGCTCGCGCCTTTCTTCCAATAGGTCCAAGTCTATTCGTCGTTCGTCGTCATTGGTCGCGACATTAACTTCCGCGGTGCGGATAGTTGGCATCCCAATTTCAGCTGGTATGACAGCTTCTGTCCCATAGACAAGGGAAAAAGGAGTGTCTCCATTGCTAACTTTGATTGTCGTGCGGTGCGCCCATAAGACATGCGACAATTCGTCCACCCATCTTCCTTTGTGTTTGTCCAGGCGCGCTTTAATTCCTTCGCCTAGACTACGATTTGCGCCCTCAACTAAACCATTGGTTTGTGGGTGTTTAACTGATGCGAAGTGTTGTGTGATATTTAACTCTGCGCACCAGTCTTTGAACGGGTTATCACGGAATTGTTTTCCGTTGTCCGAAACAATCTCCCCAGGTAATCCAAAGCGGCATACAATATTTTCTCAAACGAAGCGTTTTACTTGATTGCCTGTGATTATCGCTACTGGTTTTGCTTCAATCCACTTAGTGAAGTAGTCTATTGCGACAATAAGGAATTTCAGTCCTCCCGCTGCGACAGGGAAGGGACCCGCAATGTCGATACCCCACTTATAGAATGGCCATGGAGAAGTGATAGGCGTTAGCTCTTGTTGTGGTCTGCGCGGGATGGGTCTATGAACTTGGCAGTCGTTGCATCTCTTTATCACATCGCGTGCATCACGGTGCATAGTGGGCCAGTAGTATCCTGAGCGCAATGCTCGTGCTACGACGGACCGTGGTCCTGAATGCATACTGCATGAACCAGCGTGGATCTCTCGGAGTACGTAATCTGCCTGAAGAGGTCCAATGCACCAAAGCCATGGTTGTAGGAATGAGCGCCGATATAGGATACCATCTCTAAGTTCGAACCTCTGCGCTATGCGCCGTATCCGTCGAGCGTCCTTCTGCTCATCGGGCAATTTGCCTTTGCTTATAAATTCGATAATAGGGGTCATCCACGTAGGATTCTCTTCCTCTATTACCGTGGATATCTCCATCTCCGAGATGGATTTATTTTTTAGAATCTCCACCAATACTTGTCTTGACAGGTGCGCGAAGCTTGTAGATGCGATCTTGCTTAGTGCGTCCGCCTTTTTGTTTTCCCCTCTAGGAACTTGTTTAATGGTAAACCTGTCAAAACTTTTGATTAGTGACTTGGTCTTGTCGAGGTATTGAACCATGTTATCCTCTTTAGCCACATATTCGCCCAACACATGGTTGGCTACTAATCGGGAGTCCACATTTGCTTCTAGGTTGCGTACACCCATTCGAGTTGCAATGCGTAATCCAGCGATTAGGGCTTCATACTCTGCCTCGTTATTTGTGGTTATGAATTCAAAGCGCAGTGCGTAAGTGAATTCCATTCCTTCTGGATTGGTGAGGATAAGGCCTGCGCCCGACCCATCCACGCATGAAGATCCATCCGTGAACAGGACCCATGGCTCTTGTAGTTCTACCTCGCCTTGTGGGGGTGCAGCATCGGTGTCTGGTTTTTCGATGATGAAGTCTGCTAGTATTTGCCCCTTGACCGCAGTGCGTGGTCTATAAGAGATGTTATACTCTCCTAGCAGTACACTCCATTTTTGTAATCGCCCCGATGCGTCAAGTTTAGAGATAACTTGCTTGATTGGCTGATCTGTGATCACCGCTATTAGGTGCGCTTGAAAATATCTGCGCAGTCTTTTGGCGGCGAATACCAATGCCAAGATCAATTTTTCCATTGGGCTATAGTTAATCTTTGTCTTCTTAAGCGTCTTGCTTACGAAATATACCGGTGTTTGTACAGAGTTCCTCTCTCTCAGTAGCACTGCGCTAACTGCTCCATGAGTTGCAGACAAGTAGACGATTAACTCCTCCCCTGGTCGGGGTGCGACTAGCTTAAGAAGCGCTGCTATATGTTGCTTAAGTTGTGTGAAAGCTTCTTCCGCTTCCGTAGTCCAACGAAAGTCTCCCTTTTTTGTACACTTCTTGAGTGTTTTAAAGAGAGGAAGTGACTTATCCGCTGATTTGGATAGGAATCTGTTCAAACCGGCTAGTTTCCCATTTAGAGATTGAACTTCTTTCAACGTGCGTGGTGAAGGGAGTTGGATGACAGCCTCTGATTTTTCTGGGCATGGCTTAATGCCATCTGGTTCTATCAAGTATCCCAGGAACATGCCTTCTGTAGCGCCAAAGGTGCATTTCTTAGGATTTAACTTCATGTTGATCTTTCGTAGTGTTCTAAATGTTTCTTCAATGTCGCGCACCACTTCGTCTTCAGTATGGCTTTTTATGACAAGATCGTCCACATAGACCTCTAAGTTGCGGCCCACTTGCTTTTCAAATGCATTATCTACCAATCGCTGGTAGGTGGCGCCCGCATTCTTCAGGCCAAAAGGCATCTTTGTGTAACAATAGACACCATGGCTTGTGTGGAAGGCTGTTTTTTCCTCGTCTTCCTTGGCCATTTGGATTTGGTGGTATCATTTGTATGCGTCTAAGAAACATTTAAAGGGATATCCGCACAGAGATTCTACCTTCCAGTCTATCTCTGGCAGCGGATAGCAGTCCTGTGGACATGCTTTGTTGAGATCAGTGAAATCCACGTACATCCGCCAACTGCCATCACCCTTCTTGACCATGACTGGATTGGAGAGCCAGTCATGGTAATAGACTTCTCGCATGATGCCTGCGTCCACAAGTTTGTGTACTTCCTCCAGAATGGCTTTTGCGCACTCTGGAGCCTGGCCGCGCTTTTTCTGCCGCACTGGGGAATATCCTTGTCGGATTTTCAGCTTGTGTTCTGCAATCGAGCGTGGCACACCAGTCATGTGCTTTGGTTCCCATGCGAAGATATCCAGATTCCTTTGCAAGAGCGCGCACACGGCCGCTCTGCCTTTGTCAGACAACGATCCTCCGATCGATACTTCTTGCTCCGGATAATCAGGATGAATTGCGACCTTCAGGTTTGGTACTTTAGCTGCGCTCTGTTCTGGGGTGTGCGTCGTCTCATGTGTAATCGTGTTACACTCTCTTGGTGGTGCAGCATTATTGTAGATGGTGACAATACCGCCTTCTACCGGGAATTTGAGCATTCCGTGCGCTGTGGACGGTACTGCGCGCATTGCCGAAATTCCTGGTCTTCCAATAATGCCATTGTATGGCGAAGGAGATCTGATCACCATAAAATTCATCCACGCTGCCGTGGAGTGTTCTTTATTACCAACAACGACTAGTAGTCGTAGTTGCCCCATAGGCCATATCTTTTCTCCCGTGAAGCCAGTCAACGGTGTCGTGGCCGGGCTTAACTGTCTTTGTATCTCAGGTCGCAACCTTTTGAAACAATGCTCATACATTATGTCTGCGGATGCCCCTCCATCAACATACATGCGGTGGATATCGTGACCCCCCGTATTTATCTCGATGGTAAGTGGTTCCGCCACTGCGTTGTCCGCAGCCAAGGTGGGAAAAGAAATTTCGCTTCCATGAGAAAACTTCTGGCTGACCTTTTGCCTAGTCTTTCGCTGCCATGATTGTATCATGTAGATAGTATCAGCCTTTTCCTTAGGTGCTTCTTTCTTGTTCTCGGTCTTTTGTTTGTTTTTCCCCTCCTTGATGTTCTTAACCAGATGATCCAATCTGCCTTCTTTTACTAACTTTTCAATTAGTTGGCGCAATTGGACACACTCATTGGTGGTATGGCCCTTCTGTCCGTGATACTCGCAGTACCCGTTCCCTACGCGCTGCCCTTCTAGGGTGCGCATTGGTGGGGGTCTCGGGAAGTTCGCACCTTCCGTTGCGAATATCTCCCTTGGGGTCTTCGTTAGTGGGGTATACTTGTCGTTTCCCCGTCCGCCCCCTTGACTGCGATAGCTTTTGTTGCGATTACTACTCTGGTCATTGGATTGTCTCCTTGGTTCTTCTTGTGACCTATAGTTTGAGTAGCCCTTCTTACTGTCCGCAGCGGCGGCTTCTCCTTGGATGAAGGACCTCGTACGCTTCATAAGTTCGTCAAAGGTTTGGGGAACCCTATCGTTTCACTTTTTTATCAGATCTGGGTTATTGATTCCGTTCATAAACCCTGAGATCTTTAGTATTTCCCACGATTATACGAACTTTTGAGAAAACAGTTGGTGTGTTTGTGGGGAGCAAGGGAAAAAGACAAAACACTTTTATACGAACTTTTGAGAAAAATGTCTTGACGTGTAATTGTATAGAACGAAGGATTTGTTTATTTGGTTACGACTATAGTGAAGATGTGTATATTTGAATACAAATTAAAGTAAAAAATATATATATATAAGTTTTTGGCCGAGGTTGGCCGGAAGTAGGTTGAGGAAGATGAAGTATGATGATGGTAACGTGAAACCCTTTGTGTAGGCAAAAACTTTCCGACAATGCAATAAAAAATAACTTGGATACCTTAAATTGAGAAAAAAAATAGTTGAGTACCTTAAATTGAAATTAAAAGTACGGTTCGATTTCGGGTAATAAAATGAATTGTCTGTCCTGCAGTAGATAATTTAAATCTTCCAATTAATCGAAGCGAACTATTCCGTAAACACCCTGATAATACTTTTGTGGCTGTGTTATATTTCTATTTTTTTGGTTGCTGCATAAGCCTTAAGTTACGATTCTACTTTTTAAAGTTTGTATTTCGTTTATGACTGTATTTCATTCTATCACAAATTTAGTTACTTGCTACCCCTAAATCTTTGTTTGGTGTTATAGGCTTAGAATTATCTTAAAGAAGGTATTGACGAATTTATTTTTTCTAAATACCAAGAATACCAATTTAACATCCTTTGTCACCGCTGTATGCTACCCATCAGCAAACTATCATTCCCAATTCTACTCATTTTCTTTCGTATTCCTTTATTTGTGTTCGAAAGACATCGTAGTGCATATAATGCATACAATATCTCAGATAAAAATGAAAAAAACATTTGACAAATCTTCGAGGTTCAAAAAGTTGCACCTTAATCTTGTAAAAACGATTTACTACAACTCTACAGCCCAAGATTTTGTGAGTATATATATTTTCTAAAGTCATCTGTATACTTTTGTGTTAATAAGAAAGACTAAGGTTGTGTTTGTTTTTCTTAAAAATGTCTTAACAATGTCTGAGTGACTGCAACATCTGGTTCGGTCAGAGAAAAACATAAAAAAAATAAAAATAATAATAAATAAATAAATAAAAAGGGAAGATAATTCAAGTTGTACAAATAAAGTTCAAGGGGAGATAATTCAACTGCTAGGAAGATGGGTCTATGGCTCAATATTATATTTTAATTTGTTAGTGGAACTATGTCAGTTGTACCGGTTGGCACCAATTTACAATGGGTCAATTGCCTTAAAGGTTGTAATTTAAAATTAAAATAGGTGTATTTATATACGTAGTATCTTATTTTTGTTAGTGTATAGAAAGTTATAATAGGTGTATGCAAGTATATGTATATGTCAAAAAAGTTATTTGCGTTGGGCATCTAGTGTATAATAGCGTTGTCGTCGTCAATATAAACAAACAACACCTAGCAGTCAGACGTTTTTAAATGAAAAATAAACCGTTTTATAGTATTCAGATTCAGACATTTATGTCTCAGATTCATATTCAGATGTGCGAATCAGATTCAGATTAAAAGCCTCTTAATAAACAAACAGCACCTAAGTGTCTGATAACTTATCTTACTTTTAAAAATTTTGAGTTATATGTTGCATCGTTTCAATCAGACTACTAAATAATTAACTTTTTGAATTTTGATTGTTCTGTATACCGATTCTCGAAATATATCTCGATTCCCAAAAATACTTGATTCGACACCCAAAAGTACGTCAATCGATACACAAAATAATTGAAATTTAAAAAGTTAGTTATTCAATAGTCCGATTAAAACAATGCTACATACAACTCAAAATTAATGACAAGTTAAATGCATTTATACAATTTACTCCAATTATCCCTAATAAGAATGAGTGCACGTTATGTTTAATGCGTGTGATATGTGTTCAAAGATGAAATTTATCAATAATAACTTTAATTAAATTTGACAATAAATAAGCTGAATGATTTTTTTTTTTTTTTTTAAAAAAAAAAAAAAAAAAAAAAAAAAAAAAATCCTTTGTGGGAGAGTATGACTCGAACACGAGACCTACAGTGTGTAGGAAATGAGACTTAGGGGCTGTTTCTTTGGCACTTAATCATCCCTTAGCTAACATGTGTGGACCCACAAACACATTATTTAATATATATTTTTTTAAATGGGCCCACTAAATTCCCTTAGCTAAAGGCATAAAATTTCATCTCCTCTCCAATAAGAGGAAGAATCAGACGTGGACCCCATGTATAACCCCACAATCTTTATATGCCACTTATTTTGGTAAACCATCATGTCACACAAGCTCTTGTGTATTATATGCAATTATTTATTACAGTAAAAGACTCATTTTAGAAAAGACAAAAAACATACGTACCACAACTTAAGGAGAGCACAAGCTGACAGATTGTTATAACTTATAAAAAAAGGAACTGTCTTATTATACATTAGTTGAAATAACGGTGTCGTTCTGGGTAATTAGCAAAGAAACAATTTAATCTTTATTTACTTACTGCACCTTCTTGAGCATATGTGAGCGACTACAAATAATTTATAGTGTCATATAAGCATAATCGCAACGAGTCAACGTATGATTATGATAATGCATATCAAACTTTCTTCGTTCGTTCCATAAACCACAACGAAATAATTCATACGAAAAACATCAATGCAATATTCTTAATTCTGAAATACGTTATGAAGTATAACATTTATCAAAAACCCTCACATTGGGCCAACATTATGTTAACTTAAGTGCACTATTTGAATGCGTGTGATAGAGAGTAACGATAACTAGAATAACAACATTACTAGAAAACTAAAAAGAGAAGCTGAAAGAAATAAAAAAGGGATTTGGTTTGCCTATGACTCGAACATGAGATCTACCATTCATGAGAGATGATCCATAGCCATTAAGCCAACCAAACCCAGCTGACATATTTCTAAAATACAATTATTTATTGTAATTTATTTTAGAAAAGATGCAAATTTAATGGTTGTTAGTTGCCAATCGAGCTGAGTTTGTTAATAATATTTATTTTATATCATGTTTAAAAAGCTTAATATAAGTATGTGTTGAATACGAGTTTAATAGTGTTATGTCTTAATGTATAAACATGATGACGTATAGTCCGCATTCGGGTCACGAACCCGACCCATACTCAAGTCCATCACGAATGGACTCTAGCCCATCATGAATGGGCTCAAGCCCATCACGAATGGGCTATTGCGATAACGGTTTGGGCTTACGTTGGCCCAAACCCGAAGTTATTTATGGTCTTGATAGGATATCTCTTATTTATGGGATATGTATCAAAACCGACCTATGCGGGATACGCTGAGGAGTGAGGAGCACGAAACCAACTAGGGTTTCGTGTGTATATAAAGAGTCTCTTGACTCTCATCAAAGGTACGACTTACAACCCTAACTCTTCAACTAAACCCTAAAAACCGATTACTTACTCTCACGCCGGAGGATAATCGTGGGAGACAATCCCACGATAAGCCTAACGGTGTCTTTTTGTTTTCTTAGTGCGCAGGTCTCAAGCATTAAGATCTGATTGGTACGGAATCAAGGAACGCCCAACTTTTGTATCAACAAGTGGCGCCATCCGTGGGACCCGACACTAAGAACTCTACGAAGAACTAGAATGACGAAGCATGGAAACCCAAATCAGCGGACTCCGCAGACAAAGAAAACGCAGGACGACCTACTGGGGAAGAAGCGGCAAACTGATTCTGCCGCTAAGCCGCCCTTTGGAACAACCAGTGCGCCCAAAAGCCTAGGATCATACTCAGATCTGGCTTTTACCCCAGTAGAACCGATCACAAGGACTACCCATGCTACTACAACAACCACTAGCACGGTGGATCTAATGCGCACTCCTCTCACCATGCCAGAGTTAAACTTCACTGAACCGCCAAATGCGCCCACCCGAAACAAGGGTCCTGATCTGGAAACAGACACTCTCGCGCTAGAAGGAGTTGCGCCTGAACTAGCGCCAAGTGATTTTGTGTCCCAGAACTACGAAACCTTGGCTGCGTTAATGCGAGAGGAAGCGAAAAAGAGGTCA
Source organism: Artemisia tridentata subsp. tridentata (assembly GCA_021014915.2). Classification (NCBI taxonomy): domain Eukaryota; kingdom Viridiplantae; phylum Streptophyta; class Magnoliopsida; order Asterales; family Asteraceae; genus Artemisia; species Artemisia tridentata. The sequence goes on from CP139505.1 coordinate 414,485,684, forward strand.
AGTCAAAGTCTGCACGCCAGGCTCAACTTCGACCCTGAGCATGAAGCATCCCCACCGCGCTACCGAAAGGAAAGACGCGAGAAGGATAACCGCAAACACCCAGTGTTTACTAGGATTGGAAGGAAGGTTGTGGATGACGAAGCAGCCGATTTTCAGTATCTGGAGGAGCATGAAGATGGGGAACGGCGCGCCAATGTCCACACTAGGCTTGGTAGTCGCAGGGTTCATGATAGGCTTGGGCGACGGTGCTCCCCAAGCGAAAGCCCTTCAAGCTCTGATTCTGAGAATAGTCGGCGCAAGCGCCACAGAGGAGCAAGCTCAGATTCCGATGATAGTCGGCGCAAGCGTCGCAAAAGAGTAAGCTCATCCTCAAGTGACTCCTCGGACAACGAGGATAAAGAAACAGGACACTGGAAATCAAGGGAAAAACACCGCGACCAGGAAGACGAAGACATGTCTCGTCCCTGGCGCCGCCAAAAAGTTGATGCGTTCACTCGGCGCATCAGCCATTTTTCAGAAAATAAGAGAAGGCGCATGCCTGCTAATGTCAAAACTTATGATGGGACAGGTGATCCTGATGATCACCTAAAAATTTTCGAATCAGCAGCCACTATCGAAAATTGGCCACAACTTGTGTGGTGCCACATGTTTAACTCTACATTAGTAGGGAATGCGCGCAACTGGTTCAGTAAGCTTCCACGCAGAAGCATCGGTGGGTTTGAAGAGTTGCGAAAGGCGTTTCGTTTAAACTTTACTCAAAGGAAGAAGTGCGCCAAAAACCCTGTCGAGCTTGCTAGGGTCAAACAGCGCCAAGGGGAATCCACAAGCGCTTTTATGGAGCGCTTTAAAGATGAATGCATACATGTCAAGGCATGTCCTGAAATACTAAAGATCTCAGGGTTTATGAACGGGATCAATAACCTAGATCTTATCAAAAAATTAAATGATAAGGTTCCCCAAACCTTTGATGAACTGATGAAGCGCACGAGGTCCTTCATCCAAGGAGAAGCCGCCGCTGCGGATAGCAAGAAAGGCTACTCAAACCATAGGTCACAAGAAGAGCCAAGGAGACAATCCAATGACCAGAGTAGCAATCGTAACAAAAACTATCGCAGCCAAGGGGGCGGACGGGGAAACGACAAGTATACCCCACTAACGAAGACTCCAAGGGAGATATTTGCAACGGAAGGCGCGAACTTTCCGAGACCCCCACCAATGCACACCCCAGAAGGGCAGCGCGTAGGGACCGGGTACTGCGAGTATCACGCACAGAAGGGCCATACCACTAATGAGTGTGTCCAATTGCGCCAACTAATTGAGAAACTAGTAAAAGAAGGCAGATTGGACCATCTCGTTAAAAATATTAAGGATGGGAAAGACAAGCAAAAAACCGGAGGCAAGAAAGAAGCGCCTAAGGAAAAAGCTGATACTATCTACATGATACAATCATGGCAGCGAAAGACTAGGCAAAAGGTGAGCCAGAAATTTTCTCATGGAAGCGAAATCTCTTTCCCCACCTTGGCTGCGGACAACGCAGTGGCAGAACCACTCACCATTGAGATAAATGCGGGGGGTCACGATATCCACCGCATGTATGTTGATGGAGGGGCATCAGCGGATATAATGTATGAACATTGTTTCAAGAGATTGCGCCCTGAGATACAAAGACAGTTAAGTCCAGCCACGACTGCGCTTACTGGCTTTACAGGAGAAAAGATATGGCCCATGGGGCAACTGCGCCTACTAGTCGCTGTTGGTAGTAAGGAACACTCCACGACAGCCTGGATGAATTTTATGGTGATCAGATCTCCTTCATCATACAATGGCATTATTGGAAGACCAGGAATCTCAGCAATACGCGCAGTACCATCCACGGCGCATGGGATGCTCAAATTCCCAGTAGAAGGTGGCATTGTCACCATCTACAATAGCGCCGCACCACCTCAAGAATGTAACACGATTACATGCGAAACAACACACACCCCAGAACAGAGCGCAGCTAAAGTATCAAACCTAAAGGTTGCAATTCACCCTGAATACCCAGAGCAAGAAGTATCGATTGGGGGATCGCTGTCTGACAAAGGAAAAGCGGCTGTGTGCGCACTCTTGCAAAGGAATCTGGATATCTTCGCATGGGAACCAAAACACATGACTGGTGTGCCACGCTCGATTGCAGAACACAAGCTGAAAATCCGACAAGGATATTCCCCAGTAAGGCAGAAAAAGCGCGGCCAGGCTCCAGAGCGCGCAAAAGCCATTCTGGAAGAAGTACACAAGCTTGTGGACGCATGCATCATGCGAGAAGTCTATTACCATGATTGGCTCTCCAATCCAGTAATGGTCAAGAAGAGCGATGGTAGTTGGCGGATGTGTGTGGACTTCACTGATCTTAATAAAGCATGTCCACAGGACTGCTACCCACTACCAGAAATAGACTGGAAGGTGGAATCTTTGTGCGGGTATCCCTTTAAATGTTTCTTAGATGCATACAAAGGGTACCACCAAATCCAAATGGCTAAGGAAGACGAGGAAAAAACAGCCTTCCACACAAGCCAAGGCGTCTTTTGTTATACAAAGATGCCTTTTGGCCTGAAGAATGCGGGCGCCACCTACCAGCGACTGGTAGATAATGCATTTGAAAAGCAAGTGGACCGCAACCTAGAGGTCTATGTAGACGACCTTGTCATAAAAAGCCATACTGAAGATGAAGTGGTGCGCGATATTGAAGAAACATTTAGAACACTACGAAGTATCAACATGAAGTTGAATCCTAAGAAATGCACTTTTGGCGCTACAGAGGGCATGTTCCTAGGATATTTGATAGAACCAGATGGCATTAAGCCATGCCCCGAAAAAACAGAGGCTGTCATCCAACTTCCTTCACCGCGCACGTTGAAAGAAGTTCAATCTCTGAATGGAAAGCTAGCCGGTTTGAACAGATTCCTGTCCAAATCAGCGGATAAGTCACTTCCTTTATTTAAAACACTCAAGAAGTGTACAAAAAAGGGAGACTTTTGTTGGACTACGGAAGCGGAAGAAGCTTTCACACAGCTTAAGCAACATATAGCAGCGCTTCCTAAGCTAGTCGCACCCCGCCCAGGGGAGGAGTTAATCGTCTACTTATCTGCAACTCATGGAGCGGTCAGCGCAGTGTTACTGACGGATAGAGATTCTGTTCAAACACCGGTATATTTTGTAAGCAAAGCACTCAAGAAGACAGAGATTAACTACAGCCCAATGGAAAAGTTGGTCCTGGCGTTAGTGTTCGCGGCCAAAAGACTGCGTAGATACTTTCAAGCGCACCCAATAGCGGTGATCACAGACCAACCTATCAAGCAAGTTATCTCTAAACCTGATGCATCGGGGAGATTACAAAAATGGAGTGTGCTACTAGGAGAGTATAACATCTCTTACAGACCACGCACTGCGGTTAAAGGGCAAATACTAGCAGACTTCATCATCGAAAAACTAGATACCGATGACGCACCTCCACCGAGCAAGGTAGAATTACAAGAACCATGGGTCTTGTTCACCGATGGATCTTCATGCGTGGATGGGTCGGGCGCTGGCCTTATCCTCACTAATCCAGAAGGAATGTAATTCACTTACGCACTGCGTTTTGAATTCACAGCCACGAACAACGAGGCAGAATATGAAGCCCTAATCGCCAGATTACGCATTGCAAATCGAATGGGTGTACGTAACCTAGAAGCAAACGTGGACTCCCGATTGGTAGCCAACCATGTGTTGGGCGAATATGTGGCTAAAGAGGATAACATGGTCCAATACCTCGACAAGACCAAATCACTAATACAAGGCTTTGACAGGTTTACCATTAAGCAAGTTCCTAGAGGTGAAAATAAGAAAGCGGATGCGCTAAGCAAGATCGCATCTACTAGCTTCGCGCACCTGTCAAAACAAGTTTTAGTGGAGATCCTAAAGACCAAATCCATCTCAGAGATGGAGATATCTACGGTGATAGAAGAGCAGGATCCTACATGGATGACCCCCATCATCGAATTCATAAGTAAGGGCAAACTGCCCGAGGAACAGAAGGACGCTCGACGGATACGGCGCACAGCGCAGAGGTTCGAGCTCAGAGATGGTATCCTGTATCGGCGCTCATTCCTACAACCATGGCTTCGGTGCGTTGGACCTCTTCAGGCGGATTACGTACTCCGAGAGATCCACGCTGGTTCATGCAGTATGCATTCAGGACCACGGTCCGTCGTAGCACGCGCATTGCGCTCAGGATACTACTGGCCTACTATGCATCGTGATGCGCGCGATGTGATAAAGAAATGTAACGACTGCCAAGTTCATAGACCCATCCCGCGCAGACCACAGCAAGAGCTAACACCCATCACTTCTTTATGGCCATTCTATAAGTGGGGTATCGACATTGCGGGTCCCTTCCCTGTCGCAGCAGGAGGACTGAAATTCCTTATTGTTGCAATAGACTACTTCACTAAGTGGATCGAAGCGAAGGCAGTAGCGACAATCACAGGTAATCAAGTAAAACGCTTCGTTTGGGAAAATATTGTATGCCGCTTTGGATTACCTGGGGAGATTGTTTCGGACAACGGAAAACAATTCCGTGATAACCCGTTTAAAGACTGGTGCGCAGAGCTAAATATTACACAACACTTTGCGTCAGTCAAACACCCACAAACCAATGGTTTAGTTGAGCGCGCAAATCGTAGTCTAGGCGAAGGAATTAAAGCGCGCCTAGACAAACACAAAGGAAGATGGGTGGACGAATTGTCGCATGTCTTATGGGCGCACCGCACGACAATCAAAGTTAGCAATGGAGACACTCCTTTTTCCCTTGTCTACGGGACAGAAGCTGTCATACCAGCTGAAATTGGGATGCCAACTATCCGCACCGCGGAAGTTAATGTCGCGACCAATGACGATGAACGACGAATAGACTTGGACCTATTGGAAGAAAGGCGCGAGCGCGCAGCTATACGTGAGGCAAAAACCAAGTCAAAGATGAAGGGATACTACGATGCTAAAGTTCGAAGCACCTCATTCAGACCAGGCGACTTTGTGTATCGCGCTAATGATGCAAGCCACGCAGAAGATACAGGTAAACTTGGACCGAAGTGGGAAGGACCCTATGAGGTCATTGAAGCACTAGGACAAGGCGCATACAAGCTGCGTGACATGGATGGCCGTGAGCTACAGCGCACATGGAATATCTGCAATCTCAAGAGATGCTATCTTTAGGAAAGGTTACGACCTCACACACGGACACCTCCGCACTTTAGTAAGTGCTTAATAAATGTCCGTGTATTTACATTTTTGTTTCATTTAGACAAATGTTTTATCTTTTACAAAAACTTGCAAGTATTAATAAAATGTTACGGTTTCTAGCTAACTCCGTGACACACTTTACTTTATTGCTTACATATCATTTATGTCTCAATACTGTTTGTTACATTATCTTTTGCCTACATGGCGTGCATGCACCAATTAAAAACCCACGATGGTAAAAGGATGAGTAAACCTACTAAATGACTCGTTGAGTAAGAGGGTTGCAAACCCATCAACATCGGATCACGCATCCTTGTTAAACACCTTACTCTCAAGACGTTGGAGTAAGTTCGATATGTACCCCACGACGGATACACATCAATGCACACTGTGCGCGTTTAACAAATTAGGAGTTAAGACAATTAACCCCTTAAGATGGTATTCGCAGCACGCTGCAATCCATACACTTGTGCACCCCACGATGGATACACAACAACTTGTGCATTTCATACACAATTATGTTATACACGATTAAGTCATGAATCTCATACACGATTATGATATAAGTGATTATAAATCCTTGTAATTTTTTTTAAATTGTGTTTATATAAACGGTTTGACTCTTAGACATCTTTTATGCAAAGACGAAATAACTAAGTACAAAACTTGTAACCACAATCAAACTTGATACAATATGCGTACAATCGTATTTTTCTAATCAACACTTTATTATGGATAACAAGTTCATACAAGACATAACATGCACATGTGCAACAAAATGTTAATCTATTACACAAAATTACCAAGACAAGCTACGAGTGCGCCTGAGCCCTGAGCTACCCGCTTGGCGCGCCACACTACCAGCATCTTTAAGCCTCTGCAACAGGTCAGCATCCTTGGGCGCTACCGTTGCCACGCTAACGGGCACCCCATCAGATCTGGGAATGTGAGCCGCACCAAGACCACACAGAATGGCTTTCCCCTTCACGCCCTTCTTCTTGGCAAGTCTCATCTCATGGGCTTCTAAAGACTCCCTCAATGGAATTTCCTTCTCAAGGGCAAAAGGGTTGAGGATGTCACGGGGGCGAGCGAAAATAGGCACATGTAGCTGCGATACATCCGGCTTCAGAAAGTAGTCAAGCTGCGCCTCAGCATCCTCGGATGAGTGCCTAGCCAAGGTTAAACCCTGCATGATCACGCTTATGGGGTAATCCTAGTCACGCTCCAGCTGTGCAATATGAGGAAGCTCAAAAAGTTTCAACTTCTCCATAGCAGCAACAAGTTCACCATAAGCGTTCTCATTATAACCAGGTACTTCGGAGGGAGACATAGCCAAAACCTTGGTCGCACACAGCTCCTCTATAGCTTCTGCCTTAATACGTGCCAGTGCACATTGAACCACACCCCCAAATGAGTCCTTGACCTCTCGAGACTCCAGCGTGGTCAAGGCAGCAAGACGCAAGCCATGGCTGATAAGCCACCTGCGCTCAGCAATGGTTGACACCAAATGTGGATACAACTCCTCATCATATTCGATGCTGAGCTTGCGCAGCTTGCTCTCTTGATTCTCCAGCGAACTCTCCACAGCCTTGCGGAACTCCTCCAAGTTAGAGAAGAGTCTCCCCTTGTTTAGCTCCATATATTTCAAGGCCCAAAGGCAGGAGGCCTTGTATTCTCTTGCTCCAGTGCGCTCTTGATTCAGTTCGGCCATGAGCGACATCTTCTCATCAGCAATTTTCTGGTCGTACATAGCAGATGCCCTCAATTCAGCCTGCGCATCAGCCAACTGCGCCTTCAGAATGTCAATCTCCTTGTCCTTCTGCGCAACCAGGCTACCCTCACCACCATATTCAGCCTGTAGCCGCGCAACCAATGAAGCCTGGTGCGTAGCAGCCAACGCCAACTCCTCTATAAGGCGATTTCTTGGCGCATCTCCAGAAGATTTTTCCTCATCCACTGGACTCTCAGGCACAAACTCACCAACATATGCAGAACCAGTCTTGGGTGGCGAATTCCCAACATATGCATCATCATCAACAGCAGTTTCAGCACTGCACGCAAATAACAAAGTTACTCTATAGTATTAGACGCGGATTAAAGGACTAAAGATCCAAAGATACAAGCACTTACTTGAGGGGAGGAGTTTTATGCGATGACGCACCCTCCTCAGATGATTGCATGACAGAAATAGCAGGGCGCTTACTTGATGTCCCTGCGCCATCATCACCAGACGATCTCTTGCGCTTTAACCCTTGGCCCTCCTCCTCAGACTCATCCATAGCACTCTCCGACGAGTCTATATGCAACAACTCCATAGGGATCTGCGACCCAGGAGCGGGAAAGCTACGCAGAGGAGTAGCCATAGTGACACCTGTGGGGACTTCCCCTATCTCCTCTGTCTCCTCTGTCTCCTCCTGCGCGATCACCATCGTGCGCCCTGCAGTAGCCTGAAGTACTGGCTCCTCTCCATCTCTCAAGGGGCGCACCCCTACGATCACCTGAGTGGGCTTCGCCAAGCGAACAACACCGAACAAATCCATCTCTGCGCAACAAAACAACAAACAAACACAAAATATGTTAGATAAGCTATAAAAGGAAGAACGCTTACAACTACTAAGCGAAGAGGAAGGAGGAGACAAGCACCCACCCCGGCTATTTTCATCCAAAAATGTTGGCACTTCTTCCGGACTACCGAAGTAATTGCGACTGATGCCCATGTACACCAAAAACTCTTCTGGGTACGCTTTGATCGGTATGCGATTGATATTTATCATATCCGCATCAACCACGTTATACAATCCGGGGTCTGGGCGCTCGTCTCTCGGTAATGATTCTCGGGTGTAGAACTCAAAAATCCAGGGGAAAAATGCCCTATCAACCCAAAAGAATTTTTCTCTCCAATCCCTCAGTGCGTCTAACTTCTCCGTATAGCACTGCAGTGGCCCTGCGCGCTTGGAGAAGGAAACCCACCCATTTGACCACGACGTGTGGTAAAACGCGCGGAAAAGATGAATTGTGGGTTCTATTGCTAACAAGCGACAATTCACTTCAAAATTGGTTATTTTTGCTGCACCTATACAGTGCAGCTGGGAAATATGAAGACGATAGTGATTTAGAATATCGCACAAAAAGAGGGAAATGGGCGCACGCTGGTTAGCGAATTCGAAAAAACGCGTGTATACCCCTACTTTCCCTTGCGGGAAATTCGCTATTGACGCATTTGCGGCCGGAACTACCGGATGCAATGCGAGAGGGATGTAATAATCTGAAGTGAACTGACGAAGTTCATCCTCAGATAAATCGGAATTAAAATCGGACAATTGAAGAACCATGATTAACCTTCAAATAACTATTATAAGCGCACGCGCTATTACCTTAGTTTTTGTTGATTTTTTGATTGCTGTTTGGAGGTTTAACAATGGCGAAAAATGATTATTTTTTTCACTGTGGTAGCCACAGTGAAAAGACGGCTGACCTTTATATAGGGTTACACATATTCTTGGATGAACGATACATGTACCCCACTTGCTCTAATCGTGTAGCTGGGAGGCAAAAAGGTAAAGCACTTTTTCACCCACCCCTCACGATTTACGAAGGAGATACGAATGTACTTGGACTAGATTAATTTGCTTTTTTAGGCGGGAAATACTTGAAACTTCCCCGCTACGCATCAAGAAATATTTTTAGCTACAATTGTTAGTCTAGCGTCCGCAATTTCGCATTGCGCACACTAGACTGGGGGACAATATGACGTATAGTCCGCATTCGGGTCACGAACCCGACCCATACTCAAGTCCATCACGAATGGACTCCAGCCCATCACGAATGGGCTCAAGCCCATCACGAATGGGCTATTGCGATAACGGTTTGGGCTTACGTTGGCCCAAACCCGAAGTTATTTATGGTCTTGATAGGATATCTCTTATTTATGGGATATGTATCAAAACCGACCTATGCGGGATACGCTGAGGAGTGAGGAGCACGAAACCAACTAGGGTTTCGTGTGTATATAAAGAGTCTCTCGACTCTCATCAAAGGTACGACTTACAACCCTAACTCTTCAACTAAACCTTAAAAACCGATTACTTACTCTCACGCCGAAAGATAATCGTGGGAGACAATCCCACGATAAGCCTAACGGTGTCTTTTTGTTTTCTTAGTGCGCAGGTCTCAAGCATTAAGATCTGATTGGTACGAAATCAATGAACGCCCAACTTTTGTATCAACAAAACCTTTGGTTCAAGTAATTTTTGTTAATCTCATCACCTACCGTTACACACAGTCAAATCGAGAAAATTCTAAGGAAGTTGATGTAAGCCCTTCATGGTTGTTGAAAATATATTTAAACCCGAAGATATTTACATTTTAGTGATGATTATAATCGCAACTCACAAACTTTTACCTTGACCACTCACTCGTATACTATTACAATTTGTATGATATCAACTTAAACATGGAACTCATGGTCCATAAATCACATACTCCGTACTTAATTTAAATCGGAATTATAATATAAATGAAATATATTTTACAATGACAACATTGAGAAGACATAATAATAAATAGAAATAAAAAATAATAATAATAATAATAATAAAAAAACCAAACAAGCACGGATTGGCATGAAAACTAAATATTTATATTTACTCATATTAAGTGTCAAGTGGGTCCCCTCCTCTTACTAGATATGAGTGGAAAGAGTGAGAGCCTTTATTTGCTTTGGTGATATAGAGGAGCCAACAAAAAAATAACATTAGTATATTGCTTTAGGCCCACCATGTTACCACTCAGACCTTTAAAAAAAAAAAAAAAAAAAAAAAAAAAAAAAAAAAAAAAAACGCCCCCTAAAGCATCTCTATATAGTACAGGTTTATAGAGAAGTTCTATATCATATGGAGGTAGCATGAAGTTCTATAATAAAAGCGAAATTTAGGTTTAGAATGACTTATGACCCAAGAGCTTTGATCTTGTAGTGGACACTGTTAGATATTATATATGTGTGAAATAAATGGTATAAGTGTGTAAAAGTTTCAGCTTTAGAAGAAAAAAAAAACTAAGGCTTTGAATGTACGTACTTGTTCGATAACATGGATGCACTATTCTCTATTTTGTAGTAAAACATCGATTCGTTGGTCAAATGACTTAAAAAACTTCGAATCATAGGTCACTAACGACTTATCTGAGAAAGAGAAAAAGTTATTATTAATCTACCTTCTGGTTAAGACATGGTGACAAAAAACGAGGATGCGGATAGATTTCTAACTCAAACTGGAGACCTACCACTTATACGATATCAACCTTAGCTAGCAAGCCATCCACACACTCAAGTTGCATTCTCAAATTCAAATATCTATTTATTGTTCGTTATATCAACAAGTAGGGTTGGATCAGTTGGAAAACCCCTTGCCTCTCAACCGAGAGGTCAAGGGTTCGATCGTCACTCCCTACAAAAGGCCGGGGGTCCTTTTCTACTCTTGGTAGAACCGGAAGCAGCCTCTCTACCTTAGGTAGGGGTAAGGTTGTCTACGTCTCAACCTCCCCCATACACCGTCTTCGACGGTATTGGGAGTTCCCATAACCTGTGGAAGACGGAGCTCTTTTTTATTCTTTTGATATCGTATCAAAAAATAACTATTTGTCTTTTATTCTTTTGATTTAGTCTATGGACTGGAGCTCTTTTTTCGTATGAAATTTTGCTACAGTTCGCAGACTCTTATCATATTGACAGCTGGATAGTAAAAACAATCAAAAACATATAACAGAAACTCAGAAAGTGCAGATTGAATCAATTCATCCTATATAGTATATACTCTTTTACCATGTCAAAATTTACAACTCGCCAAAACTTTAAGAAACTAAGAACTTTCAATTGAACGCTAAGAAGATGGTATATATGATCAATAGAATTTACACTGTTTGCTAGACTTTACGACTCGGGTCAAGATGAAAGTGCTAGCTCAGCCCAAGCTAAGAAAGATGAGGCCTTGAGCTCTGATGATCCAGTGGTGTCGAGTTTGCTTTCTAACGTTGCACACAAATCTTGCATGCTTACTTTATCTCTAGGCCTTGCGTGAATGCAGCTTCTGACTACTTCTCGTATCGCCTCAAGATCTTCCACTCTGAAATGTTTTAGTGCAGGATCTACAACCGATGCCATCTTTTCTGGATCTTCCAAATAATCTTTAGCCTGATCATAATGTCAGCAAACCACCAATCAGTTCATTACACAACACGATTCCACACTAACTTTTTTAGGTGGCAGAAAATGGTATGAAATCCGGGTTCTAATTCTGGGGACTAAATGTTTGAAAAAGAGGGGTTGGACCCATTACCTGACCCAACTCGCATGTTTTGCCACTTATAGCTATTTCAAACAAAATGGAACGGGTAACTAGTCAAAATCGATAAATTTTAGTGTGGGTCAAACAGGTTGAGCTGACCCGATAACTCTTCTTTATTTCTAATTTAGCTGTTTGACCCCTCACCGCTAGCGAGAACCCTTTTTGACCCGTTATCCGACCCAAACTACTGTTTTGCCAACTGTAATTCTTACCCAATCCACCAGGAATCCTTTGTCTTTTGTAACGATTTCCAACAGAAGAACACCAAAAGAATAGAGGTTACCATGGATATCCAAATGGCGTGCTTGTAACGAACTCGGTTGAACACACATTGCGCCTTCGTTGCTGATAGTACTAGAGTTGTTCTCCGATCTCGTAAGAATGGTTTCCAGCTTTCAAAATCAACTAGCTGCAAGAATCCATAAAGCGAAAAAAGTTAAGTGCTTCTTAATTAATGTTTATATTTATTATTTGTATAAAGCTCGTACCTTTGGTGAGAAATCCTCTGTAAGATATACTGCACTAGAGTTCAGCTCATATATAGTAAAAGGTGGTTCTATTTCCGTGTCAAGATACTTCAGACCTTTTGATATTCCTACAATGATCATCATTCTTCGTGTCCAACTTAGCGGTTGACACCCTTGTTCATCTGCATAAAAAAGATATATATAATAGATTCAATTATATTTCTGTACGAAAATCTTGAAACAAATGATTCTTAATCCTATCGAGTGAGACTTACAATGAAGGTGCTCAGATAACGTCCCATTGGATGCATATTCGAAGACTAAAACTCGTGTAAATGGGACACCTTCAATACAATACCCCATCAATTTCCCGATGTTTTCATGATTTAGCCTTGCCAGATCTGCCACCTGATCAACCAAAGCGAAAACATTACAATGAGTCACAATAAATCATTATATAAAGAAACTCACTGTTCGTTCTTATGCGTTCATATCTATATATGCAACATGATTAAGTGTCCCACACAAAACATCAAAATGCCTACTTACTGTACTCATAATGAAACAACCTCATATCATACTTATAATCTGATTTAACAACACATGAAGTAGCTTATAGTAAGACGTACTTATTGTGTTTTCTGATATTTGTAATTTGCTTAAAGGCTGATTTTTCACATTTTTCTGATGGCCCAACAACATCCATCTCATATAAAATTCCAAAAACTGTTTAAAAGTATTATAATTATGTCGTTTAAATATTTGTGTTTGATAACTTGAAAGGATTCATTAGTATCTGATTTAATTACTTTTCTTAACAGTTATCAAAAGATCCAGGCAAAATACTTCACGTGTATCGGACATCAGTCATGGCAGGTGAAGCAATCTTTTGGATTCGAATATCTAATGACATTTTGTGAATGACGACAACTATATTTCAACAGAATTGTAACATAAACACTACTTTCATTGTTAGATAAGCATAGGAAGATACTTGATACACCATTATAAGAATAGAATATGGAATTGAGTATTGTTGCAAGTAAAGATAAAGTTAAGAATGTTATAAATATAAGAATACCTTGCTTTCATTGTTAGATAAGCAATAAGAGATTCCTGATCCAATATTATAAGAATGGAATATAGAATCGAGTAATGTTGGAAGAAAAGATGAAGTTAAGAATCATTGTGGCCAATAGCAAGCCAAAAGTTGGTGTATTTCTTGTCCACAAATGTGTCTACATTAGCTAAGAAGCAAATAAAGTTTTGTGTGACATCCGAATTCCCAATCTCAAAAAAAGATGTCTTAAATCATGATACCATGGTTTGCTAACAATGTAAACAGATTGCACAAGCATGTATGAACGTGGTGCAAACCTAAAGTCCCAATAATCAGCTTTGCAGTGTTCAGCTATTTTAATGAAAGTTTCGTTCGATCAAAACAAAACAAGAAATAGTGTGATGTGATTCGTAACAATGAGGGAGTTTGCTAATCGTATAGATATACGAATACAAAGGGACGATTTGAGGTTTCATTTGGTGGTGGCTGCTAGAAAAAGTTACGTTTGTGTGTGTGTGTCTAAGAGTGATTATTAAGGGCAAAGTTAGTTATAGTAGCGTTTTTATTATTAGGGAGTTGGGCTGTTAGATTTCTGTGAAAGAAACATATCAAATTAGTTAATTTTGATTTCTGTTCAATCAAGGAATGGAATAAAACACACCTCTATGTTGAGAAGCAAAGTGTGACTTTTAAAGGAATGACATTTTGTATCGAATATTATATTCCTTTCATGTAACCAAACATGTTATGTTTCATACTTTTTAGTTAATTTTGCTTTCAGTTTAATAAAGGAATGAAATAAAACACACCTCATGTTGAGAAGCAAAGTGTGACTTTTAAAGGAATGATGTTTTGTATCGAATGCTATATTCCTTTTGTGTAATCAGCATATTATGTTTCATTCCTATGACGTAATCCTATGTTTACTTAATTATGATGCTTCAAATAGTATTTTAAAAAATATAAATACATATATCAATATCAGTGGTATAATTAAAAGCTGTCATTTCTCACTCAAAATATGTGAAAATCACATTTTCACCTCTCTTACATATCCATTTTCCCAACCTCGAAAACCGTCATACATCAGTACCAATCTCAAGAAAATCAAAAACCGTTTTAAGCTATCTGGTACTATGTTATATTTCTTAAGTCTAAAAATGATCATTTAAAGGTGACCAAATTATTTTGTGCTTCAAACATAAAAATTTGCTCGCTAGAAAATTTAATTACACGAGTGAAGGGTACAATAATATACAATGTCCAATGCATGTCCTATCATATACATAGACCATAGACCAGAATCTGCTTTATGAATGTAGAAAATAATATATTTCATTATTTCTTTTCCTTTCCTAATGGCCTTTCAAAATATATATTTGTTGATCATAGGATTGAACCATAAATACCGTCAACTCTTATGTTGAATAATTTGTAAGTCATGATCAAATTCATGTATTTTTAAGTGACTAGTAATTTATAACAAGCAATAGTTTTTCTATGAACATCGATGGGCATAACATACAATTTCATTTTTAAACTACGTATTTTTTCTTCAAGAACAAGTTAGAAATAGAAAGTGTAGCACATTTTTCTATAAACAGATGACCCATGTCATACTCCGTAACATCTATAGCGTAACTGTAAATGTAATAACATCAATTATGGGACGTAATGGTACATCCATTCCAAATGCATAGACGACATTTTATTGGAACATCACTTTAAAATAGGTAAAATGCTATTATAGTTTCATACTACTTTTTAGTTACATTTTGAATAAAAATATATATTTTACCCATTTAAGTAAGTTTACTTTGCTTTCAGTTCAATCAAAGAATGGAATAAAATACACCTACCTCACGTTTAGAATCTAAGTGTGACTATTAAAGGAGCGAGGTTTTGTATCGAATGCTATATTTCTCTTGTGTAACCAAACATATTCTGTTTCATTCCTCTATAAAGGTGACTCCGCTCTTATCTTCATTACAGCCAGACATCAGTCCGTTTAGATTTTTATAGGAGTATCCAACTGGTATGTCTCTATTTTCTTTCATTTTCGATGCATCTTATATATGTTTTTTGTTTGGGTGATATGCATTGCTAAGTTGTAACATATAAACTCAATGTTTGCCTATACCAAATGATGTAAACAAAACTTTTCAAACATGACAACAAACCAAACACATAAGCACACTGGTATTTGCACACTAACTATAACACATTTGCACTAACTGTCACTTTACAAACTTTATTTATATTAATTAAAAATTTCTATTACCTTGCAAAGCCAATACCAAGCCAAACATACAAGTGGTCTACCATGTATGGGGTCCAACTGGGAAAAAAAATAATAAAAAAAAAAAAAAAAAAAAATACACCATAGTTCATTAAAGTAATCTACATCTAAATATAAGATAGCGTTGAAGAACAGATCTGGAAATAAAATCAAAAGACCAGCATACCTGTCATATATTTTTGACTCGGTTTTGCCTTGTAGTGCGTTACAACCTGATAACAAATAGTAACCATCTTAATTATTGGAAACTCATATTCGATTTTTTTATTTTTATTTTCTGGATTTATGTTAGTGGCGGCTTAGTTTAGGATTAGGGTTGAAAGGGAGGTTTGAGTGGGAAAGTGAGAGAGGGATCTCAGAAAATAGATTTGTAACTGCTCCTATTTATTTTTGTGGTGATTGATGTTTGGTGAAATTCTATAATTTGCCCTTTAACTTAATAAAAATTATCAGTCGAAATTCTTTTTATTTATCATAATACCATTTAATGGTTAGATAAGCATAGGGAGATACTTGATCCAACATTATAAAAATGGAATATGGAAGAGTATTGTTGGAAACAAAGATGAAGTTAAGAATGATATATGTAGGATCGATTACTTCGAGCTTGATTGAGCTTGGTATAAACAAGAACCTCTGTATGCTATACAAGCGTTTATGCGGAAACTAAACAGCAAGTATAATAAAGAAGAAAACTCTAAACGACAATGATCCTCTATGGATCAAACTATGAACTAAGAATTGTTTATTGAATATTGAAAACGTTAAAGGCGTACCTAAACTCATAGACGGGTTTATCTTTTATACTAACAAGATGACCTAACCCTAACCCGTTCTACAAGAAAATATGTGAAGAGATAAACAACAATCTCTTCTAAAAATAAATGTTAACAAACATTCTAAATATACGGATAACAAATAATACTATCCGCAGCAATAACACTATCGGTAGGAACAAGATAACACTGTCGGCAGCAATGAGCTTTTAGCAGGAACCAAAGCTATCGGCAGGAACCAGCTTAACACTATCGGCAGCAACAATGAAACTCTTATTTCCCAGAGATCCTAACAATCCTCCCCTAATCTTGAGGTTGACTAGGTTAACCTGCAAGATTCCAATGAGATAAAGCTTTGAACTTCTCAGGCTTGAGGACTGCGACTTAGCAGCAACAATATTGAGTAACCAGCAGCAACATCCATAACTTGTAAGATTCCAACCTCTATAGCATCCAGCAGCAACTTCAATAGTTCAGCAGGATTAAGAAATCTTCTCCAAAACATGTATACTGGTCACCATTACTTTCACTTGAACTTGGCTGCTATTATGACAAAATGTACATCAAATCTCTTTAAGTTTCATACTATTCTCATCACATCCAGGTGTGTTAACTCCTGTGAGAGGTGAATCATTGAAAATTAATGGATTTGATGTCTCTTTACCAATAGCCATCACTACTGGAGTAGCCAATGTTTAGGTGTTTTAGACCATGGTACATTGATAACCATCTGATTTATTAGCAAATCAGCAACTATAAACGGATTTGACTTGTCTTTACCTGTAGCCGTTTGCTCAGGACTAGCCAATTCTTAGGTTACAGCAAAACCTTGGTGAATTGAATACCAAATATGGATACCAAGTGTCTTTACCACAAACCATACTTTTGTGGACTAGCCAATCCTTTGGATCCCATAAAGGGTTACATCCATGGTGAATTGAGCACCATTTTCAACTCTCAGAACTGAATCATGGGTGAGTTGAAGTACCCTATAGCTTTGAGCAAGCTATTACAGCTATCAACGGATTTGATTGTCACACCAGAGCCGTACCCTCATGGTGAGTCAACTCTTTCTTGTCTGCAAGACATGGTGAGTTGAGCACCATTTATTGTGCAGGTGTAAATACCAACACTGTACCTGCAAGGTGTTGCTCAAAACCAACTTATTAGCACACAAAATATACAAGATTTTTTTTTTTTTTTTTTTTTTTTTTTTTTTTTTTTTTTTTTTAAAACTAAGAAACACACCAAAAGAAAAGAAAGAAAATAAGAAAAGAAATCAAAAGAAAGAAAGAAAGAGAGAAAATATACAACAACAACAAGAAACATCCTCCCCTTAAGCTTCATCCTCCCCTTAAGCTGCAATCCTCCCCTTAAGCTCAGTATCTAGGGATTTACCATCCCAATATGGACCACCAAATGTTTAAACCTTGGTCCATCAAAAGCCTTGGTCAGCAAATCAGCAACATTATCATCTGTGTGAATCTTAACCACCTGAATAAGATGCTTCTCATAAGCATCTCGTATGAAATGGTGTCGAATCTCAATATGCTTTGTCCTTTGATGATAAACAGGATTCTTAACAATACACATAGTACTTTGATTATCAATAAAAATCTTAGTGTTCATATAGTTGAACCCATAATCCAACAGCTGATTCTGCATCCAAAGCACCTGTCCACAGCAACTAGCAGCAGCAACATACTCTGCCTCAGTAGAAGATGTAGCCACTATAGTCTGCTTCTTGCACTGCCAAGAAACCAACCTCCTACCCAGAAACTGACAACCTCCTGTTGTAGACCTCCTATCAAAGTTAGCCCCAGCATAATCACTGTCACTATAGGCTTCCAACACAAAAGGAGAATCTTTAGGATACCAAAGTCCCATCTTTGGCTGTCCTCTTAAATACTTGAAGATTCTCTTAACTGCATTTAGGTTAGAAGTCAATGGTGTAACCTGATGTCTAGCACATGCACCAACAGCAAACATGATATCAGGTCTTGAAGCTGTCAAATACATGAGTGATCCAATCATGGACCTATAAAGATGAACATTAACAGCAGCATCAGGTTCATTATTGGACTTAGGCTTTGGACGTTCAAAAGGAGTTGTAGCAACCTTCACATTTTCCATATCAAACTTCTTAAGCATGTCATAAACATACTTCTCCTGGCAAATAAAGATCCCATCTGGTTTCTGCTTAACCTGAAGACCCAAGAAGAAAGTCATTTCACCCATAGCACTCATCTCAAATTCACTCTTCATCAATTCTTCAAACTCCCTGCACCAGGCTTCATTAGTGGAACCAAAGATAATATCATCTACATAAACTTGTACCAGAATGATATCTTTGAAGTTCTTTCTTATAAAAAGAGTTTTATCAATAGCCCCTCTTCTGTAACCATGTTTTAGCAAAAAGGCTGATAACCTTGCATACCAAGCCCTTGGTGCTTGATGAAGACCATAGAGTGCTTTAACCACTTTGTAAACCAAATTAGGATTCTGAGGATCCACAAATCCCTGTGGTTGAGTAACATAAACTTCTTCCTCAATCCTGCCATACAAAAATGCACTCTTCACATCCATCTGATATACTACAAACCCCATAAAGGAAGCAAAAGCCAAAAACAATCGGATAGCTTCAACTCTTGCCACTGGTGCAAACACCTCATCATAATCAATCCCCTCTTCTTGTCTATGACCTTGAGCTACTAAACGAGCCTTATTTCAAACCATAATTCCCCTAGCATCCCTTTTATTCTTTAGAATCCATTTAGTCCCAATAGCAT
Organism: Artemisia tridentata subsp. tridentata; assembly: GCA_021014915.2. Lineage (NCBI taxonomy): Eukaryota > Viridiplantae > Streptophyta > Magnoliopsida > Asterales > Asteraceae > Artemisia > Artemisia tridentata. The sequence continues at coordinate 414,504,675 of CP139505.1, forward strand.
GCTTTCCTGCAGGTAAAGGTACCAACATCCATACTTTCTGATTCTGGAACTGCTGCATCTCCTCTTGCATAGCCTCAACCCAATCATCATTAGTAAGAGCTTGAGCTATGCTAGTTGGTTCAACTTGAGATAAGAAACAAGCATACAGACAATGTAAATAATCAGTATGATTGCTCCTCAACTGATCTTGTATATAACTGAGAAAAGCAGATTCTCCAAACTTGGGTTGATGAAGTTTACTTCTTGTCTGAACAGGGGAATTAATATCTCCAAGAATCAAAGACTGAGGATGAACAGTATTGATCCTCTTGGTAGCAATGGGATTGACTTCAATGGAGGATGCCTGATTAGTAATTGAGGGGTTGAAGTCATCATCATATGAAGAAGAAGTGAAAATACCAGTTCTGGACTGATGATGAGGATCATTCAACTTATCTCTTGAAGAAACTGAATTTCCAAGATCAGAAGGAATTGGAAATCTTTCAGGGGAGTTAACAACACCCAGAGTGTCAACAGATGGAGAAGACACAGGAACATCAGCAGAAACTCTAGAAGGTTCGGCAGGAACAGATCCACTTTCAGCAGGAATGGGATCAGCAGGAACATGAATACCACCAGTTGAATTCAGTTGACTTCTAACTTCAGCTTCAGCCTTTCTCATAATCTCCTCTGTCTCTTTAGAAAACCCAGAATCAAACATCTCAGCAGCTCTTTTGGCATTAAACTCTTGTCTTTGAAGCCTAGCAAGATCTTCTGCATAACTAGAATCACCTCCAGCCATATCAAAAGAATCTTTGAGCTTTGAACCTGAAATGTTGTTAGAGGGAAAAGAAGGAACAACTATAGGTCGTTCATCACTCTCTACATCAGAATCATCATCCAAGGTACCTGCATTGTTAGTTTGAGAAACATTTGTACCAGCAGATAGATTTGATTTGAATCTATTATAACCTAAGGTGTCAGATAGATAATCCAGATCAAAGTACCACTCTGGACCAGCACCCTGCAAATTAGGTTTATCTTCAAGATATCTTAAGTTGAGAGTCTCTTCTATTCTCTTAGAGGACAGATTATAAACCCTATAGGCTTTACCATGAGCAGAATATCCAACAATAAACCCTTCATCAGCCTTCCCATCAAACTTGCCTAGGTAATCACTAGTGTTCAAAATAGTGACATGACATCCAAAAGGCTTAAGGTAACTAATGTTTGGAACCTTCCCAGACAAAAGTTCATAAGGTGTTTTATTATGAGGACTAGTAATAGATACCCTATTCAACACATAACAAGCAGTGCAAACTGCTTCAGTCCAAAACATAGTAGGCATCTTAGATTCAGCTAACATAGTCCTAGCTGCTTCTATCAGGGTCCTATTTTTCCTTTCTGCAACCCCATTTTGTTGTGGAGTTCTAGCATTACTATAGTCCCTTTTTATCCCCTTAGTCCCACAGAGTTCAATAAGATTAGAGTTCTTAAACTCTGTGCCATTATCACACCTTATAGACTTAACCTTTTTACTTAGCTGATTTTCTATTAAGGCAATAAAATCCCTAAGAACTGGATAAGTTTCATCTTTAGTCCCCAAAAAGAAAGTCCATGAAAACCTGCTAAAATCATCTGTAATCACCAGGCAGTAGTTCTTATGGTCAATACTTCTGATAGAAGTAGGACCAAAAAGATCCATATGAAGAAGCTGCAAAGGCTCAGAGATGTTGCTCACAGCAGTTATGGCCTTGTATGATGCTTTGTGCTGCTTTCCTTTGTTGCAGGCAACACAATCGTGCTCATTAGAGAAGATCTTCATAAGAAGCCCTTTAACCAACCCATTCTTAGCCAACTTGTTAATGGTCTTGAAATTCACATGGGCCATTCTTCTGTGCCATTTATTAGATTCATCCACAGAAGCTTTTGCAACCAGACAAGCAAGTGATCCCTCAGGCTGAACATCACTAAGATTGAAGCTATAAAGATTGTAAGTCCTAGGAACTTTAAGTTCAACCTGACTTTCATCAGGCAGCTTGAAGTCTTTGGACAACACAAAGCAATCATTCTCAGTGAAGAGAACACTGTTCTTCTTGTCACATATTTGGGAGACAAAGAACAAATTGAAGTCTTGAAGTTCCTTCACATAAAGTACATCTTCAAAGTCCAGCTTAGCAGTCTTGATAGTTCCCTTCCCAGAAATTATTCCATCTCCTCCTCCAAATGTCACAGTACCTCTATTCAAAGGTACAAAGTCATGCAATCTTTCCAAATTCCCTGTCATACTCCTGGAACACCCACTGTCAACAATTCCAACATCTTTGCTTCTAAAAGGAAAATCCTGAGAAAAAGAATACATATACAACATTAGATACAAGAGAGACTCAAGCCATTGCTGACTTGAGCCTGCCTAGTGGATCATTAAGAATTAAACCCTGGAGATTGATGAGATCCACCATTGATCTTGGACCCCATTTTCATATGTTGGTTATTGATTTTCCAAGAACAACCTGCTGAGGACTTAACAGCAGTTTTCCATCTTGCCCCTCCCTTATTCATGGTGTCAAAACAAACAGGTCTCATATTATTTTGAAAGTAAGAGCTAGTAGGTCTACTGAAAGGTCTAGCCATATTGCTTCTCCAACCAGCAGGATTGATCCTACCGGCAGGAACTGAATAAACAGCAGCAACAGGCTTATCGGCAGGAATGAACTTATCAGCAGCAACAGGCTTATCGGCAGGAATGAACCTATCAGCAGCAACAGGCTTACCAGCAGGAACTGGCTTGCCAGTAGCAACTGAAGTTCTCCTTGCTGCTTGAGGAATATAAGGGGGAATATCATTCACATTTTTCCACACAAACCTATTTTGACATGCATTCAAACCCATCTGTTTTTCATAATAGTCACAATCTTTAATAAGATGATCATAACTACGACACACAAAGCAAGATTTCTTTCTAGGGGTCTTTTTCTTAACAATAACTTTCTCATTGCACACAGAATTATTCAAACCAACACATGAAACAAAATTATCCTTAACACAATAAAAACCACAATCATAATTGTTTGAAACAGAACCACAACTAGAATTGTTTGAAACAGAACCACAACCAGAAACATTATTGTGTTTAACACTATCAAAAGAAATATCTTCAAATGCAGCTGTCTTCGAGTGAGATTCATCATTAGCTACTTCTGAGGAGAGATCTTCTGACTTTATTGATGCTGACTTGTCACTTGATCCACATGTGGCATAGTCATCTGTCTTGATTTCTGAAGATTTGTCACTGTAAGAACAAGAGACAAATTCATTAGAGTCACAATCAAGATTAGGCAAGTCCTTTGCCTGTTTGCCATACATCATTTGTGAATCATCAAAGTCATCAAAAGGATTAGCAGGCTTAAATGTTCCAGTTATGGGTGGAGGAACATCATTCATCCCTCCCTCATTCACATACTTTACAGGCTTTCTATAATCTACAGGTTCTGGGTTAAAAACACTATATTCATTAGGGTCATAATACTGATTTGGCCCTACCAGGTCACCGAACCCTAAACCTCTTTTAGTTTTTGACGACATAGAACTATCAATAAGCCTGTGAAGGTTTGTGGATGACTCTTTCCACTTATCAAATCTAGCCAAGGTATTATCTAGTTTAGACTGTAAATCCTGATTTTCTAACACTACCTTAGCTTTTTCCCTTTCAGAATGTTTAAACTCATTAATAGCATTTTTTAAATCTCTTTCCAATACCTTTATTTTTACTTCATAAGCAGACTGTTGTTGTTGATACCAGACCTTTTGTTGTTCTAAAGTTTTAACAGCCTTTTTATGAGCCTTAAGTTGAATAAAGTTATCCTTATTTTCACTTTCTATATCATCAAATTCCTGTTTCAATTTATCATATTTAGAATCACAACCAAATGGGCAGTTATGTACCTGAGATGGATGACCCATCATTCCAAACTGACCAGCCACTTGAATCTTCTCTCCATATCCAGCTACCATCCCAAAGACCTTATCTGATCCACTTGCAACAGCCTTCTCATGATGCTCCCAGTCCACCATCGAATCCACAGATACTAAAGCCTTGGGGTCCTCTGACTCCAACTCTTGAATTCTGAAAGCAGAATACCGTGCTTTATCATCCACCTTCTTGTCTGTACATTCCCTAGCAAAATGTCATGTTTGAGAACATTTATAACACCTCACCTTCCTTCTGTCAAACCTGGCAGGCTCCTGTCCATCAAAATTGACCCTTCTTCCTGCCTTCTTTTCAAACCTATCCAACTTCAACGATATCATAGCCACCTGCCATCTTAAATCCATCTCTTCCATATCCAATTCATCAACCTGATTGAAATCATCATACACAATCTTCTGCTGTGGTGTACTTTCAGCAACAAATGAATGAAGCACATCCACTACAAGATTATCAGATCTGGTTTGAGCTTTTGGTGTGACAGGTGAGTAGGAGATTGATGATGTTGATGGTGTTGGACTGTTTCCATATGATGCTTTGTTAGCACCAGAGTTACTAACAAAAGCAGTATGGGTTGGAGTATGAGGTGTATAGGTGGAATATCCTTTGATATCCAGTTCAATGGTTTTCAACTTGTTGTACATATCATCAAAGCTCATATAATCCAGACCTCCTTTGGCTTTGAGTGTTATGGAAACTTGAGACCAGGATGGTGGCAAAGCCCTCAGAAACTTGGTGTTGCAGTCTTCATCGTCCGGCCTAGCTTTCAACTGGTTGAGTTGACTCAGGATCTTGTGGAATCTGTCATACCCTTTGTGAATCCCCTCAGCCTCAGAGATCTTGAATTCCTGAAACTCTTGCTTGAGCATAGACTTTCTCATTTTTCTGGATTCATCATTCCCTCCAAATCTGGCTTTTACAGCATGCCAGATCTTTCTAGCATCATCCAATTGATGGAAATCACTCATATGATCCTCTGGAATAGCTTGAAGCAAAAGGGTTCTTGCCTTGGTTTCCCTTTGCACAGCCATGTGCTCTTCTGCAGTAACAGGTGGCTCTATATAAATATTGCCATCCTCGTCCCTTCCAGTATTCTTCTTGCTATTTCCCTTGAGAATGACATTCCACAGATTGTAATCACTGTTTGTGATCCAATATTCCATTCTCATAGCCCAGACTTCATACTCATCTTTCTTCAGATATGGGAATTTAGCATTGTTGGTGGACATAGTGGTAACGATCTGTGTTTGTGTTTGGACTTGGGATGTTTCAGGTTTGGGTTGTTGATCTTCCTGGTTAATGATATTGTTTTGTGGAATTTCGTCTGCCATTGAGAGAGGGTAAAGTGATATGAGATCGACCTTTTTCTTCTTTATCAGAGATCCTTACCAGGCTCTGATACCACTTGTAGGATCGAGTACTTCGAGCTTGATTGAGCTTGGTATAAACAAGAACCTCTGTATGCTATACAAGCGTTTATGCGGAAACTAAACAGCAAGTATAATAAAGAAGAAAACTCTAAACGACAATGATCCTCTATGGATCAAACTATGAACTAAGAATTGTTTATTGAATATTGAAAACGTTAAAGGCGTACCTAAACTCATAGACGGGTTTATCTTTTATACTAACAAGATGACCTAACCCTAACCCGTTCTACAAGAAAACGTGTGAAGAGAATAAACAACAATCTCTTCTAAAAATAAATCTTAACAAACATTCTAAATATACGGATAACAAATAATACTATCCGCAGCAATAACACTATCGGTAGGAACAAGATAACACTGTCGGCAGCAATGAGCTTTCAGCAGGAACCAAAGCTATCGGCAGGAACCAGCTTAACACTATCGGCAGCAACAATGAAACTCTTATTTCCCAGAGATCCTAACAATATAAATAAAAGAATAGATTGCTTTCATTGTTAGATAAGCAATTAGAGATTCCTCCAATATTATAAGAATGGAATATAGAATCGAATAATGTTTGAAGAAAAGATGAAGTTAAGAAAGGTATAAATAGAGGGATTAGCACATATACCTCTCCGTCTATCAAAGTTAATTTTGTTATTTTCTTTATTATTTGGTTCATTAATGCAACACCACCAATTTTGACTTTTATTGACCGATGGCAACTTTCTTTTTGCAAACTTTCTTTTAGCATAACTAGGGGTGAGCAAAACCGCCCGAGTCTCGACAACCGACCCGATCCCGACATAAACCGATAGTCCCGAAATCGAATAATAGCTTCTCGGGTCGGGAGACGGTTTGGATTTCTAGCATTTTCGGGATTTGGGTCGGGATGGGTCGGGTCGGGACGGGCCAAAAACCGACAAAATACAAGCAAATCAGCTCGAAACCGACTACTTTCGGGTCGGTATTCGGTTTAGGATTTAGGTGCCTTTCGGGATCGGGATTAGTCGGGACGGGTCGGGATCCGGCCCGATGCTCAGCCCTAAGCATAACACATATACACAATCTTTTCTATAGCAAATTATGCAAACTTTTTTTTTTTTTTTTTTTTTTTTTTTTTTTTTTTTTTTTTTTTTTTTTTGCATAAAAACTAACATAACATATACACTCAATGTTTGCCTATATCAAATGATGTAAACAAAACTTTTCAAACATGACAACAAACCAAACACATATGCACACCGGTATTTGCACACTAACTATAACACATTTGCACTAACTGTCACTTTATAAACTTTATTTATCTTAATTAAAAATTTCTATTACCTTGCAAAACCAATACCAAGCCAAACATACAAGTGGTCTACCATGTTCATTAAAGTGAGAGAGGGATCTCAGAAAATAGATTTGTAACTGCTCCTATTTTTGTGAATTTGTGTGTTGATTGATGTTTGGTGGAATTTCATACTTGCCCTTTGACTTAATAAAAATTAGAGTAAATGTCATAAATCGTCCCTGTGGTTTACGGGGTATAACGAAAATGGTCCATAAACTCTTTTTTTCTCGGATCCACTCCCTGTGGTTTTGACCCATAACGGGTTGGTCCCTTGACCACTTTTTCCGTTAGTTTGACCGTCAAAGATGGTTGAAATGACACTAATACCCTCATATGTTAAGCGTGTAGTCCCTCTGATTTGTCTCGTATCACAGATTTAGTCCCTACGGTTATTTTTTTTCCTTTATTTTTTTTGTCCGAATTTTTTAAAAATTTTTTGACAAAAGTTTTTTTAAAACTTTTTTGCCTCAAAAAAAATATTTTTTTTATTTATAAAATTTTTTGAATACTTTTTTACGGAGTTTTTTTTATAAAATTTTTTGACAAAAAATTTTTTCACTATATTTTTTTTAGATTTCTTGGCATGATTTTTTTACAAGATTTTTTTTTTTTTTTTTTTTTTTTTTTTTTTTTTTTTTTTTTAATTTCGTATAAAATTTTGACAGAATTCTTTTTTATCCTGCGAAAAATATACTAAAATTTCAAAAAAATTTATATAAATGCCAACTTTTTTTGTCAAAAAAATTTTAAAAAATATATATATCAAAAAATATATATGCATATATATTCTGCGAAAAATATTAAAAAAAAAGTTTAAAAATTATGTCAAAGTTTTTTTTCATAGCCCCATAGCAATAACAGAAGAGACCATACTCTAAGAGCGCTCGGAACCATAACGCAAAACCGGCGTTATGGTCTATGTGGCAAGTTATAACTCAAGATGGCTTCAAGTTATGATACCTGGTACACCAAAATTCCAACGCCGTTTTGGATTACGTTGATATAGCAACGTAAGTTATAACTTGAGTTGTGGCTAAGTTATGATACCCCAACCCCATGTTATGGCTAAGTTATGCCAGGTTTTTTTTTTTGGTCCCAAAAGGTGGTGTTATTTGATGTCATGATAACGGGTGATTTTTTATTGTTATGTTATTTGGTGTTGAAATGATGTGGCGCTGACATGACGGTGAAAATGGTGTTATTTGGTGTTATGGTACCGAAGCCTCTAATATTGTAACAATAACTACAAAAGACCCATATCACACGGAAACCGCTAATATATAAAATTGGCTCAAATAACAGCGATGCATGTATCTTTGAAAACAAAATTATACGCAATTTTCTAATAAAAAGTTAAACTTTAACTGTGTATATCCACTTAAAAATTTATTGTACACGATTTTTTAAAGTAATTGAAAACAAAATTAATTTCTTTGAAAGAATCTATTATATCAAAAACTCAATTTTGAACTCAATATTTATAAATACATTTAATCCTTTTGTTATATTAGATATATACAACATATTTATAAAATATATATTATAACCATTATTTTTTAAACGCTAACACATAAGCTTATTGCACGAGACTCAATTTTCTTATGTTATTAGAAAATTATAGATTTTACATAAACTATATTGACAAAATTATATATTGTACTTAATAGTTTATAATGATTAATACTTACAGTACATTTAATTATTCTTAATTATTATATAAGTATATAAAACATATATGCAAATAATATATTATAACATTATTTTATATAGTCATAAATACGAATATATTTTTTTCTGCATGAAATTCAAGTTTAAAGATATATAGATAGATAGATTGGCTTAAATAATAGCCTTTTCAACATAAAACATTCCCAACTTTTGATAATTTTTAACTTATTAAGAAATACCTAATCTTTAAAGCATCCGCAATACAAGGCGTTTGCAATAGCTGTTTACTATTTTGAAAAGTTTTTGAATGACTTTTTATCATTGCACCACATAGCTTTTCAAAAAGCTTTCCTCAAAGACTTACAGTTCTCTAACCGGTTGGAGCAAGAGTTTTATAATAAATGTTTCATTGTTTTAGCCTATTTGTAGTGTATTTTTTTCCTTTCAAAAAGCTTTTGTAGAAAACTTAGCATTGGAGCAAGTTTGTAAAATGACTTTTTGAAGAATAGTATTTATTGAAAAATTTAATGTAATAAATGAAAAAAAGTATTTTGTAGTTTGAAGCATTATAGATGCTCTTATACGACAAACAATTTTTTTTTCCTTTCATATTTTACATATAATGAATGAAGAGCATATGATAGATGTAATTAGGTGTAAATGAAAAAAAATGAAGCCCGAATCAGATCAAACCAACTTAGAGCAACACATCCGCATTTAAATTATAGAAATTTAGTGGTAAGAACTTGTTCTTGGTATATGCCTTGTACTCTGGGGTCGTAGCGTATCAACCAAACAAAATACAGTCAAAAGTCAGCTTACATAAAAAGGTCGAGCAATGGTACCGGAAAGAACAATGTAGTTTCTAATTTCTTGGCTATTTTGTGAAACAAGATATAAAAAGGTTTACATGCAACAAATAAACTTTCAATCGTATAATTCTTATTAGAATGAATCAAATAATACAAAGTGTTATGGAGATTTAACACTTAATTGAATGGCAATAGTTTAGCTCTCTGAACAAGCAAACTTAAACAAAGGTATAAGTTTGCAAGTGAACTCTGAGATCACTGATGGGATTAGAAACCAAGACGTGTCCAAGTGAAAGTAAATGCTTCTTTTTAATGATACAATTTAATTTAGAAAAGATAACATTTACCTCGACCAACGTTCTCTTTATATAGGAAAATACGAGGATGTCATGTGAAGGTTGTTGAAACGTGTCAAACATTTAATGGAGAAGTACCTCTTTCATTAAATGATTCTATTCCCATAAACACAACAACCTTACTTTATTGAACAATATTGCCAATTGTTCATTGGCTTTTTACCAACTCGTACTTATCTTGACGTCCCAACAATACACTTTATCCAAATCTTTTGAAATCTTGAAAAGTTCCCCTAAATATCTGAGAGATATTTTGAGTTAAGCTGATAAGCTCATCAAGGCATCGTCGATCCATGATGAACATTTGTCCCTCATTTTCTAGTTCTTATACATATTAGCCGCCTTCGCATCAGCCAGAGAGTATATTTTCAAGTTATCATCGACTCCTTTATGATGACTTTGACGTGAACCTTGCTGAGGTTGCTCACTGATTTCTTGATGAGCGAATCTTTTTATACTTAGTTTAATTTATGTTTAAATCAATTAAAATACCATTGGACACTCAATTAGCCCAAAAGACAATAACCCCGCTTCAAAGCAACAGCTAAACCATTAATGGTATGACTTGTTTTATCTTGAAAGTCATGCATCACCTACACATTAACACATGTGTAAAAGCTAATCAACATGGAATTAAGTTTATTTCTGACATAGATACAATAACTCACTTCTTCGCCTTTTTGTTAATAAGACGATTAGTGTAAGACGGTATTTTTTTCCACTTAATGAGTAGGTCAAAACCTTTTTTTCACTTATTGTAGAGGTCCATAAAAACTTCTCTCTCAATTAATAGGTTAAAATAGATCTTTTTACAAACCACTTAATTTAGTAAACAACCCTTAAATGTGAGTGTTGATTAAAAATATTGGTTGCATATTAATAAACATGAATATTCTTCATGTTTTATTAAATTTTTTAATGCTTTAAGGTTTAAAAATGGGTCCTAACTTGTCATCAACATGAGTAATGACGTGTCCTAATTTTACATGAACAATTTTGAAGGCTTTCTTCTTATAGCATACTTTTTTCGTTCCGGAGTTATTGTCACAGGCAAAAGCAAACAATTTAAGAAAATTAGACTATTACACTTTTCAATCAATCATATATCATCTTCACTTACTAAACTATTATTTGATTCGTTAACACAAAAAGAATATTATTATTGTGAGACATCTTAAAATAGAAATCAAGATTATAATTTAAGACGAAAGGAGTAATAACTAATAAGGTAATGTGGATCATTTGCAAAGTGTGATTATTTTACAAAGTGTAAAAAGTATTTACAACCATCGGATCATAATTCAAGATCCTATCAAATTAAAAAGAAACATATACATATAGGGGCATCCTGGTCATTCTACTTCTTTATTTCTCTATCTTCATTCCCTCTTTCTCATCAGTTACCAATAGCCGACGGTAATGTACCGCACAGCTCATTTGAGTCCAGTATCAAGTACTGAAGCTTCTGAAAGCTTCCGATGATCGCCGGAACTTGACCGGAAAATGAGTTGTGTGAGAAGTTGATAAACTGTATGTTCCACGCGCCGGTGAGATTCGACGGAATGTTGCCGGAAAATGTGTTTGATGAAAGGTCTATGTAACGGAGATTCGCCGGTAAGTTACCGGAGAGTAAGTTATTAGCTACATTAAGTAGTAATAAGTTAGTTAGGTTTCCGATGGACGGAGGGAATATTCCGGGGAAGTGGTTGTTTTGTAAGTAAATAACTCGTAGTAACGAGCACTGTGTTAAACTTAACGGAATGGAGCCGTTAAAGTTGTTACTATGTAAGCTTAGTTTACGTAACTGGTACTCTGGTGGGAGCGTATGCGAGCAAACATTTCCGGTAAACAATGGTGATGACAATGTGTATGTAAATGGGTTTATATGGAGTTTAGTGTTTTGGTGTGTAGTTCTTGCTGAGTGTGTGTCCGGAGTTATTTTTTTATAAGTTAGGAATATTGGAAGCTTATGTTATTTATTCATTTATTGCATAACTACTGTATATTTTTTGTTTTAGACAACGAGTCATGATTATTTGGTGTACAGTTAAGAAATAGCGGCATCTTTTTGCTTTGAAATTGCAAATTGAAGACTTGATCAGTTGTACAATCTTTAACTTTTTTGTCATTTGTTGAGTTTTGTCTTCACTTTATATGTAGAAGAGTTGTTAATTGTTATCATATCATAATGTTGATTAGTTCTTTTTAATTTGGTTCATCATCAATAAAAAAAAGTGTTGTTAATCATTAAAAAAATTTGTTCATTTATTCATTAGTTAGTTTTAGTCATCAGTTAATTTTGTTCATCAGTCATTTTTGATAATTTTCATCAGTTCAAGTTAGTATTGTTTATCAGTTCATCAATTTTCTAATAAAAACACAATGTTTATCAGTTCATCAGTTATTTTTTATATTGTTCATCAGTTATTTTTGATAACGTTCATCAGTTATGTTTTATAATGTTCAGCAGTTTTCGAAAAAATAACGTTCATCAGTTGTTTTTCATATTGTTCATCAGTTATTTTTCATATGGTTAATCAGTTATTGTGCTGTTATTTTTTTGGTTCATCAATTATTATTCCGGTGTTATTTTTTTTTTGGTTCATCAATTATTGACCCTTGTTATGTGTTTTTGTTCATCAATTATTGTCATATGTTATGTAATTTTTTGGCTCATCAATTATTGGTTCATCAGTTATTGTGTTGTTATTTTTTTGGTTCATCAATTATTGACCATTGTTATGTGTTATTGGCTCATCAATTATTGTCATGTGTTATGTTATTTTTTTGGTTCATCAATTATTGGTTCATCAGTTATTGTGTTGTGTTATGTGTTTTGGTTCATCAGTTATTGTGCTGTTATTTTTTTGGTTCATCAATTATTATCCTGGTGTTATGTGTTTTTGGTTCATCAATTATTGACCCTTGTTATGTGTTTTTGGTTCATCAATTATTGTCATGTGTTATGTTATTTTTTTGGTTCATCAATTATTGGTTCATCAGTTATAGGTTCATCAGTTATTGTGTTATATTTTTTTTTTTGTTCATCAGTTATTGTGCTGTTATTTTTTTTGTTCATCAATTATTATCCTGGTGTTATGTGTTTTTGGTTCATCAATTATTGACCCTTGTTATGTGTTTTTGGTTCATCAATTATTGTCATGTGTTATGTTATTTTTTTTGTTCATCAGTTATTGGTTCATCAATTATTGGTTCATCAGTTATAGGTTCATCAGTTATTGTGTTGTGTTATTTTTTTGGTTCATCAATTATTGTGCTGTTATTTTTTTGGTTCATCAATTATTATCCTGGTGTTATGTGTTTTTGGTTCATCAATTATTGACCCTTGTTATGTGTTTTTGGTTCATCAATTATTGTCATGTGTTATGTTATTTTTTTTGTTCATCAATTATTGGTTCATCAGTTATAGGTTCATCAGTTATTGTGTTGTGTTATTTTTTTGGTTCATCGGTTATTGTGCTATTGTTGGTTCATCAATTATTGGTTCATCAGTTATAGGTTCATCAGTTAGCGTCGGTTGTTTTTCAAAGTGTTTAGGTTCATCAGTTAGCGTCGGTTGTTTTTCAAAGTGTTTTGGTTCATCAGTTAGCGTCGGTTGTGTTTCAAAGTGTTTAGGTTCATCAGTTAGCGTCGGTTGTTTTTCAAAGTGTTTAGGTTCATCAGTTAGCGTCGGTTCTTTTTCAAAGTGTTTTGGTTCATCAGTTAGCGTCGGTTGTGTTTTTCAAAGTGTTTAGGTTCATCAGTTAGCGTCGGTTGTTTTTCAAAGTGTTTTGGTTCATCAGTTAACGTAGGTTGTTTTTCAAAGTGTTTTGGTTCATCAGTTAGCGTCGGTTGTGTTTCAAAGTGTTTAGGTTCATCAGTTAGCGTCGGTTGTGTTTCAAAGTGTTTAGGTTCATCAGTTAGTGTCGGTTGTTTTTCAAAGTGTTTTGATTCATCAGTTAGCGTCGGTTGTGTTTCAAAGTGTTTAGGTTCATCAGTTAGTGTCGGTTGTTTTTCAAAGTGTTTTGATTCATCAGTTAGCGTCGGTTGTTTTTCAAAGTGTTTTGGTTCATCAGTTAGCGTCGGTTGTGTTTCAAAGTGTTTAGGTTCATCAGTTAGCGTCGGTTGTTTATCAAAATGTTTAGGTTCATCAGTTAGCGTCGGTTGTTTTTCAAAGTGTTTTGGTTCATCAGTTATTTTTGATAACGTTCATCAGTTATTGTTCATCTTTAACGTGCAATATCTCACTCATATTATATCGGATTTGAGTGATTCAAATTTATGGGTAAAGAATGGCCAAAAAGCTACAACTTTCGTGTTTTAATTTTTGCAAAATTCGGACTTTAAACTAGGCAAAATTAGAGCTGAAAATGCCAAAAATTTCAAGAAAATCAACACCTACTTAAAAAGTTGAAAAAAAAAAAGTTGCGATTCATATGTCATAATGCATACCAAATTAAAGATAATTATATTTTTAAAAATTATGGTGAAATCGGTTTTTTATAAAAGTTTATCGTTTGAAAGTTATTTACGTTTAAAGTTTTGGGGTGGAATAAAAAAAGTGGTTAAAAGGACCAAAATGCCCCCTAACCAAATTTAATAAGAAAAAAAGGAGGAAATGGTTGGTGGACACTTGTCACATTGTGAGTGGCTTTCTAGCCTTTTTAATTTTCTTCACTTTCTAAAGGATCGCATCTCATAACTAATAAGGTACAAGATTGTGCATACGCACAACCTACGCCAAACAATATAAACTTCTTAATATCAAATTTAGTAGAAGGTATATTGTTTTATCAAAAGTTCATTGAAATAAAAGTTATGAGATAAGGGGAAAAAATTAGTAAAGTTTATTACAACATTCGTGTCATATCATGAATGAGATATTGTAATTTTTCTGGCCAGATGTATATTAAAAGAGGTTAAGCGTGTTGGTTATGATGGACCTATATTGAAATAAGTTAAGATAATTTAAGAGTACTACCCGGTTACTCGTGCGTTGCGGCGGCCAGTACCTTATAAGTAAATAAATTGTCAAAAAATTGCATACAAAAAATTATTATAGTATAGTATTAAAATATAACAACAAAATAAGTATCAAGATACAAACAATTACTAATATGATGCTTTCACAATGCGAGGAGGAAAGACCACGTGATGATTGATAATTTTATTAATAGTAGTTGCATACTTTATAACATCGAAAATATCATGCAATTATAGTAAAGGAATTCAAATATAACATACTATTTATCATACACAATCATAAATTTTTACAAATATCATTTATCATTCAATAAATACATTAAAATATGTTTGTATATTAAAAAAATGAATTAAAAAAGTAGTTATGATTTTAGAATATTTTTTGTTAAATTACATTGTAGTTTGTTTTTCGCAAAACATGTTAATAAAATGTGCTTTAAAATATCGTAACTAATGCTACTATGTTGTAACAAACATAATTACACAATAAATGTGATTTAGCTGAAAATTTTAAGACTTTTCATTTAGCAGGTGTCAAATGTTTTATAATGTAGTGTAAATAGTTTATTTTGATTTAGTGATTAGTATGTGTAGAGTGATAATGGGTGATGTGTCAACTTAAGATATGTATACGTGTACTTCAAATAGAGCCTTTAAGACAGTTAATGTGTTGCTTTATATACTTAAAGATAGATATTAAGCCTTATTAAAGTTTGTTTTATAAAACAATTAGTGCAATTGTGCTAGTGTGCGTGAAGATCAAAAATATTGTTGCATATTAATAAACAAGAATATTTTTCATGTTTTATTAAAAGTTTTAATACTTTAAGGTTTAAAAATGAGTCCTAACGTGTAAGTAATGACATGTACTAATTATAGATAGTATGACAAGGTGAATCATAAGTCGTGCGTACGCACAGCTCGTTGCAACTTTCGATAGATAGGTGACATGCAAAGGTGGAAAAAGATCGCTACGAAGTTCAGGTCTTTTTCCTTTCAATTGGAACATGTTTGTTAGTCGTAGACGTATCTATACGTACCCACAATGGCACATTTTTAATTTCTTAAAAAAATATGTTTACATCAAACTGTTATCGATGTATTCGATCATTTTTTATCGCAAATGTTCAATAAATTGTTAATGGGAGTTTTAAGTAAATAGGTGACGAGATGAGTTTCAATTTCTAGTTAAAGATCAATAAAACATGTATTGTTTTGGGGTAGAGTATTGAGGAAGAGGTTAGTCGGCACAAAAAAAAAATAATAAATAAATAAAAACATGTCAAGACTTTCTCGCAAATTTAAACCTTTTAGAGATTTGTTAATATCAAAATTTTCATTTGAATTATTATTATTATTATTATTATTATTATTATTATTATTATTATTATATGACAACCAATTATCATAAAGATGTGTGTAACATGTTCAACGAATGCATATGTGTTTCTAACTTTGTATCCATAACTAGAGCGTTAGGTATAGTGTGGTGTCATTGGGCGGTGTTATTGGAAAAGTGGTGCCACTTCAGCACTTTTTGCCCTTGACATCAGTTTTGCCCATGACACCAAAACACTCTTCCTTTGTATAACACTAGTGTTTTTTTTTTTTTTTTTTTTTTTTAATATCATGCCCAAGCTAAACAATTCTTATACCAATTAATAATAATCAACCCAAAATATATTTGCAGCCTAAGCACAAGATCGACTAACCATATTGCCCATTAAATTGACTAAAAAAAGTGACAAACCAGGCCCAATTAATCAACCAAATATACAGACCTAAATTAATAACCTTAACACACAGAGTAATTTAAGCCACTTTATCCTCATTTGTCTCATAACCTACCCTAATTTCATTATATCAAACGCAGTCACCGATAACCCATATCACTTCTAGCAACCAAAACGCAACAACAATCTTTATATTACATTCAAACGAAACAACCAAAACTTCTCTTTTACTAACCCTTTCCAAACAACCAAAGCAAAAATAAGGAACATTTTATTCATACTAAAATATCTCAGCTGAAGCAACCAAAAAACAAGTTTTTACCTTTCTTTCTTTACTCGATCCGCATATAAGCCATGAAAAAAAAAAAAAAAAAAAAAAAAAAACCCTTTGGTGTGCGGTGGTGGCTACGGCGCCACAACTCACCAATCGAACTCCGGTGTGGTATCTCGCGCCGAAGACCATGGCTTGAGCCAACAGCCACCGTACCGAGGCCTCTTATACAAAGTATTACTTCCTCCGTTTTAAAATAATTGGTCATAGACAAAAACACACAATTTAGGAAAAACATTATTATTACAGTATTTTCTTTCTTATTTTTTGCACAATGACAGTTTTATTTTTAATTAATTAATTTCTAACTCTTTCAAAGTATTCCATGTAAAATACAAACAACAAAATGAGTCACGTGTGGGATGCAAAAAAAGAAACGTTAACACATTTCTCTCTCTTCACACGATCTAGTTTTGTCTTATAATGAAGTCAGTCTTTTCCACACATTAAGCTAATTTTGTATAAATAGTATACTATGAGTAGTATAAAATAAAAAAATCAACTCTTTTCACAAGAAATACATCTTCGGTTACAAACACTACGATGTAATCCGTTATATGTTTATGCAATGAGGTTGACTGGTCAACCCTAACATGTTCAGACCCTAGCTTAACCTGTTTATTTTCATATGGTACTGTTTATCCTTTCAAAACACGTGAGTACATATGCATGGTAGTGTTTAAAGTCAATAAAGCATTGTCTGCTATGAAAAGTCACTTCATGCAGAAAGTTAGCTCCATTTTAACAAGTTATCTCTATCTCATTATTTACTCCCCTTAATCTACCCCACTCAATGCTTGCTTCATTTCACACTCCTGAAATTTTCAACCAACTTGTTTTTGTTTAGTAAACATTTGATCCTTGAGAGCTGGTGAAATTTTCTACATAAGTTACTAATTGCAGACCCCATATTTTTACTTTTCTTAGTTTACGAGTTATGTAACACTCTTTGCTATGCACTAATCTAAGGAGTAATAGATCTGTTTATTTATAGCCTTATAGATTAAGTTGGTGTTTGGTATTGCTTATTTATTTTTAGTTAAAATAAACAAGTTTTTGATATGCATGCTTATTTATTTGAGGTAAAATTAATATTAGCCAGGTTTTTTACTTTCATATTTGACGTTGATAAATTGATTTGAATGAAATTTTGAAACAAATTGTTATTTTCATAACCCGAGTGCTTATTTTTAAGTAGCTTATAAGTACTTGTCTATAAGCAGAAAATTATAAGATTCTCATCCCTTTTGTTGGTAATTCAGTCGTGTTTTGATCACAACAAACCAACCATGTGAACTAACCCTGTTTTTAGACCCAAGCTTAACTTGTTTATTTTCCTATTGTTTCTGGAATTGCCACCTCTAATTTTGTTTATATAATTTCTATGTCTCAGGAAAATGGAGTTGGTATCTCAGCTAATCGTTGAGCCTGTTGTGAAGGCTTTGACGGGTTATACTACGCAAAAGCTGCGTAACTTCACTTCCTCTGCCGATCGTGTGAAGGAAATGATAGAAAAAATGGAGGTTTTGGACGGTCAAAGAGTTGATAACGAAAATCGTATGAAAGCAAACAGTGGAAACAATAAAGAGATACCTGCTCGTGTACCGGTGTGGTTGAAAGAAGTAGAAGACATCAAGAAAGAAGTTGAAAAAATTCCAAGCAACAACATTGGATGCTTTAATGTCAAAAAGAAGTATCGAGCAGGAAAAAATGCATTGACGCTTATCAAGGATATCGACCGTCTTATTAACGAAAAAATCACCTGGACTGATGCTGATATACCTCTTGGAAGAGTCGACAAACACCCGGCATCAACATCAACATCAACATCAGGTGGAAATACCCAAATTGTGTTCAAGTCAAGAGATAAGTTATTCAATGATGCATTGAAGTTCCTTCAACAAAATGATGATGATGCGGCTCGAGTGATAGCCTTGTGTGGAATGGGTGGTGTGGGGAAAACCACGCTGATGAACCAACTAAAAAATACTGCAGAAGATAACAAGATGTTTAGGTGGATCGTGGTTGTAACTATTGGGAAAAGTTACAGCTTGTTTGAAATTCAGAATGTCATAGCAGCACACACAGGTGAATCGCTAACCGAATCTAATGAAACACTAAGGGCGACTCTTCTTTCCAAAAGATTTCAAGCATTTTCAGAGCGTAAAGAAAAGAGTCTGGTTATATTGGACGACGTGTGGGAGAAGATTAAACTCAAAGATATCGGATTGGCTAGTCCTTTGCCTAATGGGTTCAAGTTGCTGCTCACATCACGAGATGCAAATATTTGCCGACAGATTGCAGTTGATGCTGATTCTGTTCTTAAAGTTGTTAATGTTGGTGTCTTGGAGGAAGGGGAAGCACGGGATTTCTTTTCTCGAATCGCAGGAATTTCAGATGAACGTGATCATGATCTCTATAAAATAGGATGTGGTATTGTTAAAAAATGTGGTTGTTTGCCCCTTGCCATCAAACTCATAGCCACAACTCTTTAACAGTCAAAATGAATTTGTATGGAGACGTACGCTCAAGTGTCTGAAGAATAATGATCTTGATAAGGACGTACAAGAAATTATTGAGATAAGCTACAAGAATTTAAAACGAGAAGAGGATAAAGCATTTTTCTGCTTTGTGGCTTGTTCCCCGAGGACTCTAATATCCCCATAGAAGATCTCACAAGATATGCATGGGGATTAAAACTTTTAAAACAAGTTTCTACCATGGAAGATGCTAGAGACAGCACACAAACGAGTGTTAGCAATCTCAAAAATGCATATTTGTTAATGGATGGTGATAGGGGTCACACTGACTGTGTGAAATTGCATGATCTTGTGCTTGCATTTGTGGTAGGTACTGTTTCTAAAGGTGGTGAGGAGGACGGATGTTGGATCATTCACCATGATGATTTCTCAAAGTGGAGTGAAGCTAATAATAAGAGCCAGTCTTGCAAGCAAATTTCGTTAGCATGTAAGGGTATGTCTAAGTTTCCTAGTGACTTTAGGTTTCCAAACCTTTCACTTTTGAAACTTATGCACGGTGATGAGTCGCTAAGGCCTCAAGACTTTTATGTAGGAATGGAAAAGCTTCAAGTTATAGCTATTGAGAAATTGGAGTATCCACCAGTTCCAGCATCATTTCAGTGCTCCACCAACCTTCGAACTCTTTGTCTCCATGAATGCTCGTTGATGTTTGATCTAAATTGTATAGGAAACCTTTTGAATCTGGAAGTGCTTAGCTTTGCTAATTCTGGCATTACAATCCTCCCTTCCACATTCAAAAATTTGAAGAAGCTAAGGCTACTGGATGTAACAGGTTGTTACAATCTTGTTATAGATGACGGTGTCTTGAAAAGCTTAGAGAAGCTAGAAGAGCTTTATATGAGAAGTTTTCGAGGAGGCTCACTCTGCTTCACAGACAACAACAGTAGTGAACTTGCAGAACGTTCAGAGAACCTTCGTGCATTAGAATTTGAATTTTTTGGTGACAATGCTCATATGAAGAACATGTCTTATGAGAAACTTAAAAGATTCAAGCTCTCAGTGGGATGTTATTTTACAGAAGTTAGAGACGAACTGAAAACAAATCAAGTTGACATGCACTCATATGAAAACAGCTTGAAGCTGATCATCAACAGAGAAGAACTACTGAAATCTAAAATGAACGAGCTGTTTAAGATCACAGATGCACTTTATCTACAAGTGAATGATATGAATTCTCTTGAAGATGTTCGGCGAAACTCTTCGTTTTACAATTTGAGAATCCTTGTAGTTTCAGTATGTGCAGAGTTGAAATACCTTTTCACACCGAGTGTTGCAAAAAATTTGTCAAAGCTTGAGTATCTGGATATTTCCGGATGCCCAATTATGGAAGGAGTCATACATACTGAGAATGATGGATCAGATGCAATTAAGTTTTCCAACTTAAAGTATCTCAGGTTGGCTAAGCTACCAAAGTTATTGCATTTCTGCAATAATGTTGATGTAATTGAGCTGCCACGTCTCATGGAGTTGCGACTTGAAGGTCTTCCAAAATTTACAAGCATTTATCCCGATAGTGCAACATCTTTTGTGTCGAGTAATATATCCCCCATGCAATCTTTCTTGAACGCACAGGTAAGTATTTGCTTTGTATTAATATACTTATATTAACAATCTTTTCAACTTAAAGTGTTTTAATAACGGGCAGGTATCTAATGAATGAACAAATCTTTTTACTTTGCAGGATGCGGCTCCTAAGCTGGAGAAGTTGTTTGTTTCTGATATGGAGAAGTTGAAGAAGATATGGCCTCCTCAGTTTAGTATTAGTAATATGTGCCTATTGAGAGAGCTTACGGTCGAGGGTTGTGGTTCCATTGAAGTCTTGTTCAACATGGATTTTGGTGAAATCGAGCAACTTAGCAGCAGCTTGAGAAGCATTACAGTGTGGAGATGTGATAGTCTTGTGAAGCTTTTTTCATGCAATCCATTTCCATTCCTGAATAATCTACAAGAGCTTAACGTCAAAAGTTGTGGTTCCATTCAAGTGTTATTTAACACTGACTTGGGGCGTGTTGGTAAAAGTGAAGAACAAGTTTGTAGCAGCAGCTTGAGAAGCATTAAAGTGGAGAGATGTGATAGTCTTGTGAAGCTTTTTTCTTGCAATCCATTTCCATTCCTGAATAATCTACAAGAGCTTAACGTCGAAAGTTGTGGTTCCATTCAAGTGTTATTTAACACTGACTTGGGACGTGTTGGTAAAAGTGAAGAACAAGTTTGTAGCAGCAGCTTGAGAAGCATTAGAGTGGAGAGATGTGATAGTCTTGTGAAGCTTTTTTCTTGCAATCCATTTCCATTCCTGAATAATTTACAAGAGCTTAATGTCGAAAGTTGTGGTTCCATTCAAGTGTTATTTAACACTGACTTGGGACGTGCTGATAAAAGTGAAGAACAGGTTTGTAGCAGCAGCTTGAGAAGCATTAAAGTGTCGCGATGTGATAGTCTTGTGAATCTTCTCCCAAGCAATCCAATGCCATTATTCAATCATCTGGAAGAGCTTGAAGTTACAGAATGTGCTTCCATTGAAGTGATATTCGACATCGACATGGGATGTGTTGGTAAAATGGATAAAGTTAGCAGCAGCAGGTTGAGAAGCATTTATTTGTGGAGTTTAGGGAAGCTTAGAGAGGTGTGGAGGATAAAAGATGCTGGAAATAACTTGATCCATGGCTTTGAAGCTGTTGAAAGCATACGTATTGTAGATTGTGAGAGGTTTGAAAATTTAATCACACCTGCCACAACAACTTTTGATATGAGAGCACTCAAAAAGGTTAAAATTATTAGATGTGGCAGAGAAAGTGAGAGAAACACTGAATTGGTTGAGGTACTATCTTTAAATTGAATGCTTAAAACCAACATAAATGACTTGAATTTTATTTATTATTTTTTCATAGAAAAAAATAATATAACATTAGAAATAAAGTTTTCCAAACATCTTGAATAAACCACTATTTTGATTGTGGCTTTTTTACTTGATTTTTCTGACCTTAAAAGTAGCATATTACTATCAAACTATTTCTCATTTGTTATTAACCAACTGGGCTAGCTCAGTTGGCCACCAAGATTCCTTAGGGGCTTGGGGAGGGGAGGTTTGGCTAGGGGAGGTCTCAAGTTCGAGTCCCACCCGAGACTTTTACCCCTTCAGGCGGAATAGGAGAAAGTACAGGCGGAGTTCAGGGTCAGCATACTGCCCAATTGGATGTCACTGCTACCTGAACCACTAACAACTAACAAGCCGTTCTAAAAAAAAGTTAAAAAAATGGTCCCCGTGGTTTGTTAAAAATTACGGAATTTTCTAAATTTTACTGGCAACTATAGTTCTTGATTTTGAAACTAGTTACACTTTTGTTCCTTAACTCTAGCATGTGTTAAAATATAGTACCACTAAGGGTGTGTTTTTTCCCCCTTAGCTAAAGGATTGGATCCACAAACCCATTTAATATTATTTCTTTTCTTAGTGGGACCTACTATTTCCCTTAGTTGATCTATATCCACAAGGCATAAATTTTAATGATTTCCCCAATCAGTGGCTTATATAGACGTAGGACTCACATGGTCCCTTAGCTAAGAAAAAAAAAAGAAACACCCCTAACATGGTGCATCTGTTGTCCACGTAAGGAAAAAATATTGATTTTAGATATTTTTACTTTTTTCCATTTTTATCTAACCCTCATGAGCTTACTTTTCGTCACATGTGTACGTGCATACCCTATAATTGTGTGTAACAATGTAAAATTTTCTACAAGGCGCAAACTTCTAAAAACTATTGTGAACCGATAATATCTGGCTTACTTTTACTGAAAATGAGTTTTTATGAATTACATGTTTTGTAGCTACGTCTGAATTAAGATTAAAATTGTGTGTATTTTTGTCAACATGTGTGAAATTGTGTTTTTTATTATTTTTGTCATAATATAGGGACCATTTTTGTATTTTATTTTATTTTTTTAATAATTTCACTTGTCAAGATATTCCTTTTTCTAAACGAGTTATATTTAAAAATAAAATAAAATAAAAAATCGCTAAGATACAAACACCAAAAAACTTAGGGCCCGTTTGGTTTGTATATGAGTCTAGGATTATGATTAGGATTAGGATTTGATATTAGAGAAAAATATTATATTTAATTTGAAATGATTATTTAAATATTTAGTAGAAGAATTAATAATTAAATTTATTATTTTATTAGATTTAAAGAAGAGAGAAATAGAGTGAAAAGGAAGTTGGCTCTACATATTTATTACTTCCTCCGTCCCAAAATAAGTGTCCACATTTGACTTTTGAAGTCTTTCTCTTTCAACTTTAACCTTACATATTTTTGTTTGTGTTATATAATACTTGATGAAAAATATATGAAATGATTGATTTTTAAATGTATTTTCATTAATATAATTTTGATCAAGTATTATGTAATACAAACAAACTTATTTAAGGTCGAAGCTGAAGAAAAAAGACTTCAAAAAGTTAAAGTGGACACTTATTTGGGACGGAGGTAGGCCGACCAACTTGGCTGCTTTTATACATCCCTAAATATTTGGACTTATTCGCAATTTTAGGGCCCACAATAACATATCAAACAACTTTTTTCACCATCAATCCCAAATCCAAATCCTAATCCAATATCCACCAACTAAGGGCCCTTATTACAAAGAGGCTCGCCCAAAATATCCCACCTAACAAGAATCCTACAATCTCACTACACCAAACGTTATAAATTGACCCTATAATAGAAACAAAGAACACCTAACATCAAACTACGGCTAAACATAAATCAAAACCCGATGAACTGAGAGATATTTTGTAATTCCTTGATCATTTGTCGCACATTCATTAGTAGCCAGATATTTCTTAGATTTTTTTTATTTATTATTTTTTTTTTATTATAATTTTTTTTATTATTTATTGTTTTCTTAACATTTGTGGTTGTAATATGCAGATTAATGTTATACCCACATCGAGGGAGGAAGTGAATGATGGTATTTCTGAAGTTGCATTCCCATCCTATCTATTACACACTTTCCATCACCTTCATAAACTCTCATTGAATAACTATAAAGGCGTGGATGTGATCTTTGAGATAATGAGTCCAAGTAGTAGTGAATCACCTCACAATACTCAACAACCACCAATACTCCCCAATCTTGAAGAATTAGAGTTAAAGGATATGGGGAGGATGAGTCATGTGTGGAAGTGCGATTGGAATGAATTCTTAATTCTTCAAAAACCACAGTCACAGTCCTCATTCCATAACCTCACAACCATAAAAATGTACAATTGCAACAGCATCAAGTACTTGTTTTCACCTCTCATGGCAAAACTTCTTTCCAACCTAAAGAAAATTGATATAGAGTCTTGTGATGGTATTAAAGAGGTTGTTTCAAACAGAGATGATGGTGCCAATGGTATATCTACTGATATGCATGACCACACAACCACCACTTTCTTCCCTCATTTAGACATTCTTAAGCTTAAAAAACTCAGAAATTTCGAGTGTGTTGGTATAACTACTGATATGCATGACCAGCTTAAGGTATTTTTCCTATATATTCAGTAACTAAAATAAAGGTTGGTTAATTTTGTTAATTATATAATTAAAATTCTTATGTTTTTATTTTCAGCTATCTCAAGCTTATTGGTCCTTATGCCAATACGCTAGAGAGATAAGTATAGAAGATTGTGATGCATTGTCAAGTGTGGTTCCATGGTATGCTGTAAGACAAATGCAAAAGCTTCAGGTGCTGGAAATAAGTGATTGCAAATCGATGACAGAGGTGTTTGAAACTAAAGAGATCAACAACAAGAGTGGTACTGATACTGGAAAGTCACTTCCAAGGCTAGAATATATTACGATGCTCAAACTTCCAAAACTAAAGATCTTGAAAATTCAAGGGTGCAACCTTTTGGAACATATATTCACATTTTCCACTCTTCAAAGCCTCACGCAACTCGAAGAGTTAGAGGTAAAGGATTGCAAGGCAACGGAAGTCATTGTTACGGAAGAAAATGGACAGCAGATGACGGCATCTGATGAGGTGGTCTTTCCTCATTTGAAGTCCCTTATACTAGTCAATCTACCAAACTTTGTGGGTTTCTTCTTGGGGAAGAATGAATTCACATGGCCAGCATTGGAAAATGTTGTGATCGGTGAATGCCCACAAATAACGGTGTTCACTTCTGGACAGTCTACAGCTCCGAAACTTAACTTCATCAATACAAGCTTAGGCAAACATAGTGTTGAATGCGGCCTTAACTTTCGTGTGACCACCACCTCGCATCAGGTACTTAAATTTTCTAGACTCAGGCCTTGTGTGTAACAGTGCATAAACTTCCAGTATTAGAGTCAATTAACCTTATTAATAGTTGTATTCTTCATCAAAATTACAGCGTAATTATTGGATCAAAAGTAATATGATTAGCAAATATCAACGGTTTAGTTATGTATGTGATCCCCAAAACCCAACTGTTGTTCAATCATGTAGAGCCTTTTGGCTTATTTTACTCTCATCTGAATCTTTTTTTATCATTGAACCAACTTATATGTACAATTATCTCTGACATAAGCTTGTGGTTTCTTTTTTGACCTTGTAGGCCCGATTACCGAGTTATGAAAGTACAAGCTCATACCGCCCTACTACTATGGAACGGTTGCCTTGGTCTTATCATAATTTGATCGAAGCGAATATGTACAAGTATAAGACTCTTTTTTCATCCGATAAACAGACTCTTTTTTCATCCGATAAGCTGCTACAACTGCAAAAGCTTGAAACTGTCAATTGTAGTTGGTCGTACATTGAGCAGATATTTGATTCACAAACTGTTGCTGAAATTCCAAACTTGAGACAAGTGGACTTAAAGTGGTTATCTAGTCTCAAGTATATATGGAAGAGCAAGCAGGGGACAGTATTAAAGTTTCCAAACCTAACAAGACTGTCTATTGATAACTGTGATAGTTTAGAATATGTATTTACATGTCCCATGGTTGGTAGTCTATTGCAACTCCAGGAACTACATATAAGTTGGTGCTGGAATATGAAGGTAATTGTGAAGGGAGAAGAAGAAGAATGTGATGCCATAGTGAATGCTATTGTGGAGTTCCCTTGTCTAAAGTCCTTGAAACTTGAATATCTTTATAGTCTCGAGGGATTTTGCTTAGGAAAGGAAGCTTTTGAATTTCCATCATTGGATACCTTGGAAATTAAATGGTGTCCAAAAATGACGGTTTTCACCAAGGGAGATTTGTCTGCTCCAAAGCTATATGCAATTAGTAGATGGGGTTGGAAGAAGTATAATATACACAACAGGCTGAACTCGGTTATAAAAAACTTTGCCACAGAGTAAAAGGTGAAAATATGTCTTACCATAAGAAAGAGGGACTAAATCTGTAAAAGTCATTGTTCTTATGCTTCACAACTCCTTCACTTTTGAAAAGCTGTTTCCGAACCAACTCTATCCAACGGATTAAAGGTAATTAGGAATTTTGAATTTTAAGTTATTAATTTAGGGTTTATGTTATAGCCTGCTTGAATTTTGTGTGTGTGTGTATTAGATTAATTGGTGTTACCTGAATGTTTTTATTAAAGGTAGCAAAATAGGTGGGTCGGGTTGGGTTTGGGTCTTGGGTCTGGATGGGTTTTGGTCTCGGGTCTGGATGGGTTTGGGTCTATATAGGTACGGGTCTAGATCCGTACTCGTTGTAGTTGTTCTGAGGCTGATTTTTTTGTTTATGATTATGAATTAGTTGAAGTTGTTGTTTTAAGTATCTTGACTGTGATTAGTTGTTGTTTTTAGCTGTTCCTTGCGTTCAAATTTCGTCTGTACTCATTTTGAGGTTGATTTCATCGTTTATGATTGTGAATTTGTAGCTGTTTGATGTGAAGAGATTGAAGTTGTTATGATTAGTTGTTCCTTGTGTTCAAAATTTTGGATTAAGTTTGATTTCATCCGTATTCCGTTTTGTTGTTTTGAGGTTCGTTAAGTTGTTAATGATTGTGAATGGGTTTATGTTATAGCCTGCTTGAATTGTGTGTGTGTGTATTAGATTAATTGGTGTTACCTGAATGTTTTTATTAAAGGTAGCAAAATAGGTACTTTTGGTGTTGTTCATAATTAGCTATAACCTCTGTTTTTATTGGCTACTTATTTACATATGGATGAATACTCAGCATATCAATCTCGGCTTGACTTGTTTTGTATGAAAATTAAGTAAATATATGTGTATAAAAGGGTAAAAAGTGTAATTTAATTGAAGTTCGATAAGGCTCGTGAGCTTCACGAGCCGAGTATTTTGGAGCTCGAACTCGTCTCGTCTACACCCCCAAGATAAACGAAAGGGGGGAGGAGGGGACTTAACGAATTAAGTGGACTAACTGCAAAGAAAACATATAGTTAGCACCTGTGGACTAACTGCAAAGAAAACATGTAGTTAGCACCTGCTTTAGCGTCCTATATTAGGGAATGTTCTGTGTCAACCTCGTCTACTGATTTGATTATAGTGATCTAGTGAATCAAGGTGTGATTAAGAAGAGATCAACATCAAAAGGAAAATCAACTGTTGTGCTGTTAATAAGTATAAATTTTCCAGTTGTATTAGACTTGAGATGTTAGAGACGTAACTTATTATAGTGTATAAAACTGTTGTGCTGTTAATAAGTATGTAATGCTTTGATCACTAGATACGGAAATGAAACTGGATTACATCATTCAACCAAATTGCATCTGGTATGGTAACTACTTACCGCTGTTGGTTGATGTTGACGGATATATTTCATACACCGCTTAATATGTATTTTTAATTTCATAACCCGTAGTTGTATTTGTAAAGAACTATTCTAACAAAAAAGCCATTCCAGCTGCTGTCAAGGAAGCAATTGAGACTTCAAGGAGAGAAAATGTTGACGGTTTTGTACTGGACCTTCGCAATAATAGGTAATATTCTTATAAGTTATAACGATCAGTTGTTTTGGGATTCATTTTAAGCATTCTTATTGTAATGCTTTCTAAAAGACGATTAAATTCTGATGCAGTGGTGGTCTTTTTCCCGAAGGAATTGAGATTGCCAAGATCTGGTAAGTCTGCAGTAAGTTTCTGCAAAACTGTTTGCTGGCTCTTAGAGTGTTACGTATCTGGCTTTTATGTTTGAAATCATGGGTAAATGAACCCCATTCGCTTCTGAATGTCCTATACGTGTTTAAGTTTGTATCCATAACGGGTCAAATAAGTAAAAAAAGTATGGTTTGAAAAGGAAGTAAGTTAAAAGTTCTTACGGTAAAACTGATGCAGGTTGGACAAAGGTTTGATTGTGTACATCTGTGATAGCCGTGGTGTTCGAGATATATATGACACTGATGGAACCAATGCAATAGCTGCTTCAGAACCTCTAGCCGTGCTGGTAATGCCATCTATACCAATCTTTTCATTAATGTGCTGTAATGGCTTTCATTGCTAAGTCACAGTTGCGATTTAGATTGCTGTGACTCATGTAGAGTGTGCCAAGCAATTTTTTGTACTTGTGAACAGATTGGGTTGACCTGCAAAACTATTTGTCCCCATTTAAAATTTTTTTTCTAAAAATATGTTTGGCGTGTCAATTGTCAAATATCATCACAAAAAATATGTATTACAACCTGTTTGTCCTTTTTGATGTATTGGCTAATCTTTTGAGTTTATTCATTTGATATGTTACATGTATATACAATCCCAGCCAACCCAGTAATAAGTAAATGGGTTGAATTTGCCACTTGTTATGTTACAATTTTGTTTTTGTAGGTGAATAAAGGAACTGCAAGTGCAAGCGAGATCTTGGCTGGTGCGTTAAAGGATAACAAGCGTGCAGTGCTTCTTGGAGAACCCACTTTCGGAAAAGGGTAAACAATTTTTACGATACTTATATTTTTAATAGCATTTTTTTTTTCGATAAAATGCCCTAAAACGTTCTTTATTCACAGAAAAATTCAATCGGTATTTGAAATGTCTGATGGATCTGGCTTGGCTGTTACTGTTGCTCGTTATGAAACCCCTGATCACATCGACATCAATAAGGTTCTCTATCTTCCTATCCCTCTCTACACACAGAGACTATCAATCTCTTTGGTTTTTGAGAGACCTGGTATTTTTGGGTTTTGACCCATTTGCTTATATGAATGAGTCAGTTGGGAATATGTATTATCATAAACGACCCAAACGGTCAAATTTTGAGAACTTTAGACAAACACGTGCTTGGGGGTCAACTAGGCCCCAGTCATTTAACTTGCATTAAAAGTTACCCATTTGACCCGTTACAAGCCCGTTATACTTTGCCTTCCTTAAAATTTAACTACTGTATAACTGCCTTCCCATTGCAGGTTGGCATAATTCCTGATCATCCGTTGCCAGCATCATTTGCTAAGGACGATGATGGTTTTTGTGGCTGGCTGGCTGCATTGGAGATCCTGCTTCTGGCTGTTTTCTAAACAAAGTTGGATTATTTTCAAGATGATACACTTGTATAATAGACTCGAATTACCATTTATTCAACTGTTGGTTATATGTTCAAAAGTCCGTGACTGGCATTTGTATAGTTTTGAAGGAAATCGGATAAGAGTGGTTAATCTCTTGTTGTAACTGTAAATTACTAACATGTAACGAGTTCCAAATCTACAATGTGGCTTGTGACTGAGCTGATACTTACCTATAGTCAGTATCCAACTGGTAGTCTGCTACCGGGTGTATTTGATTCTGATCTCGCATCTGTAGTTATTAGAGAATTGATCTCGGTTCAAACTTTTTCCATATGTTGGTGTAATTCTTTATTTGGGGAAATGTATGATCTTCAAACTTGCTGTTATATATACTTCAAACTCCTTTTTTTTTGAAAATTATATACTTCAAACTCCTAAACCTCGAGTTTGTAATCGTTTTGGGATTTTGGAAAAACCGGTTCCAACGGTAATGTTCTCTTTTCTATAGAGTAGGTATGATAGATCTGTTGGGGGTCATTTGTTATCAAACCATCACAATAACTTTAATAACCTATCTCAACTACCTTCTTATCTTATTAAACCATCACAATCTATTTTGTTTGATTCAAGTAACTTGCTAATAAACACCATGCAAAACACGATCACGTTGCCTTCAAAGACCCGTTTTTTATAAGTAAATTGGTCAAAATTGCCACCTATTATGGAGATGACCATATAGAAACAAAGATGGGCTTACGTTTGATTATAACCATCATGTTGGAAGACTGGATCCCATCCAAAGTCATTTGGTCCCCTTGTAGGAACGATCTTCCCCTGAAAGGGTACATTTGTGTGTAAATTCAAACATACATGCAAATCAAATTTTAGACTACAAAGATCAGTTAAACCGTTTGATATCTTACGAAACAAAGTGAATAGTATAAAGCATACCGGGGTCTTTCCCACAAACGTAATGGGTTCATGATTTGGCCCAATAGCAAGAGAAAATATACACAGAGCATAGGCAGATTTGTCATCATAAGCCATCAACATATTGTTTAGACCTACAAAAACAATTGAAGTGGTTGATTAACTTTATTTTTTTATAGTTTAACATCAAGTTATATATGCATAAGCTTCATGAAACATAGGCAGATTCTCTGTACCTTCATGACCAAGCTTCTGAAGAAACCACTTGCTATAGATCAGCATTTGTCATCCAGTAATAGCCATGCCAAAGTGAAATCAATAATGTCAGAACATGCCAAATATCACTTGCGAAAAAAGAGACTTTTTTTGGGTTTATTCGTTACTATTTACCACGAAAAATGTCATAATAGTCCTATTTTTATGTACATCGAGGTATATAAATCACAAACAATAAACTAAAAAACATGCCTCACGCAAATCGAAGGGTACAATTTTATAAGCTCGTAAGTAAAAAAAATATTTATGAAAATAAGCTCATAAACTCGGATATAAGCTAAAAACAATATCAGGAGGTGTTTGTTTTTCGAGCTAAAACAATTTAAGGAGGAGTTTGTTTAGCTTATTTTCATGCTTGTGAGCTTATTTTGTTCAGCTTACATCTAATAAGTAAGTCCATATTTTCTGCTTATTTTCCAGTTTTAAGTCAAATTAAGCTCATAAGCTAGACAAAAAAATGTGTCTATGAAAAATAAGCTTGTAAATTCGGATTAAGTTAATAAGTCCAACTGCTCAAGTTGATAAACTTATAAGCCATAAAAAAATGAGGTTATCAAATTTTCAATTAGCTCTTACGCCCATCAAAGTAGCTAACAATAGAGGAGTTGAAATGCTGCTTACAATAGAGGAGTTGAAATGCTATCTTCTATAGGATGGGAAGGTTAGAAAGGTGTATAGCAAGGTTTAGCCATGAATAGTATAGCGCAGATCTTTTTATATGTGATGCTTAGAAAGATTGGTTTATTTCGAAACAAGAGGTGATCGATTGCTTGATTTGGCAATAGTAACAAAGGGAGATGACCTTTGACCAGAGACGACTCTTTATTGCGAGATGGATGTTGATAAATTTTTTAAGGTTTCCCACTTAACGTCGAATCAGCTCTTTAGTTTTATGTGTAAGAACTGAGATATGAAACAAAGTACCGGCCTTGATAAGTTTGTATTTTACACTACTATCTGTTTAGTTCGTTTGCGCATGAGGTTAAAGAGTTTGTTTGGAACATGGTACACATATCTATAAAGTGAAGGGGTTTGGCTTATTTTTCATAAATGAGCTTATTTTGACTTAAAATTTGAAGATGAATATGAACAATAAGCAGAACTAAATAAGCGGAGGAGGAGACCGAGGAGGAGCATACCATGTAGAAGATGCAAGTGAGTTGTTCTTTTCTTTGTCTTTTGATGTTTACTATTAAAAGTGGATATGTATTGATGCTTAAATACTTCGCAAATTGGTTTCTAGCAGAACTATAGAGTCGCCATTTTGAGGGATCATTATTAGTGATTTGATGCTTAAATAATTCGCAAATTGGTTTCTAGCAACAATGTATTGGTGGGGGTGCCAATGGTCATGATCAGCTTAAACTTCCGAAACTAAAGATCTTGAAAATTCAAGGGTGCAACCTTTTGGAACATATATTCACATTTTCCACTCTTCAAAGCCTCACGCAAATCGAAGAGTTAGAGGTAAAGGATTGCAAGGCAATGGAAGTCATTGTTACGGAAGAAAATGGACAGCAGATGACGGCATCTGATGTGGTGGTCTTTCCTCATTTGAAGTCCCTTATACTAGTCAATCTACCAAACTTTGTGGGTTTCTTCTTGGGGAAGAATGAATTCACATGGCCAGCATTGGAAAAGGTTGTGATCGGTGAATGCTCACAAATGACGGTGTTCACTTATGGACGGTCTACAGCTCCAAAGCTTAACTTCATAAATACAAGCTTAGGCAAACATAGTGTTGAATGTGGCCTTAACTTTCATGTGACGACCACCTCGCATCAGGCATATTTTCTATTTAAAAAAATTAGGAAAGAAAAAACCTACCCACCTCGCATAAGGCCTTGCTATAAATTATGATTTTCATCAAAATTACAACGTCTTTATTGGATCGAAAGTAATAAAATAGTAAATACAAATGGTTCGGTTATGAATGTGATCCACAAAACCCAAAATTGTAATAAAATAGGATCATATTAGAACCGTATTGTACTCACATCTGGCATTTTATCATTTAACCAACTTATACGTACAATTATCTCTGACTTAAGCTTGTGGTGCTTTTTTTGACCTTGTAGGCCCGATTACCGAGTTATGAAAGTACAAGCTCATACCGCCCGACTACTATGGAACAGTTGCCTTGGTCTTATCATAATTTGATCGAAGTGGATACGGTTAACACCAGTGTTGGACAAACTCTTTTTTCATCCGATAAGCTGCTACAACTGCAAAAGCTTGAAACTGTCCATTGTAATAGATGTCGGGACATTGAGCAGATATTTGATTCACAAACTGTTGCTGAAATTCCAAACTTGAGACAAGTGGACTTGGAGTGGTTATCTAGTCTCAAGTATATATGGAAGAGCAAGCAGGGGACAGTATTAAAGTTTCCAAACCTAACAAGACTGTCAATTGGGATATGTAATAGTTTAGAATATGTATTTACATGTCCCATGGTCGGTAGTCTATTGCAACTCCAGGAACTAGATATAGATGGGTGCAGAAGTATGAAGGTAATTGTGAAGGGAGAACTACATATAGTGAATGCTATTGTGGTGTTTCCTTGTCTAAAGTCCTTAAGACTTTATGATCTTAAAAGTCTCGAGGGATTTTGCTTAGGAAAGGAAGCTTTTGAATTTCCATCATTGG
Organism: Artemisia tridentata subsp. tridentata; assembly: GCA_021014915.2. Lineage (NCBI taxonomy): Eukaryota > Viridiplantae > Streptophyta > Magnoliopsida > Asterales > Asteraceae > Artemisia > Artemisia tridentata. The sequence goes on from CP139505.1 coordinate 414,538,098, forward strand.
ATACCTTGGAAATTAAGTATTGTCCAGAAATGACGGTTTTCAACAAGGGAGATTTGTCTGCTCCAAAGCTATATGCAATTAGAAAATATGGGGGTAGGAAGTATAATATACACAACAGGCTGAACTCGGCTATAAAAAACTTTGCAAAGGGTGAAAGGTGAAAATATGTCTTACCATAAGAAAGAGGGACTAAATCTGTAAAAGTCATTGTTCTTATGCTTCACAACTCCTTCATTTATTGAAACGCTGTTTCAGAACCAACTCTATCCAATGGATTAAAGGTAATTAGGAATTTTGAATTTTAAGTTATTAATTTAAGTTATAGCCTGCTTGAATTGTGTGTGTGTATTAGATGCCATTGTAGTACCCATTACTACAAGTATCATCATGCATATCATCATAATCGTTTTCATGATGCCCATGATTGGTTTTTATTGTTTCTTGGGATTGCACCGTTGCTGCTGAATGCAGTTATTTATACACGAGAATGTGTGAGAAAATGGTATCTTTCTTCAAACGGCAGGACAACAAAGATGTGAACTAACACCATTGTGTTTATCGCCAGTTTTTTGTTCTTTGTCTACTGGTAACTATATTTAATACAAATACTCCAACGTTTCACAATACGGGACGATTTTGTCAAGGTGAATATCATCTCTATTCTACAGAATTATGGCTCCATACTACAGATATCATTCTTAGGTGGCAGAAAACCTGTTTGATTTTGCCAAAGTCCAAAACCTCTTAATTCCAAAGTATTACGGGGCACTGCATAAAAGTAGCCTCGTAAAGTAGCACCAAACCAAAGCAAATACCATAGAATTTCATGTTATAAGTTGTCAGGTCTATCCTATGTCGCACTGCAAGTAATAACAGACTAATGTTGACCCTTGATGCAGTTTGTTTTAGCAGGGGAAACATAAGTGCTTACACCAGCATATATACCTCAAATCGCATAAAAACATTGAATTTGTGTAGCCACGGCCTAGAATTGGCAGTTTGGACCCGTTAACATACAAATGGGTTGATTTGGATGATGTTTATTTGTAACGGACCAAGTTTGGACCCGTTAACATACAAATTGGTCAAGCAGGTTGAAAGTCGTCCAGAATCATATTTATTATCGACACCCAACCAAACCCATTTTGGCCACCCCTATCAGGGCCTATGAACCTATGATCCATTGAAGAAGATCTATATGAGCTAGCTCTTCTCGATATTCCAAATTGGGAAGACCCTAACTAGGAATTTGAGGACTTGAAAACCTATATACAGTCACGTTTAAGTGAAGCATAAAGAAGACCAATATAATCTCAAATGTGACCACAACTTGAAGGTTCAAAGACATAAAGGATGACTCAATAGAACTAGGGAGAGTGTTTTTTGTCTTATTTTATACTATAGCGCTAAAGATCGAAGACCTTGGCTTATATATTAGGAAGAATGATCTTATGGCTCATCAGAACATGAATTTTGCGATGCACACCAGCATGTTGTAACAAGAAACATAATGACACAAATCATTATTTTAGATCATGACTGTAACCACCTCGGGTAGAAAGCATTAAATTTACCATGCCTTAAACCTTTCATATGATCATATCTATAAACTGGTACAAAACTGAAACAGCTGACAGAGGAAGAGGGACGATACTGTAACACCCCGCCAACTAATACTTCACATGAGCACGCTTAACTTAAGATTTCCTGAAAACTCTACCCGGCAATTGACCCAAAAAAAAAAAAAAAAAAAAAACGTTGGGTCATTTTAAGGCGAATGTTATCTTATTAACCCAATATCTCTCCAGTTGTGATGAGGGATTCGCCTAGGGTGTCACAGGTACAACAAGAGAAACCGGGATAGCAACAAACTTCATCTGGACGTTCATCGTATGGAAATGGCTTTGACGCCATTGTTCTGGTTCCTATTAATTAGCACAAGTATTATCATCATAACCTTTCTCATGATTCTCATTATTTCTTGTTATTTCAAATTGGATTACTAATGCAGCTATTTATACTAACAAGTTGAGTCAGAAGATGGCATATTTCTACATCCGGCAAGATTACAAAGATGTAAAGTCTATCATGAAGATTATCACTAAGCTTTCGTATTTTCTACACTTGAAAACGACTCTAGTACCAAAATATAGGACATATATGTTTCGACAAGTATCATCTTCGTTTTTAAGAATTATAAACGGATGAGATTTATTATGTTCGCAAGTCATACTCATTGACTAAAATTTAATTATTTATAGTTGTGTAATATATAAAGGAAAAATCAAAAAGTGAAAACTTAAAGTATTTAGGAAGTCTTACACTATTTTCGGAAAGCATATGCAAAGCTGTAAACTATTAACACACTATTAATACACATCGAAAATCGGGTTAAACCGGGTCGCTTCAAACCCAACGTGTTGATTCGGTTTAATTTGACCCTTTTTTTTAACCCAGCTCGGCGGGTTGACCCGGTTTAATTTGGCCCGTTATATATCTTACACATATTACTACCTTATATCTGCAGCTATAAAATCTTGTTTCGATACATAGGTAGTCGTCTAGTATTTGTGTAAAGAATAACCACCATAATATGATGCATTAATTTCTAAAATGGACAAATCCCTTGATCTCTTGTAAAATTTAAAAGAGTAACTTACATAAATGGTCCTTGTGGTTTGTCGAAAATTCATCTGTCGTCTTTCAAACTTAAAAGTTTCATATATCGTTCCTAGCACCTCCAAAGAATAACACTTCTGGTCCTTTTAGGGACGATAGGTGAATTTTTTTTAAGTTCCAAAGAATAACACTCGTGATCCTTTAACCTTTCAAGTTTGAGGGATGATAGGTGAAATTTTCGACAAACCACAGGGACCATTTATGTAATTTACTCAATTTAAAAATAAGGATTTTTTTTTTTACCCGGTTCGGCTGTGAGGCGTGAGATGTTACATGATTTTTTTAGTTATTTTAAGAACTTATTAAAACCGGTTTAGGTTTTTACTTATACTATGCTTTAAATACAAATAACTTTGAAGTATTAAACTAAAAACATTAAATTGTTTGGCAAAATACTTAAAAGGTTACTTTTAAGCAAGAAAGCAAAAAACTTGCTAATTTAGTTATGCTCCAAAAAAAAAAAAAAAATAATAACTACAACTATGCAAAGTTAAAATATTTATGTAAGATTTAAAAAACGAAAGAAGAATATGATTAAATTGTGAATGCAAAATTAAAAATATTTATGTAAACCTTTATAAAGCGAAAGAAGAATATGATTAAATTGTGACCTTAGGGACGGTTTTTGAAACTTAAGTTAATGAAAGAAATTGTTTACGTAACTTTTCACATAGCGATGAGGTAACTTTCATGGTCTCTTTTTGTAACTTTATGTTTTTATAATCGCATTGTTAGTATTCGCATTGTTAATAATAACTAGTTACTAGTTATCCTACTAAAAAGGCGTTCGCCAATATTTAAAAAAACTTGACCATTTGTAAGAGTCCCCTCGAATTGGCTTTGTTATATGGTTGTCACCAAAAAGTGGTACTTGAGCATATATGAGCGACTACAAATAGTTATAGTGTCGGAAGCGTAATCGCAATGCGTCAATCCTGTCAACGTATGATTATGATAATGCATATCAAACTTTCTTCGTTCCATAAACCACAACGCACGAAATTATTAATATGAAAAGTATTACTGTAACATTCGTAATCATGAATAAAATTACTGCAAAATAGGAAACGTAACACAAAATATTGACTCAACATGAGTCGATATGTTACAAAAAAAATTTGGAAGACAGAATATGCTATGATTAATGATGGATGATTGACGGGATTATGGAGTAAGCCTTTCGACCAAGCACTTTCTTCTTCTCACCAACAATGGGGCCTGGAGCAGGCATCGGGCTCATGGCCATTGGTGGCAGACCGGATTCATAGCAACAAGTATACACAGTACCGATGCAACATGCAACGCCTTCAACATCCACCGCCGTCGTACCCATAAAGAATAGCATCAAAGTGATCAAAACCATCTTCATTTGCTTATTAGCACCTCCCATAATTTTTCTTAAATTTTATTGGTAACTTGCTAATTCGTGTTTTTGTAATATTGAACATTTATATATACAATACATTCATATATGGAGGATCAATATTAGGCCACTAAACAAAAGTTGTAAGATTGTTACATACTATGTTCATTGATTTGTCCAATCACATGCATTGTACTTTTCATCAAGGTGAGAGCCGCACAGGGCCCGTTACCAATTTATCAAATGTGCATACGCCTATAATAAATTGTAAATTTACTTGTTACGTGATGCAGTTACAGAATATGAGCTAAAAGTGACCGGGTACACAACTCTTTTTAACTGTAGTATAAGAAAAAGAATTAACAAAATATACGATTTTCAGTTAAATTTATTGAATTATGTGAAAACAAAATTCACTTTTCACTTATTGATAGACTAACTAAACAGTAACGAGAAACACAATGTAAATTCACTTTTCACTTATTGATAGACTAACTAAGCAATACGAAACAAAATTCTATCGGGGTCCCGTGACACCGCGTTTCGTCCCAAACGTAATGTAAGTTGGGATTATCTATCGGAGGCCGCCCAACAATTAAAGTTTTTTTCTTCTAGGTCATCCACTTATTAAAACTAATATATATGTCACCCATTTATGTGTTTGCTTTCGTTCATGCCAGTTTCAGATAAAAAATTTCTCGAAAATCTTTGAAACATCGATAATAAAGCTAAGTAAAACATACCAAAACAACACAAATAACAATTGAAATGCAAATGTACAACATTATTTAGTTAAAGTGGTTGATAATTATTTAACTAAGGTTTTACATTTAAATTATTAATTTTATTGTTTTGATATGTTTTAGTTATCTTTATTCTTGAAACCGTACAAATTTTCGGTAAGAATTTGAACGAGATTGGTATAAAGGAAAACAAACACATATTTTGATGGTACATAAGTTAATTTAAATAACTTGGTGGCCTAAAAGTAAAATATTTTATAATTGAGTGGCCTCTTGATGAATAATCCCTAAGTTTAATTGTTAAAACCAAAACGAGCATTTCATTAATAAAAACAGTAACATTCTCAAATGATGACTCACATTATTTAGAACTTAAAAGTAAGAAACATAACACAATGTCTCGATTCAATATCCTCTAATTATGATGAATGATTGACGGGGTTATGTTGTAAGCTTTTCGACCAAGTACCTTTTTTTTCGTACCAACAATGGTGGCCGTCAGAGACATGGTTGTTGATGGTGGCATCTTGGCTAGCTTCAGCTATTACTACCACTCATTATTCATTGGAAAATGATTCTTATGCCAAAAATGCATGACTAAAAGCATGCCTAAGAACAAGATGATGTCAAGTGGAAAAATCAAAAATAAAGATTTAAAGTGAGAAAATACATGAGTGATGTGTCAAATTGTTAATGGATTAGGCATGACTTTAGGCATGCATGTTAGGTTTCTCTATCATAAATAAGACCGATATTGGACATATAACTTGAGTGAACATTTTTTTTTTTTTTTTTTTTTTTGGCATGTATGATATTAAGCTCCAAGGTCGTTCTAGGAAGTAATTTTTTTATGACATGTATGATATTAAGCTCCAAGGTCGTTCTAGGAAGTAATTTTTGTTTTCATAGATATCAAATGTTATCTTGTGAGTAGTGGTTTATTTTATTGTTAGAGAATAGGCAGTGTCTTGTTATGTAAGTTTTTTCGACTATGTAACGGGCTGAGATATGAGATTTCACTCATATCCTTTGTACTTAAACGTTTTTTGGAGTAATATATTTACCGGGTCATTGACCTTTTACCCAAAAGAAAAACATTTTTTTTTTGGGCAAAACTTGAGTGAACATTAGTTTGCGTAAAATACTATGCTCATTGATTTGTCCATTCATATTTTGTATTCACTAGCTCATCTATATTCTCATTCAATCATGAGTTCATGATTCTATTGTCCTAGTCACTATATTGAAATATCTCCCAGCCCTTCCCATGAGTTTTAAGTCTATGGGTTTCAAATCCTCGTATAAATCATTTAAGTATATAACTATCAACCAAACAAACCCAATGGATATCATACCCATTCCACGATTGCATGGTTGCACCAACACCTATGAATGATACGCACCCGGAGTTTCTACTGATCACCTTTTTTGGTACTTGTTAAAGTGTAACTTGAATTTGTATGGTCATCTAAATGGTTTTATGACTTGATCCATAATTGGGGCTCACGACACTAAGACTTGATCGTTATGGAATGAACAATGATGCGTGGTGGTGGCCAACCACGCATGGAGCATCGTTATACCATCACCACCTCCACGCGTGGTGGTGGTGTTTTTAGTGTGGTTCGGTGAAGCTGACTAAACGATTTTTTTGTTGTTGTTATGCGTGAGTGTGTTGTGGGTATGTATGTGTTTAAGTGTGGTGTTCATGTGGAGGGTTTGATGGTCACCACTATAGGGGTTTGGTAGTTGGTTTAGTGATGTGAGTAAATGTCAATTTAAAGCTGATGTGACTTTGGTGATTTAGTTACCACCACATCTAATCTAACTCGAATTTTAACTAGATAACTACACAAATTAGGCATAGCCTAGTAAGCAGAAGTCAAAAAGTTGTTCTCTTGGCAATTCAAAGAAAGAAGTTGTTCTCTTGATTAAGAAATTTTATATTTCATCAAATACACAAGAATGACCAACACTCCCCTTGAGCCTTGAAAGCCATATTTGGTTTAGTTTTTACTCAACTCGGTTTAAGTTTTAAGTAATATGCTCTTTTGGACTAACCAGGTTCCAAAATCGGGACCAAACTGTTGTTTTTAGAATCTAGAGTAAAATACATCATTCGTCTTTGAACTTGTACCAATAAAACACGTTTAGTCTTTTTTTTTTTTAAAAACAAGAGTTAATTACATAAATGGTCACTGTGGTTTAGCGGGTTTTCACTTTCAGTCACTGATTTTTTTTTATTGGTTCAGTCACTGTGGTTTGCATATGTTACGGATCCAGTCCATATCCGAATTGAAATGACTAAAAAGCCCTTGTCATCTTCTTTTTCAAATCTTTTGACAATTAAGTAACGGTCGTTAGTCCATTATACTAACGGTCGTTAGTCCTTTACACCTTTTCTTCTGGTCTTTATACGTTTTCGTCTGGTCTTTATACGGTTTCATCCGTTCTTTACGTTTTCGTTTATTTTTACATGTTTTCATCTGTTTTTACACCTTTTCGTCCGTTTTTACACGTTTTCGTCCGTTTTTACACATTTTCCGTCCGGGTCTTTATACGTTTCCGTCCGTTTTTTGCACGTTTTCGTTCGTTTTTACACCTTTTCGTCCGGTGTTTATACGTTTTTGTTCGTTTTCACACTTTTTCGTCTGTCTTTATACGTTTTCGTCCGTTTTTACACCTTTTCGTCCGGTGTTTATACGTTTTTGTTCGTTTTCACACTTTTTCGTCTGTCTTTATACGTTTTCGTCCGTTTTTACACCTTTTCGTCCGTTTTTGCACGTTTTTGTTCGTTTTTACATGTTTTAGTCCGTTTTTACACCTTTTCATCCGTTTTTACACCTTTTCGTCCGGTCTTTTTACGTTTTCGTCCGTTTTTACACGTTTTCATCCGTATTTACTCATTTTCGTCCGTATTTACACGTTTTCGTCTATTTTACACGTTTTCATCCGTATTTACACGTTTTCGTCTGTTTCTACACATTTTCGTCCGTTTTTGCACGTTTTCATTCGTTTTACACGTTTTCATCTGGTTTTACACCTTTTCGTCCGTTTTTACACATTTTCGTTCATTATTTCACGTTTTCGTCCGTTTTACACATTTTCGTCCGTTTTTGACTCGTTTTTAAAATGAACAAAAACATGCAAAATCGGACGAAAACGTGCAAAAACGTATGAAAAGGTGTAAAAACGGACGAAAACGTATAAAGACCAGACGAAAAATGGGAAAACGGACGAAAACGTATAAAGACCGGATGAAAGGGTGTAAAAATGAACAAAAATAGACGAAAACGTATATAGACCAGACGAAAATGTGTAAAAACAGTCGAAAACGTGTAAAAACGGACGAAAATGTGCAAAAACGGATGAAAACGTGTAAAAATGGACGAAAACGTGCAAAAACAGATGAAAACGTGTAAAAACCGACAAAAACGTGTAAAAACCGACGAAAAAGTGTAAAAAACAGACGAAAAGGTGTAATAACAGACAAAAACATGTAAAAACGAACGAAAACGTGCAAAAACGGATGAAAAGGTGTAAAAACGGACGAAAACGTATAAGGACCGGACGTAAAGGTGTAAAACGGACGAAAAGGTGTAAAACGGACGAAAATGTGTAAAAACGGAAGAAAACATGTAAAAACAGATGAAAACGTGTAATAACGGACGAAAAGGCGTAAAAACGGACGAAAAGGTGTACAAACGGACGAAAACATGTAAAAACGAACGAAAACGTGCAAAAACGAATGAAAACGTGCAAAAACGGACGAAACCATATAAAGGCCGGACGAAAACGTATAAAGACCGGAAGAAAACATGTAAAAACGAACTTAAACGTGCAAAAATGGACGAAAAGGTGTAAAAACAGACGAAAACGCATAAGACCAAACGAAAAGGTGTAAAAACATACGAAAATGTTAGAAAACCAAATTTTCGGTTATTTACTAATGGTCGTTAGTATAAAGGACTAACGGCCGTTACTTAATTTTCAAAAGATTTGAAAAAGAAGATGACAAGGGCTTTTTGGTCATTTCATTTGGATATGGACTGGATCCGTAACATATGCAAACCACAGTGACTGAACTAGTCAAAAAAACCTTCAATGACTGAAAGTGAAAAACCCGTCAAACCACAGTGACCATTTATGCAATTAACTCTAAAAATAAATACACCAACCCTCTTCAACGTCTCCTTTTCTTAAACCTGGCGGTCCTTTCTTCTAACGACCGTTAGCATTTGACGTTAGCTCATGTCACATGCAGATCACGTGAGGGCAATTTAGTCAATATACATGTCTTCATCTTAAACCTCTAGCTATAATCATTATAAATAGAGTAAATTACATTGTTCGTCCTTTTTGTTTGTGTTGACCACAGACGGTGGTCCTTTGACCAAAAAAATTGCACCACTCAGCCTTAAGTGTGAAACGTTATGCACCGTTTGTCCCTCCGTCCAACTGGGCCCACTAACTCCCACTAACGCTCGTTAAGTAAGATTTTTAAAAGGGTATATTCGTCACTTCCCATCTTTATTCATCTTATTTCTCTCTCTTAATTCTACTTCTCTATCAACACTTATTATCATTACCTACAAACCCAGATGTCTTTTTCTCATTCTCTTCCCCACAACTCCTTTCTTCCCAAACTTTCATCCACACCATCAAAAATACAAATCCGGTCAATTCACAATCATCACCCCCACCACACACAAATCTTATCCTATCCCACTCAACCTAAAATCCATATATGTTATCAAAAATACAAATCCGGTCAATTCACCATCTCTCACATCTCTCAAACAAAAACAAATCTCAAAAAAAGAGATCAAACATAAAAAATCGATACATCGATCACAAGATCTGTATTGACACAATCATCACCAACACAAGTGGTATCACAAAAACTGATCTACCTTTCATCAAGATGAAAACCCAGAAAAACGACACTCCAATCACACACACTCGATAAAAAAAAATTTCATTCATATAAACCAAAATCAACCCACAAAGAACTCTTAATCTATACAAAATCAAGGTTCCTGTGACTGTTACAATTCCGGTGACGGTGGCGGCGACTACAACTAACCATAAAAATGGTTGTCGACTCAGGAGTAGGGTGCTAATGGTGATATGGGTTTCATCTCTTTAGAATGATTTGGCTTTATTTTTTTGAGATAAAGATGGGTGTGATTCAGAGAGTGAATGAAAGATTGAGAAAGCTGTGATGAGGTATTAAAATAGGTCAGGTGAAGATTGAATCCGTGAGTGTTGTAACTCAGTGAGTAAAAGAATCAGGCATTGTATTTTTTAGGCTAAGCCTGATTAGAAGCCTGATGTGTGATCAAAATTCAGATGGTGTTGGTGCTTTCAGGCGTAGCCTGATCAGAAAGTGTTAGGTGTGGTGTAAAGGGAGTCTTAGGAGTTCTTATAAATCTTGCGGGTTAAACCTGATTCAGAGGGTGTGAAAAACTCAAGGAGGTATTGATAATAAGTCTGATACAAAAATTTATCAAGCGAAAAAGATTACATTAGAGAGTGGAGTTCCAAGATGAGTCAAATATGGCTGTGAAATCGTGAAGTTCTGTGAATTAGGGTTATGGATTTTGGTTTTGTACAAATCAAGTTGTGTGAATTGGGGTGTTGGTGTGTTGTGAGTTTTGATTATATGTTCTTGAATTTATATTTACATAGATTGGCTTTTGGAGTTCATGGGGTTTGATTGATGGTATGAAGATTGGTATTTGTAGGTAATGAAGATAAGTGTTGATAGAGAAGTGGAATTAAGAGAGAGAGATGATGAATAAAGATGGGAAGTGACGAATATACCCTTTTAAAAATCTTACTTAAGTAGCGTTAGTGGGAGTTAGTGGGCCAGTTGGATGGAGGGACAAACGGTGCATAACGTTTCACACTTAAGGCTGAGTGGTGCAATTTTTTTGGTCAAAGGACCACCGGCTGCGGTCAACACAAACCTCAAGGACGAACGGTGTAATTTACTCTTTTTTTTAGTTAATTTCATAAATGGTCCCTGTAGTCTGTCAGGTTTAACTGGTTTAGTCCCTAAACTTTTTTTCTAACAGATCCAGTCCCCGTGGTAGCGACCGATAACGGGTTTGGTCCCTGAGACTAATTGTCGTTAGTTTTTTCAGTTTGCTAACGACCGTTTGCAAAAAAAAATTTTGCACCGTTAGTACTTTATACTAATGATCGTTTATACTTAACTCAAAAAAAAAAAAAAAAATTTCTTCTTCTAAAAAAATTATAAATAATGGTTTTCTTATATTATTATTTTCTAAATATCTTTAAAATTTATACACGTTTTTATACATATTTTTATACACACATTTTTATACACATATTTTTTATACACATGTTTTTATAAACGCTTTTATATACACACGTTTTTATACACACGTTTTTATACACATGTTTTCATACACATTTTTATAAATATTTTTATACACACATTTATACACATATTTTTATACACGTTTTCATACACATGTTTTTTTTTATACACATGCTTTTATACACATACTTTTATACACGAGTTTTTATACACACATTTATACGCACATTTATACACATATTTTATACACATATTTTTATACACGTTTTGTACACACGTGTGTGTATAAACGTGTGTATAAAAACGTGTATAAAAATATGTGTATAAATGTGTGTATAAAAATGTGTGTATAAATGTGTGTATAAATGTGTGTATAAAAACGTGTGTATAAAAGCATGTGTATAAAAACATGTGTATAAAAAACATGTGTATAAAAATGTGTGTATAAAAATGTGTATAAAAACGTGTATAAAAACATGATTATAAAAAACATGTGTATAAAAACGTGTATAAAAATATGTGTATAAATGTGTGTATAAAAACGTGTGGATAAAAACGTGTATAAAAACATGTATATAAAAACGTGTGTATAAAAAATGTGTGTATAAAAATGTGTTTATGAAAACGTGTATAAAAATAGTGTATAAATTTTAAAGATATTTAGAGAAAAAAAAAAATTATAAGAAAACCATTTTTTTTTTCTTTTAATTTTTTTTTAATTTTTTAGGGAAAAAAAGACCAAATTTTTAGTTAAGTATTAACGGTCGTTAGTATAAAAGACTAACGATGCAAATGTTTGTTAAAAACGGTCGTTAGCTAACAGAAAAAACTAGTTAGTCTCAGGGACCAAACACGCTATGGGTCGCAACCACAGGGACTGGATCCGTTAAAAAAAATTTAAGGACTAAACCTATTAAACCCGGCAGACCACATGGACCATTTATGAAATTAATTCTTTTTTTTTATTTATTTATTTATTTTTTTTTTGCTATATTTTATAACGGTGACATGTGACAGTCAAAAACTTATTATGGTGTATAAAACTGTTGTGCTGTTAATAAGTAGAGTAGATTACAAAGATGGTCCCTGTGGCTTGGGTTGACTAACACTCTTGATCCATTGACTTTTTTTTGCACATATAGTCCTCAACTTTGAAACCCTTAACACTCATAGTCCCTTGACCAAACAGACGTAAAGTTTGAAGCCACTCATGTGACTTGCACATCAAACACACACTAAAACACACTCACTGTGTGTAATCTCATTTCTCCCCACCTTGAAACCCTCTCTTCTCTCCATGGCTGCCACCTCACCAACCACCACCGCCACCATCTTCCTCCTCCTCATAACCCTCATAACCATCTTCCTCCTCCTCATAACACCATTTCCACACTCAAATCCAACCCTACTTCGTGTTAAGTGTTAACCCGCTTGTGTTTTTGCTTGTATTCGCTCCACCGCCGCCCTATTGGTTTGTTTTTCCGTTCGTGGTAAGTTATAAACGAGTAAATCATTTATTGGTTTTGATAAAATAACAATTACCACATGTGGTGATTGTTTGGTTATGAAAAAGGGTTTTGGAAATCGTTTTCTTAAAAGAAACGAGTTGAAAGAAAAACGGGTATCATCATTTTGTTTGCGTTGGTTCGATTGTGATGTCGTGGAAGTAATAAGCTCACGGCGAGCTTGTCATTTCTTTCTTTTTCAGCTTATCCGAAGCTTATGCTTCCGGCTTATTTTTATTTTGTGAAGTCCGTTTGGTCCGTTTGGTTTTTACGTGACAACGGTTCGGGCCGATTTGTGTTTGGATTCGTATTGGTGATTAAAAAGGTAACAATCATATTCCAGATTCGATCTGCTCGAATGTAACGCAACCCCTTTAATCTTTATTAGATCATGTGCTGTTTTTTGTATTAAAGTTTTGATTTTTATATCTTTTAAGGTTCAAGATTTGTAGATCCCAATTGGGTTTGTTGTGATTTTGGATTTGATTTGGGTTTTTATGGTGAATTGTGATGTGGGATTTGTTAAATTTGGAATCTTGATGATTGAGTTATGATAAAGTTTGTATCTTTTTGCACATGTGAATGTGTTTGAATTTGTGAATTGTTTTATGTCTGATGTTTAAATCGTTGTGGTATGAGAATTGCTGCTTGAAATCGGGTTGTAATTGATGTTTTGTATATGTGGTGTGACAAAGATTTGTGCATGTAAATTGTTCATCTGAATTTCAGGTTTTTAGTAACATGATGATAGTGTTTTGGTGGTGGCAAATTGGTGGATATGTATTGATGCTTAAATACTTCGCAAATTGGTTTCTAGCAGAACTATAGAGTCGCCATTTTGAGGGATCATTATTAGTGATTTGATGCTTAAATAATTCGCAAATTGGTTTCTAGCAACAATGAATTTCACTATAGGAATAGGAAACTGATTTTTGACTGTAATATTGTTTAACTTCCTGTAGTCCACACAAAACCTCCACGTGCTGTCTTTCTTTTTCACCAGGACAATAGGCATAACAAAGAAATCAGACTCAAATTCTACCCCATTAGTACGCCACTTCAAACTCTTAATGATGAAATGAATTGGCAGTTTGAGTCCATTGGCTACCGAAACTCTGTTTGTTGGAATAGCAATGAGTGGACCTAGTCTTCTATCCACAGAAATGTTAATGAAATTATGAGAACTTCCACTATCTACCAACATACTAACAATTTGTTTTTTTGATTACACTACTTAACTGAAGTGTTTGTAAACCCCAAGAACCAATCAGTGCATGAATAGATAAGGTCAAACCATCATGTCCTTCTACTTTCACTCCCGGTACTAACATCAACCTCTCCAACATCTTCAATTTCGGGACTCAATATCATATACAACTTACTGTTTTTACAAACATGACCAAGAGAATACTTCTCATTACAAGAAAAACACTGCTTGTTCCTCCTCTTTTCATCATATTTCCCGTTTCGAGAGAGTTTTGAAAGGTGTTATTGGTGGCAGGGTACTGAGTGGTTTATGTACAGGGGCGCTCACCGAGGAGAATCTTCTGTTTCTCAAGGCATGGAGAACAATTGACCGTGCATATGTTGATAAGGGCTTTAATGGTCAAAGTTGGTTTCGGTACGGAGAAAATGCACTGCGCAATGAACCAATGAACAAACGTGAACTGACATGTATGCTTTTACATTTTCTTTATCTCAACCCTTTCAAGCTGTTGATATCATGTTCTATTCAGTCTTCTATGAAAATAATCTTTGAGCCATATATAGTCTGAGAGAGTTGTTTATGTAAGTCATTGTTTCTTTATTTCAAAATATACAATCGTCTAAAACATTGTGTAATTTCTGCATCCAGATGCAGCAATAAAGAAGATGCTTGCCACCCCTAGATGACCCTTTCACCCATTTTTTGGAGCCTGATAAATTCAAAAGTTTGAGGGTATGAAGCTGACTTTATTTTCATGCCGCATTTATTTTAAGTATGAGTTTTATTAGTTGGTTTTTTCTTAATATGCAAATATGTTTGATGAAGGCAGTCGGGAACGCAAGGAGCTCTTACTGGAGTAGGGTTGTCAATTGGCTACCCGACTGGAAATGATGGAGCTTTATCTGGAATTATGGTTATTTCAGCTTCTCCAGGGGGTCCCGCCAGTAGGGCTGCCATTTCCCCTGGTGATCTGATTATGATTATGGCTATTTATAATACGAGTACAGAAACGATGGACATTTTTGATGCAGCAGAGCATCTGCAGTAAGTTATCATTGACTGTTTCTAATTCTTTGTTAGTTAATGCACTCCTTGAGCCTTAAAGTAAAGTATAGACTTTTAACTGACTCTCAGGGGCCCCGAAGGAACTGAAGTGCAGCTAAAAGTACGAAGTGGATCCGAGATAAAGCAGCTATCGTTACGTACGTTTATTTGCTTCTATTCCTTCATTTAAATTTGCTGCAAGCTTCATATGTCTGATCGTTTGTGTAAATTATAAGAACAAGGTATCAAAATATAAACATGGGTTTCCTCTTGCTAGTGTTGGATATAGATTTAAAAAGGGTGGATCAGGCGGATTGGGTGATAGAACAAAATCATTTATAACTAAATGGATTGAAGTTGTTCTGGACGCCTTAACTATAGCACTTCATTTGTACACCAGTTAAAATGTTATGTGGTGTTAGAATCTCTTTTGCTAGTCTGTTGTTTAGACTTAAGCGGATACGAACTCTTAATGGACTGTAAATTTAAAATCATGTGGTGTGCAGGCGGGAAAACATTTCGTTAAATCCGGTGAAGTCAAGAGTCTGCGAGACACCTGGTCTGGGTACCTCCAAGATTGGATACATAAAGTTAACATCATTCAACCAAAATGCTTCTGGTATGGTAACTACTTACTGTTATTGGTTGATGTTGACTGATATATTTCATACACCACTTAATATGTATTTTTTATATACCTGTTATAAATTTGTTAGGGGAAGACACTTTAGAATACAAGATGATGCAATATTTCTAATTTTATAACCTGTAGTTTTATTTGTAAATGATCATTCTAAGTTCTAACAAAAAAGCCGTTCCAGCTGCTGTCAAGGAAGCAATTGAAACTTTAAGGAGAGAAAGTGTTGACGGTTTTGTACTGGACCTCTGCAATAATAGGTAATATTCTTATAAGTTATAACGATCAGTGTTTTTGGGATTCATTTTAAGCGTTGTTATTGTAATGCTTTCTAAAAGATGATTAAATTGTGATGCAGTGGTGGTCTTTTTCCCGAAGGAATTGAGATCGCTAAGATTTGGTAAGTCTGCAGTAACTTATAACTTTTTGCTGGCTTTTTAGAGTGGTATCTGGCTTTTATGTTTGAAATCATGGTTTAACGAAAAATGTTGGGTAAAAATTTTGACCCATTTGCTTCTGAATGTGCTATACGTGTTTAAGTTTTTATCTTTAACGGGCCAAACAATTAAATAAGTATTGCTTTTATTGGAAATAGCTTAAATTGGTTGAAGTTTTCCTAAAATTGTTATCATATTAGTTCAAAGTTCTTATGGTATAACTGATGCAAACCAGTTTGGATAAAGGTGTGATTGTGTACATCTGTGATAGCCGTGGTGTTCGATATATATATATATGACACTGATGGAACCAATCAATAGCTGCTTCAGAACCTCTAGCCGTGCTGGTAATGCCATCTATACCAATCTTTTCATTAATGTGCTGTAATGGCTTTCATTGTTAAATCACGGTTGCCATTTAGATTGCTGCACTAAGTAAACGGGTTGAAATGGCCACCTGTAAAAAGTTTTTTTGTTCTTGTAGGTGAACAAAGGAACTGCAAGTGCAAGCGAGATCTTGGCTGGTGCGTTAAAGGATAACAAGCGTGCAGTGCTTCTTGGAGAACCCACTTTCGGCAAAGGGTAAACAATTTTTACAATACTTATACTTTTAATAGCATTTTATTTTCGATAAAATGCCCTAAAACGTTCTTTATTCACAGAAAAATTCAATCGGTATTTGAAATGTCTGATGGATCTGGCTTGGCTGTTACTGTTGCTCGTTATGAAACCCCTGATCACATCGACATCAATAAGGTTCTCTATCTTCTTATCCCTCTCTACACACAGAGGCTATCGATCTCTTTGGTTTTTGACAGACCTGGTATTTTTGAGTTTTGACCCATTTGCTTATATGAATGAGTCAGTTGGGAATATGTATTATCATAAACGACCCAAACGGTCAAATTTTAAGAACTTTAGACAAACACGTGCTTGGGGGTCAACTAGGCCCCAGTCATTCAACCTACATTAAAAGTTACTCATTTGACCCGTTACAAGCCCGTTATACTTTGCCTTCGTTAAAATTTAACTTCTGTATAACTGCCTTCCCATTGCAGGTTAGGATAATTCCTGATCATCCGTTGCCGGCATCATTTGCTAAGGACGATGATGGTTTTTGTGGCTGCATTGGAGATCCTGCTTCTGGCTGTTTTCTAAACAAAGTTGGATTATTTTCAAGATGATACACTTGTATAATAGACTCGAATTACCATTTATTCAACTGTTGGTTATATGTTCAAAAGTCCGTGACTGGCATTTGTATAGTGTTGAAGGAAATTGGATAAGAGTGGTTAATCTCTTGTTGCAACTGTAAATTACTAACGTGTAACGAGTTCCAAATCTATAATGTGGCTTGTGACTGAGCTGATACTTACCTACAGTCAGTATCCAACTGGTAGTCTGCTACCAGGTATATTTGATTCTGATCTCGCATCTGTAGTTATTAGAGAACTGATCTCGGTTCAAACTTTTTCCATATGTTGGTTTAATTCTTTATTTGGGGAAATTTATGATCTTCAAACTTGCTGTTAGTAATTTACAGCAAAATGAGATAATCAAATTAAACCTCGAGTTTGTAATTGTTTTGGGATAGCCATTAGAACTGGTTTGTAACCTCGAGTTTGTAATTGTTTAAGACAAGTGTTTAATTTACATATTTAAACCTCGAGTTTGTAATTGTTTTGGGATAGTCATTAGAACCGGTTTGTAACCGGTTTTTCCAAACCGGTTTGGGAAAACCGGTTCCAACGGTAATGTTCTCTTTTCTATACAGTAGGCATGATAGATCTGTTGGCGGTCATTTGTTATTAAACCATCACAATAACTTTGATAACCTACCTCAACTACCTTCTTATCTTGTTAAACCATCACAATCTTCATTGTTTGATTCAAGTAACTTGCTAATAAACACCATGCAAAACACGACCATGTTGCCTTCTAAAACCCGTTTTTTATAAGTAAATTGGTCAAAATTGCCACCTATTATGGAGATGACCATATAGAAACAAAGATGGGCTTACGTTTGATTATAACCATCAGGTTGGAAGACTGGATCCCATCCAAAGTCATTTGGTCCCCTTGTAGGAACGATCTTCCCATGAAAGGGTACATTGTGTGTAAATTCAAACATACATGCAAATCAAATTTTAGACTACAAAGATCAGTTAAACCGTTTGATATCTTACGAAACAAAGTGAATAGTATAAAGCATACCGGGGTCTTTCCCACAAATGTAATGGGTTCATTATTTGGCCCAATAGCAAGAGAAAATATACACGAGCATAGGCAGATTTGTCCTCATAAGCCATCAACATATTGTTTAGACCTACAAACTGATGCGGAAGCATCTAGATTGATGTGGAAGCACCTATGACTCTTTAGTTCCCTAAGCATCTACGACTCTTTATTTTCCTCTGTTTAATTTAGTTTATTAAATGTTTCGGTTTCTTTATCATAAATCCCATCTATAAATTGGGATCAAGTTTTTGTTATTCATTAGTTCTTTTTTGATGATGAAATTTATGAAAAGTTTTTTTCCTCCCTATCACATGTGAGTGTTAGTGTGTGTGATATTACCCTGATTATCGGTATTCTTTTTGAATCAACGATAGTTAGAAGAATTGTTCCTGGTATTCTTGTGAATCAACAGGTTCAATTGTTTATCCCATTTTCGCGCTGCATCAGTTGGTACCAGAGACAAATTTCCTGTTCAGGATGCCTTCTAATGACGATATTATTTTTGAATATCCATCCGTTTATGATGAATACAAGGATGAGGATTGGTATCTTTGGTTCGGGTCTGATGATTGTCCATATGATGAGAAGATTGATGAAGAAGATTACGTGCCAATTCGAAAAATACCAAAAAATCCGTTTATGTTCGTCCAGGTTTGCGCAGTTGCAGGAAAACAGGCAGCACAGATTCGTTCACCGTTGGATCGCTCTGGTTTTTGGATATGCGATCCAAGACTCATCGGCGCACGATCTGACCGTTGGGATTTTCGATTGGAGGTTTCTACAAGGAGTTATGGTTTTCCGAAGTTGCTGCAGTTTGTGTTTGATTCTGAAAAACATGTGAGTCTCGATAATAATGATGAGTGCAAGATAGTTCCATTTGATCCTGTCCTAAAAGAGATTCTCAACATCTCAATTGATGACCTCACGAGATCTTTAGAAAAGCTTGATAATGTTGACGTGGCAAAGATGGTAGAATATATTGATGGTCTTAAGATATGGCTCAGTGATTCATTAATGTATCAAGAAATTTGTCATCAAGGATTTAAGAATACGAAGGGTGAAACAGATAAGAAATTGAAGAGAGTTATTGGAAAGTTTAAATATATAGAAGATGGTGGAATAAATGGTATTTTAAAGGATATTAATCATCAAATATATTCCAACAATAAAGTGTGTATTGGATGTTATTGTTTGGTCACCACTTCAAACTCAAAGTCCGATATTTTTGGGGTTCCGTTCGATCGTGGTCGTTTTGATAATACGAAAACTCGAGGACGAGTTTGTTCAAAGAAGGGGAGAATGATGCGGAAGCATCTAGATTGATGTGGAAGCACCTATGACTCTTTAGTTCCCTAAGCATCTACGACTCTTTATTTTCCTCTGTTTAATTTAGTTTATTAAATGTTTCGGTTTCTTTATCATAAATCCCATCTATAAATTGGGATCAAGTTTTTGTTATTCATTAGTTCTTTTTTGATGATGAAATTTATGAAAAGTTTTTTCCTCCCTATCACATGTGAGTGTTAGTGTGTGTGATATTACCCTGATTATCGGTATTCTTTTTGAATCAACGATAGTTAGAAGAATTGTTCCTGGTATTCTTGTGAATCAACAGGTTCAATTGTTTATCCCATTTTCGCGCTGCATCACAAACACAATTGAAGTGGTTGATTAACTTTATTTTTTATAGTTTAACATCAAGTTATATACGCATAAGCTTCATGAAACATAGGCAGATTCTCTGTACCTTCATGACCAAGCTTCTGAGGAAACCACTTGCTATAGATCAACATTTGTCATCCAGTAACAGCCATGTCAAAGTGAAATCAATAATGTCAGAACATGCCAAATATCACTCGCGAAAAAAGAGACTCGTTTTGGGTTTATTCGTTACTATTTACCACGAAAAATGTCATAATAGTCCTATTTTATGTACATCGAGGTATATAAATCACAAACAATAAACTAAAAAACATGCCGAACATATGTGCCTACACCACTAAGTGTATCATTGCCGAACGGTCAAAAGACATAATGATTCCATAATTACATTAGCTAAGAAGCAAATGAAGTTCTGTCTTCTGTGTGACATCCGAATTCTCAATCTAAAAAACATATGTCTTAAGACATCATACCGTAATTTGCTGACAATGTAAACAGATTGCACAAGCATATTAAGGATGTATGAACTTGGTGCCAACCTAAAGTCCCAATAATCAGCTTTGCAGTGTTCAACTATCAAATTTTAACACAAGTTTGAGGGGTAATATAATCAGCATCTTAGAAGCAGAAGCCGATAAGTTTCTGGGGTAAGATAATCAGATTTGTACATAACTTTACAGACACAATTTCAGCTAATCCTTTTATATATAGGCGTGGAGGCCAGCCAAAGACCTCATGGTTGGTGATTTTGTGCAGGTAAATGGGTGTAAATTTGGTTAATGGATAATAGCAAGTTGACGATGGTTGTATCCGTTAGAAATAAAAAGTGTGCCTTTAATCTTTAGTGATAGTTTAATTTTATAAAGGAATAATGACCTTTAGTTAAAACATATAGGCTTGAAACTTCACTTATGGTAATCAAACCTTTTCCTAGTAATAGAAACAAAATAACTGGAGCAGGGGAGGAGGGGACTCACAAAAGTAAGTCAAATAAAAAATCAATTAGAAACCGTGCAGTGAGTACCTAGTTTAGCATCCTATTTTAGGTAATTTTTATACCAATCTCATCTAGTGACTAAGAAGAGATCCACAACAAAAGGATCAGTCAATTGCCTAATCTTAGAATATATTGTTGTAGAAATAGTCGAGCGCGATAGTGAAATTAATATGCTCCAGGAATAGTGTCCCATGAATGTTGCGGCCTTTTCTTGTTGGGGTATCTCATTAAAAAGACTTGTTTGGTCATCATCACAAATGAAGTGTTTTGATTTGGGTTCACACAAATATTCGAACAATTTTCTTAAACTAACTAATCAAAGATTGCAATTGCATGCACTAGATGAAGTACTTGTTTGAAAATTAGTGCTCGCACATATTTTTGGATATGACATATCATTATTCTTATGTTAGAAAAGTAATTTCCCCCAAAATTTTGTATTGTCAAGAACCAAAATTACGTTTTTACAGAAATGTAGATAGAAGTTATATTTTCATTATATACCTTCTTTCTTGGTTTAACATATTTACAAAATGTGTGCGATTTTACAGGAACTTCTCTACAGAGGTTCAACTCGTTCGACCATCGATGAACTGATCGGATTAACCAATCAAAATTCGCTTCAGTCATTGTGTATTGAGCCTGTAGCCAGTTCTTCATAACGCTATGCCTAAATTCGTGGGAACTCTGGGCATGAAGTTTGTTTTTGGACAATTCTATACAATTCGTTGGTCGATCTAAAGGAGTTTGAGAGAGGTATGAACAACGAGCCCAAACCGCAGATATCTTTCATGTAAAAATTATGCGCAACAACACGTTTGTTACTGTGGCAGATTCAAAAGGAAACAAGAAAATGGGAGTCTCGATCTTCTGTATCTTAAGCAATGAAGGAGGAAGGAAATTTCTAAGTATACTATGGAAGAAGCTGAAGATGTGTGAAGAGTTACTAAAAGTATGGGACTGAAGTCGGTTGTGATAAAGGTCAATGGATTTACTCATTTCAAGAGAAAGAAGCATGTGATTTTGAGGTTTAGAGACATTTAAACAAACTGGACACCTGACCAAAACGCGATTGTGTAATTAAAGCCACTTAATGGGTGTCGACTCATAATTGTGTTTGTGCCTTCTTTTTTTTTTTTTTTTTTTTTTTTGTGCTGTTGCAAAATTCTAGTTGAAGTGTAGCAAGGAGACTTGCTTGATGTTGTTATGGTTTCACCATCAATATGTAGCTTTGTTTGATTGTGTTTTTCTATTTTTGTTGAAGCAAAAATTTTCAACTTTTTGTTGAAGGGGTCGTTTAATAGAATATATCTTTTCAATTTCAGAAAATATCATCTAGTGCGTCTATGTTTTTCTCTTATGTTTGCAGACAGAAAGTGAAAATGATAACAAGTTCTTATGTCTCAAAACAAGAAGAGCAAATAAAAGATTTTTTTTTTTTTTTTTTTTTTTTTTTTTTTTTTTTTTTTTTTTTTATCTTTATTTTTTCTCGACATAAAAGGGAAAAATGACTTTTTTCCATTTCAATCATATTCTTTTTTCTTGCATAGACAAAATACATGTAAGAGCACGAGGCGCAATGACATACCCAAACTACTCATTCGGGCCCCACGGGGTGCCATGTCACCATGACCTACCTCCCTTTACAACCCCCCTCCCCAATAACATACAATAACTTACTCATTTGGTCCCACATACACACTTATTCACACACACAACTATTATATATTATATATATATATATATATATATATATATATATATATATATATATATATATATATATATTTTATATATATATATATATATATATATATATATATATATATATATATTATATATATAGTGTTGTATTCTATGCAGTACCCATATTAGATACAGTACTTTATAGTACCCTTCCAGGCCAATATAAACCGTTAGATCACTTAATCAATGGATGAGATCACTTGTGTTTTTAATGTAATTAATTGAAACATCAAGCCATTATTTAAAAAGTTAAAAAAAGATAAAAGGGTAATCCTGGTATTTCATAGTTAACCCTAAAATAATACCAGCACCCACATCTATCCTCACAAAAACCATTAACCGCCTCCCAAATCTCATATGTCGCCTCTCTCCCTCTAGATCGAAAGTCACCAATCTTTTTTTGGATCGCTCAAGCATCAACGAGTATGAGGAAAAAATAAACGTCACCAATCTTTTTGGATTGATGTCATCTCATTCCGAGATCTACAAGGTTAGTAACTGTTTTTAATTCGACTTCTTTTGTGTCGATCACAATCGATTTTGATTTTGTATTGGTCTTTAATGCTACGTTTTTTAATTGACATATCAAAGCCGTTCTTTGATTATTTGCTTAGAAATCATTCTTAAGCATCAAAATTGTTTTTGGTTTAATAGACATATCACAACAAAACACTCACATAATTACGGTTTCGAAGATCAGATAAAAAAACACAGTTGCTACAATTCCATCGGTTCAGATTCGAAGAACAATGGAAGGTAACTAAAATGTATTGTTTTTTTAATAGTAGATGAAATTAAAATTTAAAGGGGTGATGCATGTGAGTTAAAAAGAACCGTAAAAATTGTTATTTTGTATTTGGTTGGGTTAGAATTACTTTTAAGAAAATGCAAAAAAAAAAAAAAAAGTTTTAAAAAAGTTGAATTGATCCTGTAACTAATGGTGTGTTTGGATATGGGTAAAATTGAATTTGATTACGAAGTTTATATGGTCACTGCAAATATACATTGTTTTGAAAAGCGTGCGCATATGTTCAAATGAATCTGATGAGAAATTGTAGCGTGCACATATGTTTTTGGAAAGTTAGTCATGGTTAAGTGTTTTAGTTTTGGTTGTGTTACCGGAGCATATGTGTTATCTAGTTATGTTTAAAAAATTAGTTGATATAATTTTAATAATCATGTTTGTTTCCCTCAATATGCAGTAGCAAGATCAGGTACACATATGATTTTGGAAAGCGTGCATATATGTTCTAATAAATTTGACGATAAAGCGCAACGTGGACACTGCAAACATCCATGTTTTTGGAAGGCGTGCGTATATGTTCTAATAAATTTGATGAGAAAGCCCCGCATCCACATGCATTCTTTGAAAGCGTGCACATATGTTCTAATGAATTTGATGAGAAAGTGAAGAGTGTACCCATGTTTTTAAATGGCGTCCACATTTATATTCAACAAGATACTTGTACATGTATTGTATTTTATTTGATATTGAATTTTGTGTATACTATTTATATTCTTGGTTTGTTATTTAATTTTTAGAGATTATATGTATATGTTTTTGTTTTTGTTCATAAATATCAAAGAATGTACACTAGAAACATATGTGCAATTACAATTTTAAGCAAAATAAGTTTGACGTCGAAACAATTAAACGCAAGAAATATAAGTATGCAATATTAAAAAAAAACACATATGCACCTCATTTTTCTGAAAACAGAAAAAAAAAAAAAAAAAAAAAAAAAAATCCGAAAATTTAGGGAATTAAAAAACGTTTTTTATTTAAAAAAATTCAAAAAAAAGTGAAAATGTGTTTGACTATTTTACCCTTTTGAATTAATTAAAAAGATTTAATAATACTAAATTATTATTGGTCTAAATGAGTACTGTAAAGTACTGTATCTAATATTGGTACTGCATAGAACGCGCCCCTATATATATATATATATATAATATATATATATATATATATATATATAATATATATATATATATATATATATATATATAGGGAGACTTTCTTTCGAGAACCATCTTATTTGCGAGAACAGACAGAACCACCAAAAACATACATGCACGCCTTTTAAAATATAATAAAAATACACGCAAATCATCAATAATCGTAAGTATTCACCTATGTTCTTCAATATCATCATGAACTCATCCTATTTTTTCACAAAAAACCTTACACACGGCCGCAATATTGTCGTTGCAACACGCTTTATAAGAACATACATGCACACCATCAAAAGAAAAATTTTGTATTTCCAATTTCTTATCAAATTCTTTAGAACAACCATGTTTTTTTAAAAACATATATGTTGTTTATAGAACATATGTGCAAAAATACAATTATTGAAGGCGTGCATGTATGTTTTTGGTGGTTCTGTCAGTTCTCGCAGATAAGATGGTTCTGAAATGAAAGTCCCACTATATATATATATATATATATATATATATATATATATAATATATATATATATATATATATATATATAAATATATATATATATAGTGGGACTTTCATTTCAGAAGGGGCAATAAGGTCATTTACCATATATTTCATTAAGAGGTGCCAGCTTGGCAAACAACGAGCCATGACATAGCTGCACCTCCTGCTCTAAGAAAACAAACAACGCCTTAGCTGCTTTTTGCTACATGTACAAAACTAAGAGCTTTCCTTCTTATATCATTCATCACTTTTTTTTATTGGGAAAATTCCAAAAAATACATCAAAAATTGAATTTGTGTCCACAATGAGTCAAGAATATTGCAAATTCCAATTTTTGGTCATGTGCGACCGTGCATACTCCGCGCGACCCCATTAAAAAGTTGACACGTGGCATGACAAAAAGTATCATTCTAAATCATTTGGTGACACATTTTGAATGGGTCGCACAGCCGCCGGTCGAGCAAGGCAAATGTGCGACCCAATTCAAAATGTGACAAGTGTCTCAAACTTCAGGGTAAGTTTTGAAACCAACCCCCCCCCCCCCCCCCCCCCCCCCCCCCCGAAAATTTTTTTTTTCCTGCCAAAAAAAAAATTTTTTTTTTTTAGGCCAAAAATTTTCCCGCCAAAATTTTATCACTATGATGCACCTTTTTATTTTGGTGCATCACAGTTATAAAATTTAGTTATAACTATGATGCAACCAAAATTTGTAACTGTGATGCACCAAAATAAAAAGGTGCATCGTAGTTATAACATTTAGGCGGGAAAATTTTTTGCCTGAAAAAAAAATATATTTGCACCCAAAAAAACACAATTTTTATTTTGGTGCATCACAGTTATAAAATTTGGTGCATCATAGTTATATCTAAAATTTATAACTGTGATGCACTAAAATAAAAGGTGCATCACAGTTATAAAATTTTGGCGGGAAAATTTTTGGCCCCAAAAAAAAAAACAATTTTGGCCCCCAAAAAAAATTTTTTTTGGCGGGATTTTTTTTTTTCGGGGGGATAAGGGTGCGAATATACAAAAACCCCCTTAAAGAATGAAAAAAAATACAATTAGGTCCCTGTAGTTTGGTTTGAAAAATGGGAGGGGAAGGAGAGGGTGATTTGCACTATTTTTTCACTTTTCCACCAAAGTGCATTTTTTTCCAAGAACCAATATATATATATATATATATAAAATATATATAAATAACGCCCCCTTATATATATATATATATATATATTATATATAATATATATATATATATATAATATTATATATATATATATATAATATATATATATATATATATATAATATATAATATAATATATAATATATAATAAGGGGGCGTTATTGTGGTGTACAAGCTTAAAATAGATAAAATAGGTACACACGTGGACCGTTGGATCAATCTTTATAAATGAGATTATATATTAAATAGATGAGTGGCACAATTGTAATTAAGTGACAAATAAATAGCATTTGTGTACCAATTTTTTTAGGGAGCGTATATCTTGGGTTTAGGATCATTAAGCTCTCAGTTACAAGAAAAGTTACCAGAAAAATTAGGTAGCCATCATGCAATTCGGAATTAACATCATAATCCCCGAATCGATCAATCAAACAAAAATCCCCAAATCTTCGTTCTACATTTTTTTTTGTAGTACCAATCAAAGAAACAAGTATGTTTGGGAATGCAAAAGAAATAATGTTCGGTAATTGATACATTGTTCTTCTTCTTTTATTTTTTTTATTCATTCTATAAAGATGGTTTTTTTTATTTCATCAGTACCTTGTTGGTTTTTTGGGTTTCAGTCCGACGAAGTGAAGGTTGTCAAATCGTAGATGACCAAACAGAGATAGTGAGGAATATGAAACTATCGATCTAACTTTTGATGGAGATAGTGAAGACGATCGAGGTATATGTGTATTTCTTCCCTTTTAAATATACGGTTTTAATTACTGGGTTGTGAGTGAGTGGATTTATGTGTATTAGTCACTTGTTATGTATGACTTGAATTAGTTGTGTGAGCTTCTAAACTAACTGATGTGTATGAGTTGACTGAGTTGTGAAACGTACTTAGCTAACTATAAGTTTCAGGTTGGTTTTTGAAAATAAACCATTAGCTGAGCATGTGTGTTAGTTGTGTATGGCTGGGTTTTGAAATAAGTTATTGGTTGATTATGTTCGATTAGTTGAAGTAATATATTGTGTATTGGTTTATTAGGTGCTTTGAAATAAACAACTTGTAGTTGTTGGGTGGTGTAGCTAATTAGATATAATGGTGTATTAGGTACATATAGTTGTTGTTTGTGCATTAGCTACGACTGATGTGTAAGTATAAAGCTATTAGGTGAGTTTGTGTGTTAGTTAGTTATGTGTATTAGATGGAATAAACCTGTGTGTGTAATGATTCATGTGTAGTAGTTGCTAAGGATTCATGTGTGCTAGCTACGTACTGATTGTTTTAAGTATAAGCTATAGGTTTGTGTTATAGCATTTATCTTTCTTTTATCAGAAATTTTATGTGATCTTTAGGTAGCAAAGAAGGCAAATATGTATTGGTAATGGTCATGAAGTTTTGAACCCAAACAATTTCAAGATGATGCTACAGAGGGCTTTTGGCAAGACGTGCCTCCGTGTCTCGTTATGTATACAAGCTCTCAAGTGCTACATACCCACACAGTAATCTTCTTTCTCATTTCTCTTATTTAATCACAGTTTCAGTTTCTCATCTCCAAACTGAAACTGAATTATACTTTGACCAAACAGTTCACTTTGTTTCTTGTAGCCTGTTTGATTTAATTATATGTATGTATAATCAGTTGTTAAGTATTATACATGTGCCTAAATGTTTTAGGTGAACACTAATTAATGTTTATAAGTAAACAGTGCAATCTGCTTAGGTAAAGTGTGAGCAATTTTGACGTTTTAAGTCAAACTTGTGAAATTATGTATGACGTGTACTATTATTCTTAGGTATTTTAAGTGCCTTGATTTATGTTTAGCCCTAGGACATTATGTATTACTTTAGTAAATGGATAATCGCACACTTTATAGTCTCAACCATCTGATGGTGAAGGCCGTGTCTGATGATGAGCTTTTTTGGAGCGTTTAGTGTTTAGAATGTAATGTTTGTTTCGGAATGAGTGTTTAGCTTTTGGACTTTGTTTAAACGCTCCTATAATATTCGAAACGCTAATAAAAGAAGCGTTTAGCTTTACGTCATATTACACTTTATAAATACTAATACTACTAGGTTACCAAACGGCAAACGCTTTTACAATGCTGTAAGTAGTAACAAATTTGGTTTTTCCTAATTATAAACATTTAAAAAGAAAAATAGCTTGTTCGGTTTGATAAATATTATAGAAGAGAATAGTAATTTGAAGTTGAATATTGTCATCACACTTTGCTGCTTTTCAAAGGTATCGGGTTCTAATAGTTAATTTGGTCTCAAGTTCTATGTGTATAGTGTTGATCGTGAGTGTATGAATGTCGAAAAACCGTGTTACACTATGAGTGACTGATATTAGTATTTCTACAAATACGTAATACTTTTTAAGTGATTAAATTGAATGTATGCTCCTTTGTCAGACTGTACGACTAAAGTGAAAATGGCTAACTATCTACTGGGGACTAGTACATGTGGCTCAATGGAACTAGTTGCAACCTCATTTAGTCCCCGATATACACAGCGGTTACACTATGAGTAACCTAATCTGGTTCCTTTGTGTTATTAACTTGCAGGGGTATGTGGTGCTCTTATTCGCGTCTAAGTATCATGATGTGCCCCGTGTCATTAACGTGTCTGGACGGTACAAGACAGAGGGGGGTGTGCAAGAGCGTTTGGGAAAAGGGTTTTTGCAAAAGGTGAAAGAAGATGGTTTTTATAGATGTTAAAGGCAAAACAGGTATTCTTGCTGATCAGTTTTTGAAACTTTCAGGTATTCTTGCTGGTCGAATCCGTTATTTAAAGCAAAGGAAGTAGTTAAAGATGGAGGATCAGATCATCTTGCTGCACAAACATTTACTTTCCGTGAATTGGCGGCTGCTACTAAAAAATTTTAGAGGTGATTGTCTTCTTGGAGAGGGAGGTTTGGTAGAGTATATAAAGGTCGGCTTGAAAGTTCGAATAAGGTGTGTTTCAAGTTTCCTTATGCTATGATTTTTTAAGGTTTAAATTAAGTGAGATTTTATAAGAAATATTTATATGCTACTCAGAATTATACAATCTAGTCATATTTCAATTTGTGGATTCTCTTCCTGCCATTTGGGGAAAAAAATTGCGGATTTTCTACTCGTTCAAGAAACTCATATAACGTTTTGACCCTTGCTAATTGATTGTAATAGAAGTCTTTGTCTAATGATCATATACTAAAACACGCTTTAAGAACCAAAGTTGAGAAAACTTGTGGACCATAGTCATTCATATCAGTGTCTTGTTACAATTATTAATGGGCAAATAGGTAAATTTATGGGAAAAAGTTATAAAAAAAGGTAAGTGTTGCATTTTTGGTGACAGGGGGAGTAATAGCTGGCACAGAACATTATGACAATCATAGAATTTGAAAAATATTGGCGATCATGCAGTAAAAAAGGTTCATTTCAGTATTGTGTAAAAGTCATTTCAGTATTGAAAAATATTGGCGATCACATAGTTAAGTTCATGGTATTAGTTGTGTGCTAACTTTTTTCCATAAGTATTTAATTGTATTAAAGTACCTTACTAAAACAAACTAAATATTTGCCATTATGAAACTTTTTATTGATGAGGTAATTTGCTGGTATAAATGTTGTTAAAACTATCAGTAATCAGGACACATTTCTATTTTTGTGTAGATTGTGGCCATCAAGCAATTGGATCGCAATGGACTGCAAGGCAATCGTGAATTCCTAGTAGAAGTGTTGATGTTAGGTTTACTTCACCACCCAAATGTTGTTAACTTAATTGGATATTGTGCTGATGGCGATATTCATCAAGAATACCTGTTTTTTTTGCTGATAAAAGGTGAAAGAAGATGGTTTTATAGATGTTAAAGGCAAAACAGGTATTCTTGCTGATCAGTTTTTGAAACTTTCATTCCCAGCGCCTTAAAATGCAAAAACTAACTATTAAATGCTCGATGTGTAGGAGAATTTTATATCGTGTGACTGAGGATAGCTTGATGGAACGTTTGAATACAAATATGTATGAAGCTTGCCTGCAAATTGACAAAGATTGCAGGTAAGATATAAATTTACTTCAGTCAAATGTGTCTGACCCTAAAAAGTCAAATGTGAACTCTACTTTTTCATCCGACTCATTTGTTGTTATTTCAAGACGTCATGTATCCCTTTTATGAATGCGATGATGGCAAAATATTTCGTATTCTATATGATTAAAAAGCTATGTTTGTTATTGCAGTGTGTTGACAGTACACGGGTCTGATGATACAATTGTCCGAGTCAAAGAGGCATCAGAGTTAGCAAAGATCATACCGAACCACAAGTTACATGTTAAAGGAGCCAACCATGGATTCTCAAAGCATCAAGATGAACTGATTTCCGTTGTTTTGTCTTTCATAAAAGAACCTGTGAATCACAACCAAGATCATATTTCATGAAGGGAAATGAAGTAGCTCCATTTCGGGCCTTTGCTCAACATATTATGTGTTTTATTGCTATACATTAGCGGGGAATTTTGGACCCTAGATGCTAGATTCATTTTTGTATAGAACATTCAAAATCCTGAAGTTGTATGACATTGTGCGAAACTTGATTTTTGATGGTACATTTAGAATTACCTGATCATATATAACTTTATTTAATGATTTTATGATTCTTATTTTGATTATTGAAATCATACGAAAATTTTGAAAATTGGTATCCAAATATCCATGAACTTGTATTATTGAAAAAAATC
Source organism: Artemisia tridentata subsp. tridentata (assembly GCA_021014915.2). Classification (NCBI taxonomy): domain Eukaryota; kingdom Viridiplantae; phylum Streptophyta; class Magnoliopsida; order Asterales; family Asteraceae; genus Artemisia; species Artemisia tridentata. The sequence goes on from CP139505.1 coordinate 414,569,053, forward strand.
CAACTCTCCTTCTGCAACCATAGACTATTTTCTTATGTGTACCATATAAATGATGAATATCTTATAATACATCTTAAATCTCTCTTTTGATCCCATCATGGATTAATATGTTTCCAAGTAAATCAAATGAAATTAATTTGTAAGGATTGTGGAGCATTTAAGATGTGATTACAATGGAAAACAAAGATTACTATAATACCCTTAAACTAAATATCTAATTAATTAATATTATTATCTAATTAATTAATATTATTTATTTTGATCTCTTCTATCAAGATTGATCCAACGGTCCACATGTGTACCTATTTTATCTATTTTAAGCTTGTACACCACATGAACGCAAATCTATATATATATATATATATATATATATATATATATATATATATATATATATATATATATATATATATATATATATATATATATATATATATATATATATATATATATTTAGTGGGACTTTCATTTCAGAACCACCATATCTACAAAAACTGCGAGAACCAATATTGTCCAATCAAATTTTAGTAAATTGATTTCAATTTATTTTCCATAGTTAATATCAAAGGGGCAATAAGGTCATTTACCATATATTTCATTAAGAGGTGCCAGCTTGGCAAACAACGAGCCATGACATAGCTGCACCTCCTGCTCTAAGAAAACAAACAACGCCTTAGCTGCTTTTTGCTACATGTACAAAACTAAGAGCTTTCCTTCTTATATCATTCATCACTTTTTTTATTGGGAAAATTCCAAAAATACATCAAAAATTGAATTTGTGTCCACAATGTAGTCAAGAATATTGCAAATTCCAATTTTGGTCATGTGCGACCGTGCTACTACTGCGCGACCCCATTAAAAAGTTGACACGTGGCATGACAAAAAGTATCATTCTAATCATTTGGTGACACATTTTGAATGGGTCGCACAGTCGCACAGCCGCCGGTCGAGCAAGGCAAATGTGCGACCCCATTCAAAATGTGACAAGTGTCTCAAACTTCAGGTAAGTTTTGAAACCAACCCCCCCCCCCCCCCCCCGAAAATTTTTTTTTCCTGCCAAAAAAAATTTTTTTTTTTTTAGGCCAAAAATTTTCCCGCCAAAATTTTATCACTATGATGCACCTTTTTATTTTAGTGCATCACAGTTATAAAATTTAGTTATAATTATGATGCACCAAAATTTGTAACTGTGATGCACCAAAATAAAAAGGTGCATCGTAGTTATAACATTTAGGCGGGAAAATTTTTTGCCTGAAAAAAAAATATATATTTGCACCCAAAAAACACAATTTTATTTTGGTGCATCACAGTTATAAAATTTGGTGCATCATAGTTATATCTAAATTTTATAACTGTGATGCACTAAAATAAAAAGGTGCATCACAGTTATAAAATTTTGGCGGGAAAATTTTTGGCCCGAAAAAAAAAACAATTTTTGCCCCCAAAAAAAAAATTTTTTGGCGGGATTTTTTTTTTCCGGGGGGATAAGGTGCGAATATACAAAAACCCCCTTAAAGAATGAAAAAAATACAATTAGGTCCCTGTAGTTTGGTTTGAAAAATGGGAGGGGAAGGAGAGGGTGATTTGCACTATTTTGTCACTTTTCCACCAAAGTGCATTTTTTCCAAGAACCAATATATATATATATATATATATATATATAGTGGGACTTTCATTTCAGAACCACCATATCTACAAAAACTGCGAGAACCAATATTGTCCAATCAGATTTTAGTAAATTGATTTCAATTTATTTTCCATAGTTAATATCGCAGGGGCAATAAGGTCATTTACCATATATTTCATTAAGAGGTGCCAGCTAGGCAAACAACGAGCCATGACATAGCTGCACCTCCTGCTCTAAGAAAACAAACAACGCCTTAGCTGCTTTTTGCTACATGTACAAAACTAAGAGCTTTCCTTCTTATATCATTCATCACTTTTTTTATTGGGAAAATTCCAAAAATACATCAAAATTTGAATTTGTGTCCACAATGTAGTCAAGAATATTGCAAATTCCAATTTTGGTCATGTGCGACCGTGCTACTGCGCGACCCCATTAAAAAGTTGACACGTGGCATGACAAAAAGTATCATTCTAATCATTTGGTGACACATTTTGAATGGGTCGCACAGTCGCACAGCCGCCGGTCGAGCAAGGCAAATGTGCGACCCCATTCAAAATGTGACAAGTGTCTCAAACTTCAGGGTAAGTTTTGAAACCCCCCCCCCCCCCCCCCCCCCCCCCCCCCGAAAATTTTTTTTTCCCCGCCAAAAAAAAAATTTTTTTTTTGGAAAAAAAAAATTTTTTTTTTTAGGCCAAAAATTTTCCCTCCAAAATTTTATCACTATGATGCACCTTTTTATTTTGGTGCATCACAGTTATAAAATTTAGTTATAACTATGATGCACCAAAATTTGTAACTGTGATGCACCAAAATAAAAAGGTGCATCGTAGTTATAACATTTAGGCGGGAAAATTTTTTGCCTGGAAAAAAAAAACAAATTTGCACCCAAAAAACACAATTTTATTTTGGTACATCACAGTTATAAAATTTGGTGCATCATAGTTATATCTAAATTTTATAACTGTGATGCACCAAAATAAAAAGGTGCATCACAGTTATAAAATTTTGGCGGGAAAATTTTTTGCCCCAAAAAAAAACTAATTTTGGCCCCCAAAAAAATTTTTTTTTGGCGGGAAATTTTTTTTTTCCGGGGGGTAAGGTGCGAATATACAAAACCCCCCTTAAAGAATGAAGAAAAATACAATTAGGTCCCTGTAGTTTGGTTTGAAAAAAGGGAGGGGAAGGAGAGGGTGATTTGCACTATTTTCTCACTTTTCCACCAAAGTGCATTTTTTCCAAAACCAATATATATATATATATATATATATATATATATATATATATATTATATATATATATATATATATATATATATATATATATATATATATATATATATATAGAATTGGGTTCAAATAAGATCAAGCTTAAAATTACAAAAATAAGATCTTTGAAGGAGCCAATAAACATGTAACATGTGGAAATTAGTAATTAAATAAAACTAAATTCACTAATAACCACATAAGGGTATTTTAGACATTTGAACCCTCCCTTAAATCTCTCTACCTCTTAAATTACTCTACCCAATATACTTTATTCATCTTCTTTTTTTCAGTCCACATAGCAACCGCCTCTCTCCAAAAAAATCTTTGATCTTTTCTCCTGCAAACCTTGACGCCTCTCTCCATATTTCGATCTGTGACTCACGGTTTTCTCGATCTACAAACCTCTATCCCTATCGAATCTAAGGCCAAACACCACTCCAACAGAATCTGTCGCGACGAGTTTTGGTAACGGGTAGGTTTTATTTTGATGAATGCAATCTCAGATCTTGATATCACGATCTGTTGCAGTACGCCAGTCTCATTTCCGGTGACGGCTCTCATGTTCACCACCCTTGTTTTAGATTAATCTTTGGGCCACCGGGTATTAGATTGAGACCCGTTTTTAGGTGGTCGCTTGCTATGCCGGAAGCCATAACAGATCTGTTTTTTCATCACAGAAAAATCAGATCTGTCGAGATACCATTGATACATCTGGGTTTAAATCTCTTGTGGGTAATTTTTTGTTGTAGAGATGTAGTTGTGTTGTGGGTAATTGCTGCTGTTGTCGCCGGTACAACCGGATGGTATGTGACGCAAGGCAAAGCCGGTACGCCATTACACCAGATACATCATGGTATCTTTCGCCGGTACACCGGATACATAATGGCATGTCACCGGTGCCGCTGCTGTGCCGATGTATCGAGTGTAAGTGAGAGTTGGTGGTTTTGGTTTCAGATCCGGCAAGCCTGATACATGATTATCAGGTGGGTTGCTGGGTTTGTGTAACATGTTTTGGTACCCAAGAAACTGATACAGGATTATCAATTTTGAGTTTGTGTATTACTAGTTGGGTTGTGTATATCAATTGGGTTGTATTAGTTTGTTGTATTTTTCAGAAGTGATGTAAAAGTTAGGACATTCGTGTATCAATATTTTTGGTAGTAAGATGTGTCTATTTGCTGTTTGTTTGGATCTTTATAAGATCTGCACATTTTTATTTTTTTAAAGGGATGTATCTCAGTTGTTTGTATAACAAATAGATGAAAATTTGAAAAAAGATTGACCACATTTGGATTTGTTTTGTATCAGTTGGGTTGTATCACCTAATTTATCCAGTTGTGTACTCGCTATATCAGTAATTTATCCGGTTGTGTACTTGATGTATCATATAAAAACAGTGATAAAAAAATTTGTGTACTTAATGTATCAAATATAAAATGAGAACCAAATTTTTGTATAAAAAAAATAGACGAAAATTTGAAAATTATTGACCACATTTGGATTTAAATTCTCCAAAATACCCTTGAAATCCTATTTAATTACTATAATGACTCTCATTTAATGTTAATCTAATCTAACACAAATAAAAAGATCAAACGGTCTAGATTGGGTCTTACTTTTAACCATTTTAAGAATGATCTCATTATAACCCTCCCCTATATATATATATATATATATATATATATATATATATATATATATATATATATATATATATATATAATATATATATATATATATATATAGTGGGACTTTCATTTCAGAACCACCATATCTACAAAAACTGCGAGAACTAATATTGTCCAATCAGATTTTAGTAAATTGATTTCAATTTATTTTCCATAGTTAATATCGCAGAGGCAATAAGGTCATTTACCATATATTTCATTAAGAGGTGCCAGCTTGGCAAACAACGAGCCATGACATAGCTGCACCTCCTGCTCTAAGAAAACAAACAACGCCTTAGCTGCTTTTTGCTACATGTACAAAACTAAGAGCTTTCCTTCTTATATCATTCATCACTTTTTTTATTGGGAAAATTCCAAAAATACATCAAAAATTGAATTTGTGTCCACAATGTAGTCAAGAATATTGCAAATTCCAATTTTGGTCATGTGCAAAGGGGAGTCGGCGTGGCGTAAAGTGAAGATTGGGGGGAGTAGAGAAAAATGCCCTTCTGGGGTATTCCGAAGGTGTAACCTAGGCAACAAAAAAGGGGCCCGATACTTCAACTAGAGGAGCGACCTGTTGGTTCGCCAAACCCCGACTCAGCGTCACACGTTCTCCAGGTCCCCATTAAAAAGTTGACACGTGGCATGACAAAAAGTATCATTCTAATCATTTGGTGACACATTTTGAATGGGTCGCACAGTCGCACAGCCGCCGGTCGAGCAAGGCAAA